>JASUUH010000184.1:6000000-6600000 GCA_030449925.1 Citropsis articulata | reverse complement strand
GGTAAATTCAAATTACTTAATTAACTTCATTATTTGGAAGTTAATTCATATCACATTCTTGTACTATATGGTATCTTCTACTTCTTCAATTTTAATATCTAGAACCTGAAAAATGTTCATTGTTCAGGTTGCTCCGAAGAGATGGAAATTGGAAATAAACTTCACCCAAGATGCCATTTTGATGCTTTCCTCAATGAACTTGCCTGATGGAATTCAGGTATCATACTTTTTCTTGAAGGTTGCTCTAGTTACCCTATTGGGTGAAATATGCTATAACTGGGAGTATCAAAATAATGATTTTGTTCATAAATATGGCACCATATGAAGCATGGGCTTGTCTTATATTTTTATGTTTTAGATCCGCCTAAATGTGGATAGTTTTGGATTGAATTTTCTCTTTTGTTTGCTAGAGGCGGCGAACGGCTGTGGATGAGCTCAATATGCGCAGTATTTTTACAGAAAATGACTTAGTCTGCGTAAGTGAATTGCTACTTATTCTTAGTTTCTTGTATGGTGTGCAATGTGCCATCTGAGGGAGAGAACTAGTTACTTATTTGATGTTACCAACTCTGTTCGCTTTTACAGGCTGAAGTTCGTAGTTCACAGGGTGATGGCAGTTTACAACTTCAAGCAAGAAATCAGAAGTATGGCAAGGTGCGTCCTGTTTGAAAAGTTTTCAGGTGCATCTTCTGCATTTTTTTATCTTTACGCTCACTCTTTTATAAGGAAGAACAATCTAGATGTGAAGGAATGGCCAATACCATCATTACAAGAATATATATATATATATATATATATATATATATATTAGTAGGTAAATTTAATGTCCGACTAGCAATTTCATTAAGCTGCCAATTTGACTATACCTTGAGGAAAGGAAAGTTGTACTTTAAAATTATGCCTTGGCATGGGCAAATCAGTATTTGCTTGCAGCTAACGAACCATTGAGGATGGGAACTTAAGAATTCCAAAGAAGACTAGGAGTAACTTAGTGTAGTGATAACAACAATTTTTATGATTTATTTCTTTATGTAGGAAACAGAAAATCTTCATTGTTAAACTGTTTCTCTTTTTCACTTTAAGACCTAGCATCATTTTCATCAACATTATTTCATTAGCAACAATTTCATCCTATTCATACCTCTAATGTATTATTATTGACATGTACCAATACGCCTGCAGCTTGAGAGGGGTCAACTGCTCACAGTTGATCCTTATCTGGTGAAGAGACGGAAACAACATTTTCACCACCTGGAAGAGTATGGAATTGACTTGATAATTGGATGTAATGGATACATCTGGATTGGTGAGCATGTTGAAGCCAGAGACAAGATGGTGGTGGATCAAGGAAGTGATTCTGAACAACCAATTGCTAAATGTGATAAAAATTCCATGGATCTTGACGAACAAGATGGAACTTACACTCCACGAGAAGCGAGACAGAACATTTGCAGAATTGCAAATGCTATTCGTGTCTTGTCTAGTCTAGGCTTCAATATAACAGTAGAAGTGATCCTGGAAACATTTAACCTGAGCAACTCACTGAATCTTGATATACACGACATGCTTGGATCAGAGTTCTATGTTCTGGTTGCAGAGAGTGAAGCTGAAAGGCGAAGCCTGAGCAAAAGGAAGCGATGAAATTTCATGCAAAAAGTGATTAAAAAAGTCACCTCTTTTTTATACATTGGAAATTAGGATAAGTTTATGCTGCGAAAGGGGTGTTATTTAGCTGAAATTCTTGTTCAAAATCGAGGCAATAGTTTGTTACATGTATTAGTTTGTTATGCTTCATTTAAATTGAAAAAAAAAAAGGAAGAAAAATGCAACAGTTCGTTGGTTTGCGCTATTACCATTTTCGTTATCATCACAATCTTTATTATTCTGAAATAATTTGCCACTAAAATTGGTCGCACACTAGCACTTTCCCCTCCCACACATTTGCTACGTATGTATAAGCATTCCTTAATGAAGGTAGAAAGAAATTTAGATTGATTAACAATAAATGAAGGTAGAAATGTGGATTGATTTACAATAAGATTGATTTAAATTGATCCTTGTAGATCTTTATAATTTTAAACTTCAGAAAAATTCTAATGGTAACGTCTCAAAATAAAATTAATTACACATTACATCAAAGCTTGAAATCTGTTGCAAAGTTTCGCAACGGAGGGACTCTCTTTTTTTTTTTTCTCTCTAAAAACGGCTTATGCTTTCTGAAATTATAAAAGATCATTGAAACTTGCAATATTCAAGTAGCAATGTAATCATGGGTTTATAATTCTCAATTCCTACAAATTTACAACCTCCATTAGTATATTCTTCTACAAAGATCGATGTCGATCACAATCCTATTGTTTTGCAAGAATACTGTGACAGTAAGCGGTTGTTCCACCGTGTGCAGGGCATTGATAATCAAAGCTCATCTTTTACAGGAGCTTGTAGGCATTGTTCATCCCAGAAGTAGGGAAACTTCAATTTTGCTGCGGTATGAGGCATGAGCCAATCTTCGTATATAAACCTGAAGCAGGAGCCAGGACCTCAGTAATCACAAGAAAAAGAATCAATAAAAGAAAGGGAAAAATAAAGAAAGCAACAAGGTGCTTTGCACCCAAACATCTGAGACCATTATAGTATAAAACTGAAATAGAGTTGCCTCCATGCTGCTAAATGGTTTTCACGCAAGACACATTGGACTAAAAGAAAATGCCATAATCTCGGTAATCATCTATTTGAATTCAACTCTATTCTGAATTGGTCTCATTAGAAACTAATGCTGGAAAGGTATTGACAGAAGTTACAGAGTGAGTTTCTTTTGGACCTAGGCCTGCAAATGAAGTTGTTCATAATCATAAACAGCAAGATCTTTGCCAATAAATATTTTGTAATATTTGTTTATTCTCTTATAACATAAACTCAAAGCCCAATTTTAATGTTATTTACAGATAAGCCTAAACCCAACACTCAGTAGAGCTCAATTCAAGCTAAAAAGCAGTTGACCCAGGCCTGAAATATCAAAGGCAAAATTTGAATAGGCTTGACTAGTCCTCTAGGTAATTCAATATGGAGCTTTTTCCTAGGAGTTTGTTCATTAGAAGTAACCTTAGAAGTAACCGTGGATAACTTAAAGTAAACACTAAAATGGAAACAGTAAAGACCACATAAACTATGAACAGACCTTCAAATGGTAGCACGCACCTTGAGGCATATTTAAAAATTTTGAATATGCAAAACCCACAACTAGAAACCAAACAAAAAGATGGAAAAGCACAGTAATAGCAGTTATTGAGGAGCTATAAGTTGAAGATGAAATGTCACATACGCTTTAACAGGCGGGCGAGATATTACAACAAGCATTTGCAAATCCTCGTTTTCATTTGTATTCCACACCTGTAATGAACATCATCAACAGTCATCAGACCCTGGACATCTAGTCACCCATGTTTTGTTGCGCTTGCAGCAATTTAAAAAAATTAAAAACTCCAAGAGTGTGAAGCATGAGTAGTTGATTCAACCATCACAATTATCTGGCAACATAATTATAAGAATTGTCAACTCTTTGGCTATTGTATGGATATTAAATTCCTATATATAAAATTTTCTCTGTCATCCACAGAGAGCGATGGAGTGCGAATTTGTATGGTTGAAAAACCAGGTAGATCTAAGACTTCACATGCCGTCCAGCCTTTGTCTGGTGTGAATTCTCAAACAAGCTTCTCCACAACTGACTAATGTGCAACACTAGAACTGTAGTACCAGAGACAAAAAGTATGCCCACTTATTAGTGGACACTGCTCAGTAACATGAAATAATGCTCAGTTTCTCCATATTAATATATGTTTACAATGCAGACTCATAAACTATATGAAGATCTGAGGTTAATCATCAACCAGCAATAACGATGGTATGGTTTACCTGGTGAGCATCATTGACAGGAATGTGAAATGTGCTATTTGCAAAGAAAAAATGTTCTTCTGGCTTTCCAGGGTACTTTTCATGCGAACTTGAGGCAAGATAGAGAGTGCCACTCCCTTTTAGGACAATGAAAATTTCTTCACAAGAGTGCCTGTGAATTGGTGTTCGTGTTCCAGGAGAAAATGTTTGCAGCCAAACTTCAATCTGTAAAACCCAAGACATGCATTACACGGTGCTTTTAAACAGATATAATGCATCATAAACTTGTCTGCAGGAGGATGACAACCCACATTGATTCAGGGCAATGTGAAGGAAGTGTGGTTCTAAAGGACAACCAGTATGAAAAATGCAAACATTTATTGTTCAAAGGCACAATTTTGATAATATCGTGAGAAAACTCCTAAAAATTCAGAATTGAAAGCAAGCAGCTGGTTCTATTTTCAACCATACAAGTACAACCTCTAGCTAGTTACTGCATGATTTTATATGCAATACCTAGGGTAAGTTTTTAATAAGATCTTTGGTTTTGAAAAATGAAACCATGAACTCACAAGATGCTGGGAATAGTAAATTCCCAAATGGTAATACGTTTCAATACCTCTTTCATCCCATGTAAAATTGAGCCTGCCACAGTAACGTGGGCCAATCCTTCCCTTCCATAGTTATCCTGGGGAAGCTCACTGATATTCCTTACAAGTGGAAATCCTGCATCAAAAAGTAAACAGACTGAACTAGTAAACACCAGTATAAAGCATATAGAAAAGGGGATGGGAAAATCACATTTAAAATTTTTCATTAAGCCGCAAGCAGGTACAGTTTTCTCACTAAAACACATTCAATGGAAAATCCACATCATATTGGCTGCCTTATAGAAACCCAGTGCACGAACAGAACTACAAGAATTTCATTTACATATAAACAAAACAAGGCAACAAGACCAATTTTGATTTGACACAATGCAATGTCATACGCACATAGCTTGGTCCAATTATCACTTAATTTTCGTCAATCAAACCCAATGCTAATAATCAGCATTGAACTTAATAGTACAAGTAACAAAAATAAACAAATAAATAACAAAATAAATAAGGAGGCTAATGCTAGCCGAGACCATACTTACGAGTTATCAGTAATATGTTAATTGATTCTTAACACCAGTTTTCTACGTCATATTTGCAAACAACAAATAAATAAATAAAATAATAAAAATGAACGAACTTGCTCACCCTTGATTGAGCAATGGGAAGCGTCAGCTTCAATATTTGCAGATAATAAAATGAAACTTAACCATAAGAAAATCAACCAAGACCTCGCCATCTTCCAGCTGCCCCTAGCTTTCTGTTTCAGCCGAACAAAACAAAAACCTTCTTTCGTAGTCTTCGCTAAGACCGTTGGTTTTAGTAGTACTTGTTTTTGGTATCCCGGTTTCTTATTTTTAGCACCTTCTGGTACTTTCTTCCTGATGTCGGAGCGGATCTTCTAAATGGGTCCGTAACTGAATTTTATTTTATTTTTTTTAAATAAAACAGTTAGGGTGCGTTTTTCATACGGTATGGTATTGTATTATATTATATTATATTATTTTAATATAAATATATTATATTATCTTATATTATATTAACATTATATAATGTTTAGTGTTATTATATTGTATTAATTTTTTTATGATTAAGTTAAATTATATATTTAAAAAATAATATTTTTTAATACTTAAAAATACTAAATATAAAAATTTTAAATTTTAGAAATTTAATAATTTAATAATTTTTTTAGTGTGTGTTAAATTTTATTTAGAAATGATGGCAACTATTTTTTTAAAACAAATCTCTAAACTCAAATTTAGTTATCAATAACGGTTGTACAACAATTGTCTTTTTATAAACAAAATTCTTAAAAAAAATTAATTACCAATCCCACAGTATAATAAAATAAAAATTTTGTGAAGGCATTCAATCTCATCTCAAATAAATCTCATCCATCATTGTCGTCTTCAACCAATCTACAAAATCAAACTCCCTGAATCAAACATAGAAAGAAACTAACGGAGGTAGTTGTGGCGGCTATTAGTGATTATATGAAGATGATGAAGAAATAGAGGAGAAGATGATAAACAAGAACCTGAGAAGAAGAAGAAACAGAGAAGATGAAAAAGAAGAGGGGAAAACCGAAAAAAAAAAAAAAGAGAAGTGAGAATCAGAGAAGACGAAGAAGAATAGGGGAAAATGGAAAAAATATAAGAAAAAAGAGAGAAAAACAGAGAAGATGAAGAAGAAGGGTGGAAAAGAAAAAAAAATAAAACAAAAAAGAGAGAGAGTAACAGGGAAGACGGAGAAGAATAGGGGGAATGGAAAAAAAAAAAAGAAATAGAGAAGCTAATCCGATATAAACCCGACACTCACTCGGGTTTCCGTTATGCGGGGTTTTCCGCATTAAATTTTTTTTTTTTAATGCAATATCAGAGAAGTGCCAAACATCGTGCTGTCATATTTTAATACAATGCAAAGCGCTAATATTGTATAATGTGGCATGCCAAACATGGCCTTAATATATACGTCCAAATAAGTTATGTAACACTCATATTTTTACGAAAATTATACTACAGTAATGACAGTAAGGTTCATTTGGTTTAGAAATACATTGACATAGTACAATCATAGCTCTATTGATATTTACAATCAGAAATCAGTTAAATTTCTCTTTAATAATCTTACACGAATATCAACCCTCACTTAAAGATAGAGAGTGATTAACTCTACCCTAATATAGGGAAACAAATAAACCCCTATTATACAGGAGAGTCGAGTCTAAGTGTGCTAGCGCTGGGCACTTTTTTTTCCTTCAAATTGTATTCTAATTTTATGTTTGTTTGGGGTAAATAAAATGAGTTATAATGGTTTATTTTATCACATTTAAATTTAGTATTGAATAAAACCCTAATCTTTAGAAAACAAGCAATTAGTAATTATTAAATAAAATATATTAATAGTTATTAATATAGTAAAATTAATTTGTAATTTATTTTAAAATAACTTTTGTGTTACAAATATATATGTGTGTTCGTACTTGTGTGCGTACACACGCATATGTATAAAGGATCTATGACTGTATTAAAGTTAAGGATAAATTAAAAGATAAAAAGGTACAAACTACAATGCTGTGAATTTTACAATGTAATGTATTGAAATTTGTGCTTTTTTATTTTTTAACTTATCGCTGACTTTAACATGATAAAAAATTTATGATTGAAAACTCACTTTGTATACATACATACATATATATACATAGATACCTGTTAATAATGATATTTATAATCAGACATATAACTGGAACTATATATTATATTAAATTATATGAAGTGCTTGACCAAACAAATAACCCTCACAAATGCGGAATATAACAAGGGATGTTTTTGTTTCACTCGCATTTTACAAGGGGAAAAAACTACAAATTAACTCTACACAATCATACTTGATTTAGGGTGTCCTCACAATTATGAGGGCAGTGGTTCATCACTCGGCCAAAAGACCAAGTGTCAGTAGCATTCTCACTTTATGATGTGTTTACTTGAGGGTTTATGAAATGTGAATGAAGAAATGTGAATGAAACTCATATTTACTTGGCAAAATGTAATTTAGGAATGATAATAAAATGTGTAGATCTCACACAATTAGAGAATAAGGAATGAGAATCCCATTCCCATGAGGTTGGGAATGAAAATGAAACTTATATTTACTTTTATACCCCTATAATTTTTTCATATTTTCTAAATTACTCTCGTTTAAATCACAATTAATTTTATTATTTTAAATGTCAACAACAACAACAACAACAACAACAAAAATTTATTAACTGTATTATTTTAGTTATTATTAATTATTGTTATTATTATTTTTATTAATATTATTATTATTAACATGTATTATTATTAATAATAAAATTTATTAACTTTATTATTTTAGTTATTATTAATTATTGTTAATATTATCTTAATATTTATTATTATTAATTTTATTTTTTAACTAATATCATTTTTATAATAATATTTATACATGTATCTAATTAATAAAAATTATATTATTTAATACTATGAATATTTTGGTAAATTAATTACCGTTCATTTATTTTAGAAATAATAGCGTGATGACGTTCATACATTTTTATTATTTATTTTCTTAGAGTAAATATTAGAATCTCATTCTTATTATTCATTCTCATTCAATCCATTCTCATTCTCAACTCATTCTCATTCCAGCTCATTCCTATTCCATTAAATAAACGCATCATTAATGCCCATACTAAAGAATAGTTTTCGTATAATTTTTTAAATAGAATTATTTAAGTCTAATTTTTGTTAGTAGAGATTTTACAAATAGAGTTTCTACTAAAAAAAATTTAATTGCTCAGTTGTCAATGAAATTTTTTTATTAAAAGTTATAAATTTATTTTAATGGATAATTTTTTTAAAAATTATGAAATAAATAAAATAATATTATTAAATAAGTAAAAGATATTTTAGATATTTAACATTTTAAATAAGCATTTAAATCTTTACTCATGAAAACTTAAAATAATATTTTGTTAATAAAGGTAAAATAATTTATTAAATTTTAAAAATTTTAATAAAAAATAAAAATGAAATAGCAACAAAAGAATTATATATATATATATGAGATTAAATAATTACTATGTCCATTACATAAATCATTTCAAATACTACATAATTTTCCTACAAGCCAAACATTAATATCTTATCTTGACAGCAGAAGGCAAAAGAAAAAGAAATCCCACACTCTTTGCTGTAGACGGCTGCAGATGAAGGACACTTGAAAGCGTACAACGGAGCTAATTAACAGTAAGAAACCTTAGCCATTTCCGAGTCAGAGCTTAACTTCCGGCTCCCCTCCGGTCACCGAATACGGTCATATTTACTGACCTCCTCGAAGAGGTCCAATTTTTTTCTATCTTTCTTTGATTTACTGTCAATGATGTGCATGCTTTGGTTGCTGAGAAAACGCAGGGAAAGAGATAAGTTATTAAATTCATAGACTAGCAAATGGGGGGTTTAGGGTTTTATGCATGTGAATTGAAGTTTCAAAATTTTTCAAACAGAAGCTTACTGCCTATACATGTACATATGCTTCTCGATGTTTTTACACTGCACCGCCTTAAACAAATTATTAGTGCTGTTGATACGACTCAATTTAGAATGGAACTGTTTATGGAGTTCAGATTGGTAAGTAGTGTCATAAAAACTTGTAAAGTTGCTGGTGACTCTTCTTATATTTTACCTTGACTTTGTGCAGATTGTTGCTTTTAAGAACATGAGTATAAGAAGCTATTTTGGCATTAGAAAATCCAGTTTTTTGCTTGTACACCCAGAGTTTCCTGCTTTTACATGTTGGAGACCCCAGTTAGATTCTTTATCAACTTTTGAAATCACTGGTAATCATGGTGGTGCAATTAGGTTGATTGCAAGGTCCCGGTACTCAGTTGCTGATAGAAATGTGGATGCATCTGTGCCCAATCCCAGCACCGTTCGTTTGGTTCAGAAGCCAGGAGGTTCCTCATCTTTGTACAGTCGTCCTAGTATATTAGAGATGAAGAACGAGAGGATGGCAAATCGTGCCAAGGTCTATGATTTCTTGCAGGGCATTGGTATTATTCCTGATGAGCTCGATGGGTTAGAACTTCCTGTGACAGTTGAGGTTATGAGGGAACGTGTGGATTTCCTTCACAATTTAGGGCTAACAATTGAAGATATAAACAACTACCCGCTGGTTCTTGGCTGTAGTGTGAAAAAGAATATGATACCTGTGCTTGACTACCTTGGCAAATTAGGTGTTAGGAAATCCACTTTCACAGAGTTCTTGAGAAGATACCCTCAAGTCCTCCATTCTAGTGTTGTTGTAGACCTTGCTCCAGTGGTCAAGTATCTGCAAGGCTTGGATATCAAGCCGAATGATATTCCTCGGGTTCTTGAGAGATATCCAGAAGTGTTGGGATTCAAACTTGAGGGGACCATGAGCACATCAGTGGCTTATCTGGTAGGAATTGGAGTGGCAAGAAGAGGAATTGGAGGTGTTTTAACTAGATACCCTGATATTTTGGGCATGCGAGTAGGCCGGGTGATCAAACCTTTTGTAGAATATCTTGAAAGCTTGGGTATTCCAAGATTAGCTGTAGCTAGATTGATAGAGAAGAAGCCTTACATTCTGGGATTTGGATTAGAGGAGAGGGTGAAACCAAATGTTGAATCCCTTTTAGAGTTTAGTGTTAGAAAAGAAGCACTTCCTGTGGTAGTGGCACAGTATCCTGAAATTATAGGAATAGACCTGAAACCTAAGCTTCTTGGTCAGCAGAGTTTACTCAATTCAGCTATTGACTCAAGTCCCAAGGATTTTGGCAGCATTGTTGAGAAGATGCCTCAAGTTGTGAGTGCAAGTAATTCTGCTGTTACAAGGCATGTGGATTTCCTAAAAAGCTGCGGATTCTCCTTGCATCAAATGAGACAGATAGTAGTGGAGTGTCCCCAAGTGCTTGCGTTGAATCTGGATATTATGAAATTGAGCTTTGACTACTTCCAAAGGGAGATGCAAAGGCCTCTGGATGATTTGGTTGCTTTCCCAGCTTTCTTTACTTATGGTCTGGAGTCTACAATTAAGCCAAGACACAAAATGATCGCAAGGAAGGGTTTACAATGTTCCCTGTCATGGCTTCTTAACTGTTCTGATGAGAAGTTTAAGGAGAGGATGAACTATGACACTATCGACCTGGAAGAGATGGATGCAATGCCATCATTTGACATGAATACATTGATGGAACAAAGGAGTGATGAGTCAGCTTCTGAATATGAGGAAGACAGTGATGATGAGCATGCTTGAACTTATGAATCTGCGATTCGGAGAATGTGGCCCAGTTGGTCTTTATTTGTGGAACTTCTGGCTTAATTTATCAAAAACACATGCCTTGCTAGACTGCTAGAAGATATTCCTGGTTTGTAGAGATACTGATATGAATTTCTATGATGTAATACATTTTTTTTTTTTTATGCTGATAAGTGATGTCAAAGCATTGGCCTAGTTTTTGGTAATTTATGTATGTGCGTATATATACATTGAAGATGATAGGCATTTAGGTACTCATGAAAATTTCAAAAATTCTATGTTGATATGTAAGATTTCATGAGTTTGGCACTCATGATTCTAATCCTTTTCTGGCCTTTTGGCCAAAATCAGGTCTTTATATATAATTCATGCCCACATAAGATGTTAATCTTAATTGCAAGCATCAATTAGGAGGCCTTGCGGAAAAAGAGATAAGAGAGTTCAAATTGGTGTTCAAACATGTGGATCAATGTATGTTGGAAGGCAAAACAGACCTTACGAAAAGCAACCTTGGGTACACTTTCTTCTGCCATTTTAATGACTTCTTTCTCATAAAAGTTTAGTATTAGTAGATGTACATGTTTCAAGTCTCAAAAGTTGTAACCATTCACAACTCTCCCAATGAACATTGAATTATATACATTCTGTCCTCATTGTAGAAGAATAAATGAACAAAAGAAAAAGTGAAACCACCCGGAACCCAAATGGAAATAGTATATTTAACCAAGTATTAACTTATCTCGTAGCTTAAAGCAAAAATTCTGTCTTGCTTCCACCAGGCAATAAATGTTGCCCTGTTTACCATAGGGTTGAAGAAACTTTACATCAGAAAGCCATTGAGGACCAGTTGAACAGCATGGGCCTCTTGATTCAGTTGAAGAAATACGCCACTGCATAAAAACTCCTACTCTGTTGTTCGTAGCCACCCAAACTATGCAAAGAAAAATTGTAATTTAACATACAGATGCAACTACAGGCAGGGTGTCGAATTCACATTCTCTGCATAAACAAATCATACCTTCCATGCATACATAGCAAAGAATGCAACAGTGTCTGCAGACCATACGACAGAAAATGACTTCCAAAAGAATGGGATTATGACATTGAGTAAAGGGATTAGGAGAAAGAGATAGTTAAGGGCTTCTTTCTCATTCTTTGAGCAGTCTCGAGCACGGAGGGATGGAATTGCTGCAAACAATAAGCCATGAAATTTTTTAATACAATTCAAGACTACAGTGACTAGAAGTCAATGCCTGCAAACTATTATCTGAAAATTAAGGAGAGACCACAACAAAAAGGATTTGGCTATGGAAACAGGCCATGGAATATCTTAACTAGCAGCAATATGTAGGATAAACAAACAGAATTATGGATAACTAGGTTTGAATGTTAATAGACATACTTCATTCGCTAAGGCAATGATGAAGTGAACAGAAGAAAATTGGTCGTGCAAGTAGTTAATTATAGTATTTCACCCAATCCACCAGAAGCACCAAGTAAATTTATGGCAGAATGAGTAAAACTTGCTGCAGAGAAGTGCTGCAAAAAATAACATATTCTTGTCTCTAGCTTATATTTTAAGTATGGAATTGAATTCAAAGGTGCAGAACTTACTGAACATCCATATAGACCACATCCCCATTAGTCTCCATATGTCAGGTTCATTCGATGGGAAAATGAGATTGAAAGATAGAGCTCCACCTAGTAACATTGAGGCATAACCTTGGACCTCAAAAACAGTGTACAAAATAGTACCAGGCACTGCAGGATTTTTGGTTGCTGTAGAAGCTCTTGGTGCAAATGTGGCAGCTGTCTTTTGAACAACCTGTTTCAGCAAGGACATGGAATATAGTATTAAGACTTAAGAGAAAAT
This sequence comes from Citropsis articulata, assembly GCA_030449925.1. Taxonomy (NCBI): domain Eukaryota; kingdom Viridiplantae; phylum Streptophyta; class Magnoliopsida; order Sapindales; family Rutaceae; genus Citropsis; species Citropsis articulata. The sequence goes on along the minus strand of JASUUH010000184.1, from coordinate 6,587,328 downwards.
AGTTATGAAAAAACTGTCAATGTCCTGAGTCACCTATGAAATTCCAAAATTCTACAATCAAAATCTTTTGGATGAACTCCCTTGCACTATCATCCAAATTAGCCCCTCCGCCATAGTAATTTGGATGACAGGCAAATTTCAAATGCCTCATTTAACACAAATCAGATAAGAGTAAAACTGGACTAGTAGATTTACAAAGCCGTAATTCAGTGTAAGCATGACCTTCCTCCCAAAAACTATGCAATTGCCAGGAAACACTTGGTATATATAAAAAACATCTTAAGGGATTGACTATCAACGTCAGTTTAGTATAAATACTTCTCAAATTCACATGACCAAATAATGTAAATCTCCGACATTCCCTCAACAAGGAGAGAGAATAACATCCATGCGACCAACTGAAACCGAATCCTGTTACTAATAAACGAACTTCGCTTTTACTCAGCTTCAGAATCACAATAACTTGAAAGAACATCCATGAAACCATGTTGACCAAAAAAAAAAGAAATAAAATAAAAGATAAAAATACTAGCACAAATTAAGATCATATATTCATATATAACTGTCGTCATTATAGTATGCGCCAACGTAACCTTTTTGAGATCTTGGTCAAGTGGAGGTGGGGCAGCCGAGCTGGGTTTGTTAGTTTCTTTGGATTCTGGTAGTGGCTCTTCATTCTGAGATGATTCCTCGACTGTTGCCTGTGCATCCACTTCATTAGCACTGGCATGTATTTTCAAGCTTGTGCCACGAAACTTGGGCCAGCATAACCTGGTACGGAGTAATGGGAATTTCGAGACGTGGCAGCTGTGTGGAGATGTTGAGATGATCAACGTATTCATATTTCAAATGCAATGTCCTTTTTAAGGTGTTTTCATCAGCGGTTTTTCGCCCAAGAGGGTGGAGCTACGAGAGAATAGAAAGAAGCTGAGGCCGATAAGGAATGAAAGGCTGCGGTCGACCGTGCCACTTGCTTCGAAAACGACAGTGTTTTTGTTGCAATCATATATTTATATAATGATAATTTGCTCCAACCATTCGTATATACACAAAAATGTAATTAATAAAGAAAAATTCTAAAAACAATTAATTCGATGTATTTCATATAATAAATTATTGATCTCATAATTTTGTGCAGTTCACATGAAAACACATGAGAATTGTAAGTTAATGTAACTTAGCAAAATCTATATATAGTATAAGTAATTAAATTTAATAAATTTTTTTACTTCTAAAAAAATTTAATATAACTACCACTAATAATATTTTTTTAAATAAATAACTAACATATGTGTAACAATTTTTTAAAATAAATATGCATTTATTATAATATTATTTACTTATTAAATAACTTATACAATACTTTTAATTTATTCTACAAATTTTCCCTAGTGAAAAAGATCAAATTATCCCCTTCCTAATTTTTGTAGACAAAACGCACTGATACTAGAATCTTGTAAGTTTGATATAGGGATAGTAAAATTCTCCATGGATTTGGGGTTCTATCCCAAATGGGGTAAATTTAAATAATTTTTGAAAAATGAGGAAAAAATAATTCTCAAATTCGTAATGGGGTGGGGTTTGGGTTTGTACTCTCCACCCCACCTCCACCCCAATTCACATTATATATAAATATTTTTTAATTTTTATTTAATAAATTTTATTTTATGAATTATAATATTAGTTAATAATTTTTTTTATTTTTACTTTCTATAAATAGGCTATAACTAAAATAAAACCTTACAATATAATTTTTATTCTATTTTAAAACATTGTTATCTTTTCTTTTGCCTCTTAAGATATTGTTCTCTTCAAATATTTGTCAATTTCAATATCATTTCAAGATATTATTTCAAACATCTGGAGATTTTTTTAAATAATTTAAATATTTTATAATATGGTAATAATTTTATTTAGGTATTTAATTTTTAATTTATTAAAATTATATATCTATATCTACCATAAAATAAATAAATGAAGAATGTAGTAGAGAATGAAGACGAAATTTTTAATGGAGTAGGCATCCTCATTCCATTGTTATCCCTAGTTTGATAAAATAAGTAAAATCAAGTAATTCGATCGACTAACTAAAAGTAAGAATACTTTAATAGATTGAGTAAAAGTGAGATAAAATTTGTTTAATAAAACTATAGAAGGTTATTTGGTATTTTCCTAATCCATGAAAACCATATTCACTTACAAATAATTTATCGAACAAGTAAATTATAAATCTATACAATTTTTATGTTATTGTAGCAGTTGCATACTAGCATGTTAGGTGCAATCTTGCACCATCACTCCAACAAATTTTACTGCATTTAGATTTTACTGTGTACACAAGAAACAAAAATTTCATTTTTTTTTTAAATTGCTAACCACTGACGGTATGTTAAGTAAATCATAAATGGGTGGAAAAATAGTCGCGGACTGTGTCTTTCACCTGGTAAGACACGTTTCTTCACATAGATTATGAAGAAATTTAAAAAAAAAAAAAAGGGCATATTGGAGGGTTGCGGTCATTATCAGCTCATCTTAAATTACTTTACTTAGACAACTGACAATTAACGAATCATGAATCATCTTAATTAAATATTATTCTAATTGCAGATGAATTTGATTATTTAATTGCGTTAAATTATATTATTTTAATATTAATATATTATATTATGTTGTATTATATTAGTACTGTATTATAATAATACTGTATAATATTTAATATCATACTATATTGTATTAATTTTAGTTATATTATGTTTAGTGTTATATTATATTGTATTTATTTTTTGTGATTAATTTATATTATATATTTATAAAATAATCCCATAATATTTAGAAAAATATTAAATATGAAAATCTTAAGTTTTAAAAATTAAACTTTATTTTTTAATATAAATGTAAAAAAATAGAATTAATGTCAAGAATTGTCTTTTACCTTCTATTAGTTGATTTATATTTTTTATAGACAAATAATTTTTATATACAAGTTTTACTGGAAAAAAAATGACAAGAATTGTTTTTTTTTTTTAAAAATAAACGTCTAAGCTCAAATTTAATTACCAATAATGGTTGCACAACAAATATGATCAGAACAAAAATAATTAACATAGCAAAATAAAATAAAATTTTGGTTAAGGCATTCACTTTTATTTTAATTTTTAAAATCTCATCCATCAATGTCTTCTTCAACCAATACACAAAATCAAAACCCCCTTAATCAAACCTAAAAAGGAACTAAGGGCGGCGGCAGCGGCTATTAGTGATTATATGAAGATGTTGAAGAAATGAAGGAGTAGAGGACAAATAAGAAACAGAGAAGATGGAGAAGAAAGGGGAAAAGGAAAAATAGAAATTAAAAAAAAAAAGAGAGAAAGATACAGAGTAGACGAAGAAGAAGAGGGGAAGAGAAAAAAATAAAAGAAAAGAGAGAGAGAGAAACACAAAAGACGAAGAAGAAGGTGGGAAAAGGAAAAAAAATAAAAGAAAAAAGAGCAAGAGAGAGAGAAACAGAGAAGACGAAGAAGAAGAAGAAGACGGGAAAAGGTTAAAAAAAAAGAAGGAAAAATGAGAGAGAGAAGCAGAGAAGACGAAGAAAAAGAGGAGAAAATGAGCTAATGCAATGCGGTCTAAACCCGAGTCTCCCTTATGCGGGTTTTCCCGCATTAATTTTTTTTTCTTATGCAATACAAGGTAAATGCCAAATACTGTATTATAATATTTTAATACTATGCATAGCTCTAATACACCATAATGAGGCATGCCAAACGCACCCTAAATTTTTCATTGTAGTCTTTTCTATTTAAATTATAAGAAGATTGTCAATTTCTCCTTATTAAAATTAATATATATTACTTACCCCTTATAGTCTTTAATATCTAAAGATTCTCTTGACAACAGAGATTTTAAGAAAGCGTGAAGTAATTTGATCATTTGCTTAATAATTTATCTAAGGAATGTAAAATATATATTTATTATAAGAAAAATGTCTTAAATTAATTTTTTATTCGTACTAAAATATATATTTCTTATTTTTAGTACTTAAATATTTTCGTTTTGATTTCCATTTATATGATTTATTCAATTTGTAATAAATATAGATAAAAGTGTATTTGAAAGTAAGGGTAAAACTCTAAAATTATGTTACTAGGGAAAGTTATTGACTATTATAAAAATAATAGTGAGTAAGTGGTATAAATTGATTTTAGTAGAAGAAAACTAACAATCTTCCTAAATTGTATAAAAATCTAATTTTACATGATTACTTCACAATTTTTGGATAAAATTACAAAAATAACCTAAAATTATACTTATAAAAATAGGGGGTGATGGCGTCAATCTCTTGGTAGATGGGTGCCATTGCCCATAATAATAACATGGGCAAGGTAGGTGATGGAAGCCATCCTCTCGTTTTAAAGTCATTTAGTTCAAAATGGGGTATAAGTAGTTAAGAATTTAAGAAATTGTGTTGAATGGTTAATTTTAACAATAAAGTTTTAAAACTAGTTACATAAGTAAAATTTTCAATTTATTTATATTCAGGCTATCAAAATAACCAATTATTTAACTTAACCCTATTTAATTTTTCTCGCACCTTATTACCATTATATAGGGATGACAAATTTGCCTGTAAATGCACATACCTGCAAAAACCCATCCGCTATAGCCTATAGGCGATCTTGTGGAGAATGAGTAATTTTGGTGATATAAACTAAAACCTACCGTAGGTTTGGTAAAGAGAAAAAAGTCTATTCGATACCAAATAACCCATATTATTTTTCTTAATATTTTAATTATTTTAATTTAAATATTCATTCAAGAAAATATATGAGCCATGAGTAAGACTTAATATTAGACCTAAAAGCAATATATTAAGTAACACTAGGAATTATGTTGGAGGGGTGCTATTGCTAGTTGTTGTGAAAGAAATAAAGGTCTTGACTCTTAGAGCTTGGTGTTGAATCAGATGAATCGTGGGTGTTACTCTTAGATGCTAATTTGTAGATTGTGGTTCTTTGTTATTTGCTTTTTTTTTTTTTTAAATAAAAGTACTTATGATGGACTTGTGTGTTATATATTTAAATTGGAGAATTCGTGTTAGATTGATACAATTTGTGTGTCAATTATACACACTTCATTATCTCTTGTTACTTATATCAACAAATTCTCCCTCTCCTAATTTTCAACTCCGCATGACCAATTTGTAGTTTTGAATAAAACACACTTAACACAAGTTTATTGATTTTCTAAGTAATGTTAAAGGAATTTTCTTTTTTCTTTTTCCCAAAAAATAGACAGCTATAAGAATATAGCTAGGCCAAGTGATTAATAAACGAAATCCCAAAAAACAAAACCTCAGTTAATTAATATTACACAAATCTTTTCTTTATTTTTTCCATGATTTGTAGACTATATCTCTTTTTTTTTAATTAAAAAAAATGAAGAAGAAGAAAAGCCAAGTGACGAGTACAGTAAAAGAAGCAAATTGGGGTGTGTGATACGTTTTCATTTTCCTCTGTCGTTATACTGTTTATTATTAAGATTAATTCTGCGTTTACTAAATTGGAATCGAAATGGGAATGAGTTTGAATTAGACTGGAGAATGAGAATCAGAATAAGTTGTTTAGTTGAACTTTAGGAATGAGAATCGGAATGAGTTGGATTGCCATTAATATGTTTACTTTATCTTAGAATTAGAATTGGAATCGAAATAAATTAGATTGTTTCAAATTACTAAAAAGTCCTTAATAATAATGACAATAATATTCATTAAAACAATAAAATTAATAAATTTTAATAGTAAAAATAAAATTCATAATGGTAATAATAATAATAATAATAATAAATAATAATAAATAATAATTAAAATAATAAATTTAATATAATCTAATAATAATAACAATATTTCAATAATAATAAATAATAAAATAAAATAAATAATAAAATAAAATAAATAATTTTTAATAAAATAATATTAAAATAATAATATTGACAATATCGACAATAAAAATAATAAACAATAATAATTAATAAAATTTAAATAATATTAATATTAATGTCATTAATGACAATAATAATAACAATTAAAATAATAAAATAAATAAAATTTAATAATAATAATAACTATTTAATTTCATTATTATTATATTAATGTTATTTAAATATATTATTATTATTATTATTAAATAATAAAGGACCTACTTGAAAATAACATAAATTTTTGAATGTTGTCATAAATTTCATAGGGACCAAAAAGCAAAAAGAACGAAAATTGATTTTGGATAATTTAGGAATAATACAAATTTAATAGGGATAAAATGAAAAATTTAGGAAATATAAGATTGATTCTCAACTAAATTTAGATAAAGCTTGCAATTTTAATTTTGATTTCTATCTTTATTTTATAAAATAAATACTATCAATAATTTCAATTCTGAATTCTGATTACTTAATTCGTATAACCAAACTTTGCTCAACATGGAGATTTTACGGGTTGGGAATAGCGATATCTAAAGAACTTGTTTTGAGGGTAGTCCCGTACGCGACGTCGTCTAGAAGTCTCAAATGGGAATTATTCGAGGAAATAGCGTGCTCCCATTCCCGTTGGGCATTGGCGTAAACAAAAACAGAACTCAACACTTTACAGCGTAGATGGGGTAGTTTACAGATCCCATAGCTGATAGCTTCACGTTATAAATATATTTATTTCTGTATTTTGCTGAAAGCTGCCGAGTTGCTTAACACGATAAATTTGATTTTCCCCAGACGTGCGGGACTTCATATTCCAAACTGTTAGTCGTTTCATCAAGATTTTCTTAACTTCTAATCGTAATTTTAGAGAACCCATCATCGACAAAATTCAGTTCGTTCGTCGTTACATTTTCCTTTTTCTTTCCTTAATGAAAAGATAGAAAGACGACGACGAATTTTATTTCAATATTTGGGTTTCGTGTGATATGTGCTTCCTTGATTTCTAAAGAAAATCGAAAACCCATTTGACAGGTTTGTGAGTTTGACACTGAAAGAAGAATAATGATGAGAATTGAGTGATCGAACTGAACATAAGAGCTTCACATGGGGAGTTTTCTTATTGGATTTGTGTTGCCTTTGCTACTTTTAACAGGTACGCTTTCATTATTATTTTTTTAAGACAGTTTTTTAAATTCTTTTTTAGTTGCATAATCGAGCTAATGAGATAGTTTAAAGAAACGTTAATACGACTGAAATTAGCACATAGGTGTATCAAGTTAGTGCACCTGTGGATTTAGAGCTTTAAAGTTTGTGTTTAATTGCTTATAGTTCTGTCTTTGTAGTTATATTGCTCACAGTGCTGAATTGGGTTTATACTTAAGCTGTTTGTTCAGTATAAAATCATTTGAATAAATTATTTCGGATTTGTTTCATGAGTTGACTTTGGATATAATTATTTACTCCTAAAATCTGCTGCCTTTCTTGCAGCTGCTTTAGTCAATTGGAGCTTGATCTCTCTGGTTGATTTGATAGCTTTTCTTCTTATTCAATTTGTCGCACCAAAGATAGGTAATGCATGTTATGTAAATTTACTACTTTAATTTCTGTTTTATTGCTTTCAAAAAGTTCTATTTGGTTAAAGTGTAAATCTAAGCTTGTATGATGTTCTGCATATTCATTTTTTGTTCCGAGTACGAAGATGGAAAAGGAGGGTGGAATTCTCCTTTAAAGCTACTGAATGAAAGTATCTTCAGAGTTATCACATCAGAGTACTACTATATTATTTCTGATGCTTGCATGATGTTCCACATGTATTTGCTGAGGCAAAGTGGTTTAATAATAATTCTAAAATATTGTATAAATAATTTCTCATGTCTCATTAATTGGTTTGCATAGTTTTTTTTTTTTTTAATCTGTTGATGAGTGCATAGGAAATATCTGATATAACCGTATTGAAGAATTTTCCCAGTTTATTTCTTTAATATTTTTTCAAAGTTAGGAAGTCATGGGTCAAAAATACATTATGTTTGGGTGCTTCCAGCAATGGTGTTACAGACTCACTCAATGTGGGGCATGGCGATGGTCTGTCATCACCGCTTTTGAGTTTGGCTGAAGTAAAATGGGATAAAAGCTATCAGGTGAATATTTGTGAGATAGGGGAATTTCTCTAGGGGTTGTTTCAATGGAATATTCTAGTTCGTCACTTTGCTTCATACATGCTATACGTCATTGGCTAGATTCCTCTTCATTGTACAGTAGGAATTTATATTGTCCATGATTATTTGAGCTTTGCCTGTTTAGTTAGTACTTCACTACAATTTTGCAATTTTGCAAGCAACTATCTGCATACCAAAGTTCGGCTTAAGCACATACAAACACTCAAAAGGAGGAAAAAGAGAGAGAGAAAATTATCTAGATGCTAAACTCAATCATCAATGACTGCAAACTGTTGGTTTTTAAAATGTAAAAATGATTATTATTTTCAAATCTGGAAAATTTAGATACAGAAATGATACTTAAGAGAATTCTGTAGTCTCCATGATTTTTTTCAAAAGATTATTATGACTTTGGTGGACTGATATTGGATTGTTCTTGCCTGTAGGTTTTCGCTTTCGAAGGAGACTTTTGTTGTTGTGGCCTGTCATTATCTTTTCAACATTTGTAATTGTTTGTCAAGTTGTATATCTTGTTATATGGGCTTGTAAGGGTTACAAATGGAATCTAGTTGATACTTGGTGGATGAAGCTAATTGGTTTTATGATGTAAGAACCAATTTTTAAGTTTTAATTTTTAATTCTGAAAATTCTTTGTTTCCTCTGCATGGGTTGACAAATTGCATCTTGTTGTATGCTTTTACAGAGTGAAGTCCTGGAAATCCCCATCAGTTGTATATTTTTTAGTTGGACAACTACTTGCTCTTTTTGTAGCTTTGATTGATATATATGGGAACAATTTTGGTCTGGATCCGTGGCGAGATTCCTGTTGGGGTCATTTCCTAACAGTTGTTGATCATCTAGGTTTGTAAGTGTTTCATTACAACTCCAAATGCTGTTCATGTGTTGCTAACTTTTCTCTCTTTTTTGTTTCTCCTTCCTGAATATTGAATACATTATGAAGTACCACTAAGCTTTGTAATAATGTTTACTTAAATAAATCTCATTTCATATGTACGAATCTCAATTGATCCGGAATACTTTTTCTTCTTTGCAATTTGAAAGGTTCTCATCTTAGGGTTGCTTCCTGTTTGCTGTTGCCTGCTGTTCAGCTGGTTGTGGGGATTAGCCATCCTTCATGGGTTTTTCTTCCATTTTTTATCGGCAGCTGTGCTGGTGTAGTAGATTGGTCTTTGACCAGCAATTTTCTGGGACTTTTCAGGTTCTTACTTTTTGATTCTTTATATGTTAGTACTTATATTTCTCATTCTCTTTTCAATGATCGGCCTTTGGTCTCTTGTTGGCTTACATTTGTGTATCTGGTCTCTAAGGTGGTGGAGGCTGCTTCAGCTGTATGCCTGCTTTAATATCATCCTGCTTTATGTCTATCAGCTCCCAGTAAATTTCCCAAGCATGTTTCAATGGATGGCTGATTTTGTTGGTCTGTTCAAAGTGTCTTCAAATACTGAGTGGCCTGAAATTTGCGCTGGTTTTTCTCTTATACTTTTCTACATCATGGTATGTACTGTTCATTTAGATATTTGGTCATCTTTGTTTAAGATTAGTTGGGAAATCACTGGAAGAAGCAAAAATGATAATCTTATTTCTTTTAAGTTTCTGGTTCTGCCAGTCTTATTTGGTTTAATAATTTTTTAATGTTATAATAACTTGCCTTCCTGATTGTAGAAACTTCACCTGTCTGGATATTTAGTTTTGCATGTTGGTTACTTTATGTAGGCAACACTCAAGTATTTAGGAGCCATATGGTAGGGTCAATGCTCAAAGTGAATAATGAGATGGTGGATAGAATGACTAAAAACTTGTCCTATTCACCTTTGGGTCAAGTAACTAGTACTCGTGCATATAAGTATGAATTAAGTATCGCCACATGGCAAATGAGTCCTCCTCTATGTTTGCTTTAGTTTTTTAGAAGATGGGTGCCAGTTCTATTTTACTGGTAGGAAGATGTTGGTATGGGTTATGTCATCGAGTTCAATTGTGGCTACTGGTAGCCAAAAATTTTTCCTAAACAGATAAAATCAGAGCTTACTTGCAAATTTATAGTTTTGGATTATTTGGGCCTAATAGACGGGACAAAATAAAATAATGATTTCAAAAAATTGCAGGGCAACTAAATTTTGTATTGAGAAAACAGTTTCTGTACATATCATGACGTATATGTTGTACGCTTTCTGGGTTGTTTCCTATATATATATATATTTTCCCCCCCCCTTTAAATTTTCTACCCAACGGTGCAGCTTTCTAGCATTCAATGTGATTTGGAGGAAATGGATGTTATTGTGTCCTCGAGAGAAAGTAGCATGACAGAGCATCTTCTGCCCTCAAAACATTCATTTTTCATACGTGAATCAAGGTAACAAACTTGAAACATCCTTATTGTTTCTGATAATCCTGAGTCAATCTTTTTCTTCTCAACCTTAGAATCTACCAAATCTGATTTGGTAACTTCATATTAACTTCTGTCTACATTGCTTTGCCTCAAAATCTGACACTCCATACATTTAACTAATAAATTTGCTGCAATATTTTGAGCTAAGTATCCATTTCTACAAATCTGAGGGCTAGTCTTTTAGTTTGTTCCATAATTTTTCCTGGGTCCTTCCATAATAAGGTTATTTATGCATTCTGCATCAGAACAATTTGTAGGTTATATTCATTAAGTTACAAGAAGATATGGAAAGCCTATCTAGTGGCATCTTTTGATAAGATTTCAAATGCAAGACTGGACGTTAGAAGATGCTTTTGCAGTGAAATACTAACGGAACACAATGCATTTTAGAAAGATGATGATGAGGGAGTCCTTGACTTGAACCTATTACCTTTTCAGTCTCCCATGACTACTGTGAAGTATTTCTGAAAGAATTCAATCAAATTTAGGAGAAATTGTTTTTAACTAGCTTTCTATTGCCTTCTGCAAAAAAGGTATGTCAAATTGCGGGGTTAAAATTTTTTTTTTCCCCTTCTATATCACTTTCGCCTTTATGATCGATGTAGATATGTGAGTTCTCTTGTCTATGAAACATTAAACATAAAAATGATCAAAATCCACCATATCTCCTAAGATCTGAGTCCTCTCCTCGGACAAGATATAGAAGTAAAAGAGAATTGAGAAAAAAAAGAAGCTGAAACTTAATGGTTTCGAATTGAAGGCAGACTGCTTTGCATGTGAGAAAAAATATTGGGAAAATATTTTTTTATTCATAGAAGTTGCAATCTTTACATTATATACTACTTTGACTAGGCCATATAAGGAAGTTATAGGAAATTAAGAAAAAATAAACTGTACAAGGAAAGAATAAATATATGCACACAAAATTAGGCTACAATCTCTGACTTTCAACACTCCCCCTCAAGCTGGCTCGAAGATATCTATTATTCCCAGCTTGGAATTCAGTGCATATAAAAAACAAGTCACATCCATGGTTACAAATTTTTTACCTTTTGGAGGATGAAAACACTTGTACCCTTTTTGTGTAGGAGGATAACCCAAAAACACACACTTGAGAGAGCTAGGATCAAGCTTACTTTTGTGATGATTCTTATCATGAACAAAAGCAACACACCCAAACACTTTAGGAGGAAGAGACCTAAAGGACCGAGACATGGGATAAAGTTGCTGAATAAGTTCGATTGGAGTTTTACACTTCAAAGTACTTTTAAACTTCAGAGTACTAGTAGGCAATCTATTTATGAGATAACAGGCAGTTAAAACAGCTTCATCCCACAAATAATTTGGTACCCCCATGGTAAACATCAAAGATCGAGCAACTTAAATAAATGTTTATTTTTTCTTTGTGCAACTCCATTTTGTTGGGGGGGGTATCAACATAAGAGGATTGATGAACAATTCCGTTCTCAATAAAATAATTTCCCAACATAGGGAAATTTCTTATACATATTTCTTATAGTTTTATTTAATCTTTTGTTTCTTTGCCAAAAAAAAAACCATAGAAGAAAAAAATTCTTTGCTATTGTTAGTTCAAAACACTTGCATTTTTGCTTGAAATTGGGTTTCAACCACTTTATGGAAGATTTGAGAAGTTTAGAAACTTTAGATTTTTCTTTTAATAAATGAACCTAATAAACTTGAGTATGAGCATCAATAAAAGTTACAAACTGCTTAGCTCCAAAATTATTGGCAAAACGGAGAAGCCCTCATACATTGCCATGTATAAGAGAGAAGGGTTGTGAAACTTTATTAGTTTGGGCAGGAAAATGAGTACAATGATTCTTGGACAATTCACACACTTCACATTTAAAATTAATGTCACTTTTATTCTTAAATAATGTCGGGAACAACAAATTTAAGTATGAAAAGTTTGGATGGTCTAATCTGAGATGCAACAAATTAATTTCATTCCACTAGGCACTTGAGAAACAATTTTGTCAGCTAAGGATAGATTACTCAAAGCTTCAGGCTCCTCTTCCAAATAATAAAGTCCATCCACCTCCTTAGCAGTGCCAATCTTCTTCCCCATACAGTTAAGAAAATTTATCCATACAGCTGGAAGGAGAAAATTTAGCCATACAGTTAAGATCTTTTGTAAGTTTACTGATAGACAAAAGATTGCAAGACAAATTAGGGACCTGCAACATTGATTTTGAGATCATTGTTTTAGAAACTGAAATTGAACTTTTCCTTCTACTGAAGACAGAGACCCATCAGTGATTTTCAACTTTTGTTTACCAGGAAGAGGTATGTTAGTAGAGCATAAGTTGGAAAAACCAGCCATATGATGGGTTGCCGCTGAATCAATGATACTGAAAGCATTTAGAAAATTACTTGTTTGGGCTAAGATTAGAAGAAGGTGCTTGAGTCATGAACTTGACAAGTTGCTCAAGTTGTTCCTTAGTGAACATGTTTGATCCTTGATTCCCTGAGTTTGCATTGGCATTATCCGATGCAGCTTGAAAACCCTTTGAATTTTGTCCACAAGACTTGTTACCCTTCCTTGAGTTTTGTGGCCTTCCATAGAGCTTCCAACAAAACTCTTTGGTATGTCTCGGCTTATGGCAATAATCACACCAAAGTTTATCCTTGTTATCTTTCTTCTTGCTCATATTCTTTTGTTCACTTACCAATGCTGAATCAGTAGCACAATTAATCAAGGCAGAGTTATCAGTATTAAGGCTGCTCATCATTACCTTTCTTCTACTTTCTTCCCTTCTCACATATGCATAGACTTCACTAATTGTGGGAAGAGGTTCTTTGCTTAGTACTCATCCCCTAACTTCATCCAGATCTTGATTAAAACCAGCCAAAATCCCAAACACCCTCTCCTTCTCCTGTAACCGCTTAAATCTTTTACTGTCACATCCACATTTCCATTCTCCATCATAGTACAAATCCAATTCTTGCCATAAGCTATCCATGATATTGTAATATGCAGTCATAGTGTCACTTCCTTACTTGGTTTCATGAATACGACATTTAAGTTCGTACAACTGCAGTATTTCCAAGATCAGAATATTTCTCTGTGACTGCATCCCATGAATCTTGTGCTGATGGTAAGAAAAGAAATGCCTGACTAATATGAGGATCCCTTGAATTAATAAGCCCTGACGTTACCATAGAGTTCTGTTCATCCCAGTTTTTGACGAATGGTCATCAGCCTATGGTATGTCTATTGACCCATCAAGATAGTCCGTTTTACCTTTTCCCTTCACATACAACTTCACAGACTGTGACCACCGCAAAAAGTTTTGGCCATTCAATTTGTGAGTTGTAATCTGCAATGATGGATTGTTAACAGAACTGTTGGCTTGAACATGTTTAATGTTGACACCAGAGCTGAATTCGCTCACATTTGACATGTTAAATTAGAATTTTAAAGTCACAAAACAAGATAAAACCCTGAAGGTATTGGCGGCTGAAAACTTGTTGACAAAATAGATGCCCAGAAACCCTACGTGGGCTCTGATACCATGAGAAAAAGTATTGGGAAAATATTTTTTTATTCATAGAAGTTGCAATCTTTACATTATATACTACTTGGTCTAGGCTATATAAGGAAGTTGTAGGAGATTAATGAAAAATAAACTATACAAGGAAAGAATATGTACACAAAATTAGGCTACAGTCTCTGACTTTCAACAGCATGATTAATGTAAACTGGAGGATGAATAGGATTGATATTACTGTGAATCTACTTTATCTGATCTTGTCTTGTTTTAATTTGCTTCATTTTTCTGTTTTTTGCTGAGACACAGAGACAGTGCATTCTGCATTATGTGCTGATGCTTGCACTCATCTTTAATTGTTGCTTTTGTTTGCCACACAAGATGTATAATTGCCCCTGGATTATTCTCTGTTTCAAGTTTTCTTAATCGTGATTTAGGCAAAATTTGGTATTCTGCTCACTGGTTACTGATCTGCTATTTTCAGCTCTGGCGTGAGGCATTCAAATGTTTTGTTAAGGGGAGCAGTTTTTCGAACATTTAGCATCAACTTCTTCACTTATGGTTTTCCGGTACATATTCGTGAACAATGAATATCGTCATCTGCTTTCTGAACTATTTGGTCTTCCTCTTAACCGGTGAAACCAAAGATGGCTAATGGTCGTGGACCTAGTTCTTGACTTCAGCAATAAATGTCAAATTTACATTGTATTTTCAATTGTACTTATCCATCATTTTTGTTATATGTGAAAGCCTACAATGGTGGTTTTGACAGGTCTCGCTGTTTGCTTTTTCTTTTTGGAGCTTCCATTTTGCAAGTATATGTGCATTTGGACTTCTTGCTTATGTTGGCTATATTTTATATGCCTTCCCTTCCTTATTCCACTTGCACCGGTTAAATGGACTGCTGCTTGTCTTTATTCTCTTGTGGGCTGTTAGCACATATATCTTCAATGTAGCATTTTCTTTCTTGAATTGGAAGCTTGGGAAGGTAGTACTCCCTATCAGCATGAAGTTTCATATTCCTCATTAAAAAGAAAGCAAGATTAATTTTGGATAAATATGCAGGACATGGAAATCTGGGAGATGGTTGGGCTGTGGCATTATCCCATTCCTGGGTTCTTCCTGCTTGCTCAGTTCTGCCTTGGGGTTTTGGTTGCTTTAGGTAATCTCGTGAACAACTCTGTTTTCGTCTACTTGTCTGGTGAGGACGGGCGATCTTCCAGTGAAACATCAACAGTAGAAGGTAATTAATACAACAGCCCCTCTAAATGTCTTGTATTGATTCATTCTTAGGATCTGATTGAATGATCTACAAAGTAACTATAGGGAAGATTTAGTTTGTGGACCCCTGGTTCACTTGTGTAATATTTATTCCCTTCTAATATTCCATAAAATTTCTCTGTTTTCTATCCAAAAAGAAAAATAACTACAAAGTTACTGAATCGTGTCTCCTCTTGTAATTGCATTTTCTATTAACATTTTATCTCCAATCAACCAATATATGACATTGTAGTCCTTTTGGGATTTTGTGTTGCTTTGCCAAGAGCATCTTTTAAGAAATTATGTCCTATGCGTGATTTTCAATTGATGCAAAACTATATTTAGCTTAAGCTCTTATGTGAAATTTTCTTTTAGTGTTCTGGTTTCCTGACACTGCTTGTAATATGTGAAATATTTCCAGATTTTGGGATTTCTTATCTCTGTTATGATGTCTTGGTATACTTTGAGTACAGTGAGAGAAGAGACCAAGGTATTGATTGTGGCCACAATTGCCTGGGGATTGCGCAAATGTTCTCGGGCAATCATGCTTGCACTCATAGGCCTCATTGCCATGAAGCCTGGTTTCATACATGCTATATATAGTAAGTAAACAATAATCTGTTATGTTCTGTTATTAATTTATGGCAATTGATCCTTAGCTCAAGGCCTTTTCACCTCCATATTAACATACATGTAAATGGATCGAAATCTGTGACGTGGCATTGACTAATGGAGTTTTTTTAATGGTGTTTTCTTGACTTATGCTTCAGTGATATTCTTTCTGATATATCTTTTAAGCCACAACATCAGCAGAAAGATACGCCAGTCTTTGATTCTTCTATGTGAAGCTCATTTTGCACTCTTGTACCTACTTCGGATTGATTTAATCTCTAATGCTTTGCGGCAAAAAGGCTCTTTAAGTGTGGAAATTCTATCACAGCTTGGTATGCGGTGATTTCATTTTATCTGGTTTGAATTGTTATCCTCCCAGTAGATATGGCCACAGGTTTTAATTAATTTTACTGGGTTGTTTTGATCTATTTTCAAAGTCTGAGCTACTACACGAATCGATGCAGGTCTCCTGAATCATGACAGCTCCTGGGATTTCTTAGAAATAGCTTTGCTTGCTTGTTTCTGTGCAATTCACAACCATGGTTTTCAAACGCTATTTTCATTCTCGGCCATCGTGCAGCATACGTCTAGCCCTCCAATTGGATTTAGCATATTAAAGGCTGGTCTGAACAAGTCAGTCCTCTTGTCAGTGTACTCAGCCTCAACTGCAAAATACAGTCATGATAATTCCTCTTATGGTATAATTTCATTAATCTCTTGATTAATTTGATTATCCAACTTCGTCCAACAATTTTAGTAAAAATTCATCACTGCTTCAATTTCTCTTAAGTTATTGCAAAAGGCTAAATAAAGAATTTAGTCCATCTAATAATTCAAAATTATATGAAACTGGAACTGCTGTGATGATTATGCTGTTCAGAAGGCTCCGAAGCGTTTCTTTGTACGTCTGCAGTCTTATTCTGGATATTTAACTATCTTTTTATTGTAAGTTTTGGGATGGGTACAAATTTAACGGTTATGTTTTTTAACTTTATTTCTTCAATGAAACAGAAATATAAAAAGTCCCAACTGAGCCTAAAACAAGCTAGTTGGGGTTGACATGAAGCAGAATTTGAACCAATAAACATTATATGGTGCTCACTGTAATGATCAAGCTTGTGATTTTCCATTGTTTGAGACCAGTTATGTACTTGATGTCAACCTTACATTCTTTTTGATACGATGACACGAAAAAGACTGTGAACTTGCTTTTGTTAATTTTTTAACTAATAGGGAAACAGAGCATTGTCAAATTTAAACTCACTGATGTGACAATTCTTGCTATCTGTGTGTCAGAATAATACAATCAGTTGCACTGCTATTTTCACTAACTACTCATTTGCTTCATCTACTTTCAGAGAGAAGGATAGCATCGTTCCTTAGTGCAATTGGGCAGAAGATTTTATCTATGTACCGATCATGCGGAACCTACATTGCTTTTCTCACTATTCTCCTCACAGTATACATGGTGAGACCCAATTATATATCATTTGGGTACATTTTCCTGCTGCTTGTGTGGATTATTGGAAGACAACTTGTTGAGAAATCAAAAAGACGCTTATGGTTTCCATTAAAATTATATGCTATCACGGTGTTTGTCTTCTCTTATAGCTTGAGCTGTTTCTCCAGTTTTAAGTTGTGGTTATCCAGGTTGATAGATCTGTATTTTTACTTGGATTACGATTCAGAAGCATCATTGCTGGAAAATGTTTGGGAATCTATAGCTGTCTTGATTGTGATGCAACTTTATAGCTATGAGAGGAGACAAAGCAGGCACTACAGGCAAGATGATCCCAATCTCTTGGATTCTGGGTTACTAGGTTTCATCAAACGGTTTCTGGTTTGTCACAGCCAGAAGATCTTGTTTTTGGCTGTATTCTATGCATCTTTATCTCCAATTAGTGCATTGGGTCTTGTTTATCTACTTGGACTTGTCATCTGTTCAACTTTACCTAAAGCTTCCCGGATCCCATCCAAATCGTTCTTAGTTTACACGGGATTTCTAGTGACAATTGAGTATCTCTTTCAGATGTGGGGCAAACAAGCCGGAATGTTTCCAGGGCAAAAGCACTCTGATTTGTCTCTTTTTTTGGGCTTGCGAGTATATGAGCCCAGTTTTTGGGGCATAGAATTGGGCTTGAGGGGAAAAGTGATGGTGATTGTTGCCTGTTCTCTGCAGTACAATGTCTTCCGTTGGTTGGAGAAGACTCCAAGTAGTAGTTTAAACAAAGGTAAGTGGGAAGAGCCTTGTCCATTGTTTGTGTCATCTGAAGATGCCTTTATTAGTGGCCCCCATCCTAATGAGGAAGATAAGCTGTTGTCAGATTCAGGGACGCGCTCTATGAAACAAGAGGTGGCTACAAGCAGTTCTTGGCCTTCTTTCACTTCTGTTCTGACTCAAACACCTAATTCTGTGTCCTCTAAAAGAGGAGAGTCTGAGGCTAGTGGCACTAAAAAATTTTCATTTGGATATTTCTGGGGAGGCACCAAGGAGAGCCACAAGTGGAACAAGAAGCGGATCCTTACATTGAGAAAGGAGAGATTTGAAACACAAAAGACGCTCTTGAAAATATATTTGAAGTTTTGGATGGAAAATATGTTTAATCTTTTTGGTCTTGAGATTAACATGATTGTGCTGCTTCTTGCCAGTTTTGCTCTGTTGAATGCCATTTCTTTGCTGTACACCGCACTGCTTGCCGCTTGTGTTCTTCTGAATCGACATTTTATACGTAAATTGTGGCCTATTTTTGTCTTCTTATTTGCTACCATTCTAATCCTGGAGTACCTAGCCTTATGGAAGAATATGTCTCTAAATCAACATAATCCTAGTGAAAATAATGTACGTTGCCATGACTGCTCAAGAAGCTCTGCTCAACATTTCCAATACTGCAGGAATTGTTGGTTAGGTATTACTCTCTGAAGCATTTTACGATTGCACTTTTTTGTGGTCTGGACATGTTTATACACTCATTCGGATGGCTTGTAGGATGGATAATGGCATATAGTTTCTTATTTTCTTTTTGTTTGTAAAATGCTTGGTGGAGATGCTTGTATTTATGCTGAAGTTTATTCATTTCTTATTTTGGTCTAAATTTTCTTAATGTTTGAAAGAATACTAGCATAGATTGCTGTTTTGAATCCTGAAGATCTTTTTGATGTCTACTCTAGCATTAGTTTTTTTTTAAATTTATTTTTTATGTAGTCAAAATCATTTAATTTAATCTGCTAACAGAAGGTATCACTTTCCTGTAGGACTGGTGGTTGATGATCCCCGGACGCTTATAAGCTATTTTGCAGTCTTCATGCTTGCTTGTTTCAAACTCCGTGCCGATCTTTTGTCCAGCTTCTCTGGGTCATCAACGTGTCGTCAAATGATGTCCCAACGTAAAAACACATTTGTTTTGAGAGATCTTTCTTTTGAAACTAAAAGCATGTGGACCTTTCTCGACTATCTGAAGCTTTATTGTTATTGCCATCTACTGGACCTTGTGCTTGTACTGATTTTGATTACTGGTACCCTGGAGTATGACATTCTGCACCTTGGCTATCTTGCTTTTGCCCTTACATTCTTTCGGATGAGACTAGAAATACTAAAGAAAAAGAACAAAATATTCAAGTTCTTGCGCATATACAATTTTGTCCTTATTATTCTTTCTCTTGCGTATCAATCTCCATTTGTAGGGGAATTCAGTGCGGGGAAGTGTGAGACAATAAACTATATCTTTGAGATGATTGGATTTTATAAGTATGACTATGGGTTTCGGATTACTGCAAGATCTGCACTTGTTGAGATTATTATATTTATGTTGGTATCACTTCAGTCATATATGTTTTCCTCCCAGGAATTTGATTATGTCTCGCGATATCTTGAGGCAGAGCAAATTGGTGCCGTTGTGCGTGAACAAGAAAGGAAAGCTGCCTGGAAAACTGCACAATTACAACATATTCGTGAGTCTGAAGAGAAGATACGCCAACGTAACATGCAAGTGGAAAAGATGAAATCTGAGATGCTCAATTTGCAGATACAACTTCACAGCATGAACTCCATTGCTAATTGCAATACCACTTCACCAGACACTGAAGGCCTAAGAAGGAGGAATACTCCTCTTACTTCAAATCGGGAATCAGGGACCCCTGATAAAGGGGAAGGTTTAATTAGGAAGCAAGAGCAGATTATAAAAGAGGAATTACAATTTCCTTCGGAAGTTCATGAATTTCCTGCTGTTGTTCACATGGACAATCTAATGGAGGTGGTTTCTCCGAAGGATTCAATGGGATCTCCTCCTTGTGAAATCAATGAGATTGAGCTTGATGTTGGTGATAGTGCAGACTTCGACTCAAACAGAAGTATCAAAGCCAAGGAAAATCCTTTAAAGTCTGCAGTACAACTACTAGGTGATGGAGTTTCCCAGGTACAGTCTATTGGAAATCAGGCAGTTAATAACCTTGTGAGCTTTTTGAACATCACTCCTGAAGATTCAGACATGAATGAGCTGTCCTCTGCTGAGGATGAGGCATACGATGAAATGGAGAGCCAGAAGAAGAGGTATGCGTCTCTGGATCGTTCATATTCTCTGCAATCTGACAAGAGTTCAGACGCTACGAGTTTGCAGATTGGAAGGATCTTCCGTTACATATGGTCCCAAATGCGGTCTAACAATGATGTTGTGTGTTACTGCTGCTTTGTGCTTGTGTTCATTTGGAACTTCAGTTTGCTTTCAATGGTGTATTTGGCAGCTCTCTTCTTATATGCTCTATGTGTGCATACTGGCCCAAGTAGCATCTTCTGGATTATTATGCTAATTTACACGGAAATGTATATTTTAATTCAGTATCTGTACCAAATTATCATCCAGCACTGCGGGTTAAGTATTGATTCAGACCTCCTCCATGCATTAGGGTTCCCTGACCCTGCACATAAAATCACATCATCTTTTGTTGTCAATGCAGTGCCTCTTTTTCTGGTCTACTTTTTTACTCTCTTACAGAGCTCTATAACTGCAAAAGATAGTGAATGGATGCCCTCTACGGACTTCATTTCTCGCAGGAGGGATTCTCTCTACAGGAAAGAGGTTCTGGTGAATTATAGTTGGAGTAAGAAGGCACAAGAGCTGCTTCAACGAATGATAAATATGGTGAAATTGATAATAAGAAGGTTCTTCAGGTACTGGAAATCACTGACACGGGGAGCAGAATCTCCTCCTTACTTTGTTCAGTTGTCCATGGATGTTAACTTGTGGCCAGAAGATGGGATTCAGCCAGAGAAGATCGAGTCTGGAATAAACCAAGTGCTTAAAATTGTTCATGATGAGCAATGCAAGGAAAAAAACCCTAGCGATTGCCCTTTCGCTAGTAGGGTTAACATTCAGAGCATTGAGAGAAGTCAGGAAAAACCAAACATTGCGTTGGTTGTTTTGGAGGTAGTGTATGCCTCACCTTTGACTGGATGTGCTTCAGCAGAATGGTACAAATCACTGACTCCCGCAGCTGATGTTGCAATAGAAATTCGTAAAGCACAAAGTCTTGGGCTTTTTGAACAATTGAGATTTCCTTACCCACTGCTCTCTATAATTGGGGGAGGGAAAAGAGAAATTGATCTTTATGCCTACATTTTTGGAGCTGATTTGACTGTGTTTTTTCTAGTTGCCATCTTTTACCAATCCATCATAAAACATAATAGTGAGCTTCTTGATGTTTATCAGCTTGAAGACCAGTTTCCCAAGGAGTTTGTATTTATATTAATGGTAAGTCTCTCTTGAGAAGTTGTGGTGGTTTATTTCTCCATTACCTGGCTGGCATCTTCCACTTAATCTAGTTCTCTTACTGGATTAAATGCTTTCTTCATGCAGATCATCTTCTTTCTGATTGTTCTTGATCGCGTAATTTACCTTTGTTCATTCGCCGTAGGAAAAGTGATTTTCTACCTTTTCAACCTGGTTCTCTTTATATATTCAGTCACTGAGTATGCTTGGAATATGGAGGCTTCCAACCAACATGCGGGAGAGTTTGCTCTTCGTGCCATATTTCTTGCAAAAGCGGTTTCTTTATCATTACAGGCAATACAGATTCGTTATGGGATTCCTCACAAAAGCACCTTGTATCGGCAGTTCTTGACAAGTGAAGTTTCACGAATTAATTACTTTGGCTATAGATTATACCGTGCCCTACCATTCCTATATGAGTTACGATGTGTACTTGATTGGTCATGCACATCCACATCTTTGACCATGTATGATTGGTTGAAGGTAAGTGACGATATTATTTAGTAGTGTTATACTAAAATTACTTTGCGATATTTGCCTAAACTTCTTGAAGTTAGACAATTATCTCCTACCATAATTTACCTCCTGTATTATACTGTTCTTTCTGCTATAAATTGTTGGTTTTCTTCTTTAGCAGATTAGGGAACAGAAAATTCAGAAAAAAGTAGAATTCTACCAGTATGTTCCAATAATAGGAAGTTTTTAGCTAATTTATTAGGTCAACTGTTTTCCGGCAAGTAAATATTCCAGCTGAATTGTTTGTGGATGTGCTTAATAGACGTGTGTCTGCTGGACGTGCCTCTCTGATGGTGCCAACTTTGAATTTTGTCAATTTTTCCATTTTAGCTGACCTCAGTCTACCATAGCTTGAGATCTAAAAGATTTTCTTCTTATCTAAGTTCAAAAAATATTTAACCCAGCTAAGTGTTTGTTCGACAGAAGACCATCTTTATGGTTGTTAAATGGTTGTTAAAATATCCCATTGTTCAAATACAGTTTAATACAGCTTCTCCTCCCATAAATGGGCAACTTTAGCTTGAGTTACTATTTGGTTTAATTAATATGACAGTATAACCAAGTTTGTTTTGTTTTCTCCTTTTTTCCCCCAATATTCCCAATTTGTTTTAGTTTCTGGTCTGCATGCTAGGCTTAGTCAGTTACGGCATTCTGTCGAACTTGCTTATAAAGGGAAAGTGTTAAAATCTGCACATTTATTAAATATAACATATGATTTGGACACATATACCAAAAGCATGACTTGAAAGCTTGGGTTCAGTTTACTAATAATGTGCACTTCGCTTTCTGAGGTTTATAACAACATGCCATTTGTTGCCATTTCTTCCACGGTTCGCCCTTCGAAGTCAAATCAAATTAGTACTGGTCAGGGCTTTGTTAATCTTTGTTTTCCAACTGTCTGCTCTCTGTTGGTGCCATCCTCAACTCCTCTCCATCCTCCTCATGGTGCCTTCTTAACCTCTGTACCTTTTTTCTTCTAAGCAAGACACAAATTGAGAGATGGGAGTGGTAGGAAAAGAAAGAAAGAAGCCTAAGAATTACTTAATTAGAAATTATCATGAGTCTGCATTGCTAAGATGGATTGTCTAATACTTGTCAAAAAAAAAAAACAAAAAGGGATGGATTGTCTAATAGATCATAAATTCCTTGCTTAAAAATGGATAATGGATCTGTATGTTATTACTTTGTTGAGTTCCCTAGTTAGAGCTCTATTCTACAGCTGCATCAGTTGACATTGGTATAGAGCATATCATTTGTTTGTTTCTGTAGTATACTGGTCATGGAATATATAGCTCACTTGATTTTCTGTTCTTGGCAATAGCTGTTTGATCGAACTTTTTTCATGATTATTTTTGTAACTGATTTATAGCTTTATTTTTAGCTGGAGGACATAAATGCAAGTCTGTACCTTGTCAAATGCGATGCAGTGTTGAATAGAGCTAAGCACAAACAAGGAGAGAAGCAAACGATAATGACCAAATGTTGCAATGGGATATGTTTGTTCTTTGTGTTAATCTGCGTTATCTGGGCTCCTATGCTGGTAAGTAAATGTAGCTTCTGAGATTTGCAGAATGTCTTAGTAAATTGCCTGTAGCTTGTTCGTGAGCTTCTAACTTAGATGTGCTTGTCTTCTGGGCTACTGCTTTTAGATGAAGTATAACTTTCATTTACTAACATCCTCTTTTTTCTTTTTTTTTCCCCCCCCACTTTCTCAGATGTATAGCAGTGGTAATCCAACGAACATTGCAAACCCCATAAAAGATGCAAGTGTTCAAATTGATATTAATACAATGGGTGGAAAGTTGACATTATATCATACTACTCTCTGTGAAAAAATCCCATGGGATATGCTCGACTCTGATGTTAATCTTGGTCAAGGGTTTTTGGAGACATACAATACACATGATATTCAGTTGATATGCTGTCAACCGGATGCAAGTGTTTTGTGGCTTGTTCCTGGTTTAGTTCAGACCAGATTCATTCACTCCCTAGGCTGGCACATGGGCATGGATATTATATTTACTTGGGTACTTACAAGAGATCGACCAAAAGGCAAGGAAGTAGTGAAATATGAAAATCATGTTGATCCTCTTGATCTTCCAAAACCATCAGATGTCATAAGTGTGCTTAATGGTTCTACTAACAGCTTCAGGGTGAAAAATATTTATCCAAGATACTTCCGTGTCACTGCTTCTGGTGATGTCAGACCTTTTGAACAAGAGGTACAACTCTTTTGTCAATCTGCTCACAGTTAAAAAAATCATTTGCACAGTATAAATTTGATTTGGCATCATATGATGCTTTACAATAATTATTATGTTTCAACTATCATAATGCTGCTGAATGTAAAATTCGTATTTTAGGTTGTTTGTGAGGCTTTACAACAAATGTTATGGTTCAACTATCATAATACTTCTGAATGCAAATTTCATATTATGTGGTGTTTTCTGTGGTACCAAATTGTTAATCTCTAATAATTTACTGGAAAACCCTTCCTAAAACACTCTTTGATGGCAATCAACAAAAAAACTTAATAAGCTACTAACATTTTTGTAAAAGAGATGGCAAACTCTAAAATGAGTCAGTAGAGGCTATTGTATGGTATACTAGCTGTCTTATCATAAATGATGTCATAGGTGACGTCAGGACAGATTGTTGTGATGACAAGTCTATAATATCTTTATAGGTATATGCAGTTAGTGCGGATCTCATTATGAATCGTGCTGATTCTGAGTGGTGGTCCTTCCATAATATCAATGCATCTGACATAAAAGGTTGTGAAGGTCTTTCAGGACCAATGGCGATTATAGTCTCTGAGGAAACACCACCACGTAAGTTTAGAAAATAGTTTCTTGTATTCATGTATTCATTACATCCATTATGAATCTTCTTTCATACAATTACTAATGCTAAGATTATACTTCAGAGGGTATTCTTGGTGACACTCTAAGCAAGTTCAGCATTTGGGGTCTCTACATAACCTTTGTGCTTGCGGTTGGTCGCTTTATCAGACTTCAGTGCTCCGACTTAAGAATGAGAATTCCTTTCGAGAACCTACCTTCTTGTGACAGGTAAATGCATAGTTGTGGGGCCCTATTTTTATTTTTATTTGTCGAGCACAGGATGTACTAACATGAAAACAGAATAATGGACACACAGTTTCGATGGTCCCAATGCCCATGGTTGGGTCTTTAAGTGAGAAGTACAGCTCTATTGGTTTTATTTGGTTTGACAGGCTGATTGGAAGTGTGAATGCAACCTTTAGCTGCACCATCCAAACCATTTTTGTATATGCTATAAGCCCAGATTGAAAATCAAATATTTCATGTTGGATTCTGTTAGTTTGTCCTTGTGTTTGCTCTCCATGCATAAGAAGATGAGCACTTCCGGCTCCTTTTCCCGTTACATGTCAATATCTGGTTTTTCATTTTTTGATGCAGGTTGATAGCCATATGTGAGGATATATACTCAACTAGAGCAGAGGGTGAGTATGAAGTTGAGGAGGTGCTTTATTGGACCCTAGTAAAAATTTATCGGTCACCACACATGCTGCTTGAGTACACAAAGCCAGACTAGGTGGTTGAATCTGAGCACCACCTTTGATCACTAGAAAATGACAAAGTTTACACTGACGTTAGATCTGACACACACGCTTATAATTGGACAATGAAGATCAACAACTGATTCTTGTTTCTATGGCCCCTAGAGATGCTCTGGTGGTATACTGGTATTACATTCTTCACACTGAGGCTTTAACAGTACTGAGATTTTGAATGTTGACTTCACCGTGTGTATATATATATATAATCAGCAGGCTGTCCATATCTTAGTACAGAATCTGTTATTGGGTATTAGAATTTTGGATTCATGTTGTATGCATGGGGAGTCATTTCCACTTCCACATGATTGAACAAAGGATTGCCCGTTCTGTTCGGGGCCAAAAAGAAAAAGCAAAAAAATGATAGAAAAGAATTTGGAACCCAAGCTCATCTTCGCTGCTCTCTTGACATCTTTTCAAATTTAAGTGTCTTTCTTTTTTTTTTTACATCAAGATGCGCATCTAAGTGACAGGTAAAAGGTTAAACTTTCATCACTTGGTAGCGCGCATTATTAAGCGCAATCACCAACGACGTACAAGTTGCATCAGAGTAGAGCTGGTGCAGCCGTGCGGAGTTGCTTTTTTCCTTACAATCTTTTGTCATCTATATTTATTCAATTTAAGAGCTACCAACACCAAATAACAAAAAAGATAAATAAACATATGAAGTGGTTTCATCGGACCGCTGGACGATTCAATATTGTCCAAATTGGTAGTAATCAATCACAACTTATATTTTTCTTCTGTTACAAGCAGAACAAGAGAAGCAAAGAATGTTCCGAGGTTTTTGACTGTCGTACCTAGCTGTGCAATTTCCACAAATTGAGTAAATATTGAACGTGTACTTACCAATGCATTAGAGACATCAATAAAGACGGTGATACAACGGTGTTTGCCCATTCCTGACCCTGAAACGGATGGGTCTACCAGGACCAAGACATGTATCTACATCAACCGCTTAGTCCCAGTTTTCACGGAATTCTTAATGGGAGATGAGAATTTGTGCAGGTCTACAAATGAGCTTTATCAGGGTTTCTGTTACGAACAAACAAACTTCTAGGGTACTTAAAATAACTCCCTCCACCAATCCTCTGCCAGTACTGTTCTATGCTCTAAGGGGAAGGGAAATTTAATCACATACTTCAAAATACAATAGTTCACTTGGGACAAACATTCACTGGGGCGAAAAAAAGAAAGAAGAAATGCAACCATTGCAACAGATCCAATAGCTAAGCCTACTAACAACATTCAAGTCACACCAACATTAGCTGCTCCATCCATACATAGTTCACTCCCAAAAAAAAAAAAAAAAAAGAGTAAGAAAGAAACATGGGTACATTACCTAGAAGATCCAACAACTTAAAACTTGGCTGTTTCGCAGGACATATTTCCACCAAACAAAAGTTGCCAAAACATGTTCACTTGGGCCAATTCTGCTTCCACTGGAAATCTACCAGAGGTGGCATAATTCCACCAAAACAAAATGCAGGTTGACCTATTCATGCATACGATACACAAATCAACTCAGTCAATTAAAAATAATCAAGATCAGCTACAACAAGCAGCTCAATTGCATCAAACCCCATTCTCTACGAGAACAACTTTTAACATACGTGGCCCAAGAACAAATTCAGTGCATGGCAACAGACCCTTCATCCCTAGCAGTTCCATCTCCAACAACACCCTTCGATGCTTTAGGTTTCCTTTTAGCATCGCTACTGGCAGAACCCTTTTTGACAACATCCTCAGGAACAGTATCGTCCATTACTTTTGGAACTGAAAAGGTAAAATCTGAAAGGGATACATCACTATATTCAGGATTTGCTGCGAGAAATCCTGCTACTTCATTAAGAGTTCTTAGTTTCTTCCCTGTGGGAGTAATATAGTAAGCATCCATTTTAGAGAAATCTTTTCTAAGCACCAAACTTCTCTTAAAACCTTCTGGGGTCTTCGGGATTCCAGGTCTGTCAATGACCCAGACTCGTGAGGCATCATACTCAATATCAGCAGGATCCTCACAGGAAACACCAGGTTTTCTGTCACAAACAAAAGGGATCTCTGCGATTTTACATCTAATTTCCTCATACTCTTCTGATGAATTAATCACCCTCCATTTAAAACATTTTTCGCACTGTGCTGCATATGTGTCGATTGACCTGATCGCTTCCCCTCCTCCTCGGGGCTTCTGTCATAAGAATTCAAAAACAGTCAGTGAAATTGCCAAAGAAAATACATTAACACATTAAGATTGAGCAGTATAATGACCCAATTTAAAATTTCCAATTTCCGACCAGCTCTAAATGAACAAATGAAAAAGCAAATGAAATAATTAATAATGTGCATCCATTAAGCATATAGATTTCAAATAAATTTCAAGCAACCGTTGACCTTTTTCCCAAAGGAAATCTTCCAACTACATTAAAAACATAATCAGGAGGCAGTGCACTAATGAAACGGTCTCACTGACACACACAAAGACACCCCAAAAAAAAAAATTGAAATAAAATAAAATCCTATAGGTAAGATGCATGACTGATTCCTCATGATTACCATGAATATTGTCTGTCTAAAATACCTAATTTACTTCCTAAAGGATTTAAGTCCTTGCCATTTGGTAACCATATTTATTTAATAGAAAGGAGAGTCAGAAGCCTCCAAGACGTAACGAGTTCTATATCTTCGTTTATATAAATAAATAAATAATCTATATGCTTTGAGATAGGTGTCTAGGCTGGTCTAATTTTGTAGAGGGTTGATTGGTATATTTTTATATAGCACCGATAAGTTTTCATTATTTTGCTTTCTCAGTGGACAGCTGGTCCACTCCTTGTACTGTCTCTTCATCTTTAATACAATTTACAGTTTCTTATTAAAAAATAATAATAATAATCTTTTTGTCACAGGAAAAATAATCTTTTTTTTTTTTTTTTGGTGGGGCGGTGTGAGGGGGAGAGGAGGGTTTCAGAAACAAATAGATTTTTATGGAGTAAAAAAAGCCACCACATCAATTCTAACATCTGCAAACTTTATAGCTCCATTACATCCATATAATAAACAAATACTTTCCAGCTTTCAACATTTTGGAAGACAAAGCAGAGGTAGCAAACAAAAGTAAGAAAAGCATGTTAGTCCAATCAGTTCTATACCATACAAACA
This sequence comes from Citropsis articulata, assembly GCA_030449925.1. NCBI lineage: Eukaryota > Viridiplantae > Streptophyta > Magnoliopsida > Sapindales > Rutaceae > Citropsis > Citropsis articulata. Next base: position 6,558,385 of record JASUUH010000184.1, on the reverse strand, counting down.
TGAGCTGTGCACAAGAATCATGTCAAACATTATTGGTTAATCCTGAGGAAGTATAACATTTACCAAAGTAAATTTCACACTCCAAAGATAGATCAGAATGACATAAAATTCTGTTCGGGATTAAGGTGCCGTAGCTTTTAAGCTACAGCTGCTGTGGAAAAAAATCTGTAACTATAAAAACAAAGTTAATAATATGTAGTAAATATAAATTTTAAATAATAGTCGACAAAATTATTAAAGATATAATAGATTTTTCATTATACAAGTGAAAAATCATACCAATATAACTTCTAAGCTACAGCAACTAGTGTTTACCAAACACTTTAGTGCTGTAACTCTGCCCAACCTAAATCCTAAACGCACCCTAAGTCCTTGAATGTGTGGTTTACAACATAAATGGTTACAAATTCTGAGCTTCCACATTACCATGACCACTGTAGATGTTTAACAAGCATTACTTCATGCCCTTAAAAAAGGCACTATGTACAAAATAACACTCAAAAAGGATTCATGTAAACATATTTAGCCAGCAGCCCATGTAACAAAATGGACAACCTAAACATTGACTTACTACTCAGATGTTCCACCTTACCACAACAGGACCCAAACCCACTAGCCCAAGCATCAATGCTGACCAATGTCAAATGCTATCAGTTTATCTTAAGAAAGCATGCTATTTAACAAAGTTAGCAATTGTAACAATCCAGAGACGCTATTTCAAAGTTAGAAAATGTAACAATCCAGACAGATGAGAATAACATATGTTACTGAATATGTGTCATACAACAGCGGGCCGGAGCTGGAAAGAGAGAGAGCGTGTGGAGAGGACAACAAATTCCACACTCCTACAATACCATGACACGGAGAAGATGATTCGGATACCCTAAACAAAGGCATAATATACAAAATAACACTCAGAAAGTTTTTTTACTACTAAAATGAGCATACTGTATGTTGTTTACTACTAAAATGATACATACAAACCACCATTGAAACCGAAGGCTAAAACCCACTAACAAAATCATGAACGCTGAGCAATGTCCAACGTCACCAGTTTATCTAAGCAAGTAAGTCAATTATTTAACAAAGCAAATTTAACAGTCTGAGGGCAGTTGACAACAATATGTGCTATTGAATATGTGTTTAACGCCGAAATACTAACTCATTACAATGACGCATAGTAGTTGATTAGCAAGCATTAGCTCATAACTAGAAATAAGCATTATATACAAAACATGACTCAAAAAGGACTCACTTAAAACATATACAGCCCATGCAACTAGATGGGCATTAACAAATCTGACCAATGCTTCTAGGATTGAACAACATCCCTAGCTGGCAAAACGCTCCTTCATTATTTCAAAAACGCAAAATTTCTGGCTGTCCTGTAGCTAAGAAAAGGAACAAACCAACAACAACAACAACAATAATAACTAGTTACTAGAGGAATCGTAACGCTCAGCCGATGGTTTTGATTGAACAAAATATCACTTCTATTTTAGGCTCAGATGAGCGAGCGTTTTTATCGATTGATGCGAGACACCTGACTAATCACACTAAGTGATAACGAAAGATTCCAAATTTCCTTCCGTTTCCTAATAGACGCTGCAATTTCATCCGCAACCAAACACGGCTCAAACGAAATAATAAACATATGAATAAAAGACAATTATTAATTATCCATTTTTATAACAATAAACTCAACAGAGCAGTTACAAATTTCATGTCCGTACTAAAATCTCGTAACCGTTATTTGAAGAGGAAAAAAAAAAATCTAAAAAAGAATTAGGTTTCAGTTCGTATCGTACCTTCGACGCCGTTTTCGGCGTCTCTTGTTTGTCTTCCATCTTTCTCTCTCTAGAAGTTACGTCTACTCCTTTGTTTATCGTTTCCTAATTTTTCACTTTTTTGCGGTTTTTTCACTTCTCAGTGACACGTGGCGTTGGCTCGTGCATCAGTTACTGTTTGCCTTCGGGAATGCACATGCACTCACGTGTTATACACTGTTATGCTGCGTTCTTGTCATGTCAGAATGAAATTTGGAATCGGAATGAAATTTAATCGGAATAAACCTGAATCGGAATGGGGAATGGGAATTAGAATAAATTGTTTCTTAGCGATAGGAATCGAATCGGAATGAATCGAATTATGTCATTACTATTATTAATTATATTACTTTTTATAAAAATAATAATATTGTTAATAGTTATTATTGTTAATGATTATTGTTAATATATTAATTAATTATATTCATATGTTCTTAGATTATTAATTAATTATAATTTATCATTAATAATAATAATAATCAAAATAAAAGATCATCATTAGCAAAATAATAATCCATTTAAAAATAATAATAATCATAATAGATTCATCATTATCAGCAAAATAATTCATTTTAAAAAAATAATAATCCTCCAATTAATCCATTTCCCAAATAATCATCCTCAACAAAATAATTCATTTCCAAAAAAAATAATAATCTCAAAATAATCCATTTCCCAAATAATCATCCTCAACAAAATAATTCATTTCCCAAAAAAAAAAAAAAAATCCTCAAATTAATCGATTTCCCAAATAATCATCCTCAACAAAATAATCCATTTCCCAAAAAAAAAAAAATATTAACAGCTGCTGTCCATAAAATCATCAGATCGGAGTCGGATTCGTCACAACAACAAATCATCATCATCATCGTTGGCAGCAGCAGCAGCAGCAGCATCATCATCATATCGGAACCACGGCCATCAGAGACAAATCGAAGACGAAATGAGATGGGGACAAAACTGAAACGGCGACGAAATCCACACGGCCCAACGAAGCAAACTGGCCTGTCGCAGCGGAGACAAGCTGCGACGACAAAGATGTTGGATGAGTTTGGCCGCGACGGTGATGGAATCAGAATGGGCGTTTGATTGGGAGGCTCGTGTGAGAGAGAGAGAGAGGGAGAGAGTTTAGGTTTTTAAGGATTTTTTTGTTTTTTTTAATTTTTCGCCATTTATATTTTTATCTGAAGTGAGGGTATTTTTGAAATAATAAAAAATTTATGAGGGCAAAACGGGAAATACCGGGAATGGGAGTTTGATTCCCAACTCCCCCCTTGGGAATCAAGTTCCCATTCTTGATTCCCATATTAGTGTGGAGCCCACAAAAATGATTCCCATTCCCCATCTTATTTCACTAAGTAAACGCAGGAGTCATTCCAATTCCGGATTCCCATTCCTGAATCCGGGAAGTAAACGCAGCCTTAGAGTAAAATGTTTTTGGATAGTGCCTGTTGGTCCACCTGGATGTCTCGCTTGCAAGCGTCAAACGTGTCGTGGGTTTTAACTACAAATCCGATCCAGTGCACCCAGGGGTGTATGGCCCAAAAAGAGCCCACGTTAACTGATTATTGGATTTTTCTGCGCCACGTATATAATAATTGGCACCCATGGACATTTGTTTTTTTGTTTTTTCACCCTCACTTACAAAAGAAAACGGACATTTGAACAAAAAGTTAATTATTATTATTCAATTATCTCACTATCCAAAAACCGACGCCTAGATTATTTTGGCATCGATAAGATTCAAATATTGTTTGAGAAATGTAATAGTGTTATTCTTGATATTATTGTCAGAGATGCAATTTATCGGCAACCAAACACAGTTCAAACGAAATAAATTATAAACATATAAATAAAAGATAATTATCGATTATTGTAATTTGCTCCTTCATTCATTTCAATTTTCAACGTGCATGCCTTCCACGCATAGCCGAGTCGTTCCATTCAATTAATAATACAATTTAATTATGTCCACTCGTCACCCGCTGCTGACTAAATGTCCACCCATCACGCAGTCACGCTCTGCTTCATGCTTTGCTCACTGTACATTCCATCTCGTCACACACTCTGCTCGCAACGTCTTCACCTGGCTCGCGCTGCCGAGTGCGTTTCCACCCGTTGTGCTTTTTCAAATATATATTACACGCGTCACGCTCCACTTACTGTAACGTAAGCCTAATTCATTTATAAGCACCGCTTTTCGCTGTCCGGTGAGCCGTGTCCAGATCCATTTTTGTATTTTGGCAGTGTCATACTGTCATTACCGGCTTCAAGTTGGTTTTCAAAATATTCCAGTTATTTCAGCTATGACAGTGAGTGTTTAATAATTTTCCTTGATTTAAATGTGTTTTTTTTTAAATTTTTTTATTTCAATATTTCGAAGTACCAATTTGTGTTATATGTAGAATGCTGACCAAATTTTTCTGATTTCTAACAGTATTAACGGTTATTTCATATGCAACTGTGATTTTGGTTGAATTATATACAAACGATAATTTGGTTCCTTGCCGTGACTTGCCCATCAACAAATGACCGAGAGTAAATTTTCTATATATACGCACTACCATATACATTATAATTGCTTATAATAGAGTAATTTTCAAATGATTTCTGATTCCAATTGTTTTTTTTTTAATTTTTATCAAAAAAGAAAAATATTTATTTTATTTTATTTATTTACATTTTTCCAAAATTTCCAAGGCGTAATACACATTTTTTTTGGGGTTTTCTTCTCACTTAAAAAAATTATAAAAGTTTGAATTAGTTATTAATAAATTAATAAACTTTATCATAAATATTAAATATGTAATTAATGTGTAATCTGGGAGGGAATTAGTGAATCCAGTGCCAATTGGCAAAGACTAATTAAGGGTTAGACAAATAAGCCAAAAAAGGGCCGAACACTGACTTTGGTTTAGTGGCTTTTGAGTACAAAAAGCCCAAACGCACAAACACACCAACGCTACACCAGGCACAGGCGGTGCAGCTGCAAAATTTGTCCGCGCGAAGAAATGCAGCCACGGCGAAGACAATGGGGACGAATTACCATTGCTTTTTGGTTCTCTGTGACATACTAAATAGTTTTCTTCTTATCAAAACCACTAAGTATAGGTATAAAGATTCTGTTTTTTCTTTCTTTTTCTCTTATGGCCTTCGTTTGAAGTGGTTCTTGGGTTTTTTCTTTTTAGTGAGTCTGTGTGCTGCTTCCTATGTTGCAGCTTAGGCTATAAAAATAAAAGGGGTTTGTATTGGTGTCATCTACGCATTCATTATCATTATTATCTTGAATAGCAAAGTGAGTGTGCTCTGAATGTAAGTGGTTCCTGTTTTTGATAAACTGAGTGTTTTTCGGTTTTTCTCTGATGCAGGATAGAGAAAGATTGCCTCACTTGCCCTATTTCAGAGATACTGGTATGGGTTTTGCTTATTCATTTTTCTTTCTGCTTTGTTATGCTATTGGTTATCTTTGCTTACGAGAGAAATACAACGGTTCAATTTGCATTGTTTTTGCAGTTCATTCTCTCTCTCTCTCTTTTTTCTTTTTTTGTTTGGTTGTTGTTCATTTTCTTATTTGCATTGTTTTTTGCAGTTGATTCTCTGTTTATTTGGTGTTCATTTTCTTTGGACAATGTGTTTTATGCATTTTTCTTTTTCTTTTTTTTATTTCTTTGGTTACTGTTTGAGCCTTTGCTTGGTTATGTAGGGAATATTTCCAGAAGCCTAAGTAGAGAGGACATTGAGTGTTTTGTTTTGGTTGTTCGTGGAAGGATAACATGGCTAACAGTGGTGCTAACAAAGCAGGGTCCTGTTCTGTGTCATCCCTTGATAAGGGAAGTAAGAACAAGAGAAAATTAGCCGAACCTTCTCAAATGAACCCAGTTAACCTTCCTACATCCTTGACCGAATTCCCTCGGTATCAACAGTCCTTGGAGAAACTCCAAAACCCATTGAGTTATCCTCCATTGTCTGATGCTGGGTCTAGTCGGGGTATGGAAGTGGACAAAGAAGAAGAGTGCGAATCTGGGGAGTGGGATGATCCTATTGTGTGTGCACTCGAGGAACTTCTATCCTCTGGTTTGAACACACTATTCAGGAATGCAATTAAGCAGATTTCTGAGTGTGGTTATAGTGAGGATGATGCAACTAAAAACATTGCAAGGCATAGCCTTTACTGTGGGGGTAAAGACCTTGTGTCAAATATTGTCAATGATACTTTTTCTGCTTTGGTGAAAGTGAAGGGAACTAATTCTTCAAGGGATGAAATGTTTGACAATTTGCAGCAAATGGTGTATTACACCATGTTGGAGATGATTAACGTGCTCAGGGATGTGAAAACATCCTTATCCATTGCGGAAGCGATGTGGTGGTTGTTAATGTGTGACTTGAACATTTCACAAGCATGCACAGTTGAAGGAGATATTTTGAGTTTCCTCGACAGCAAAGAATTCTCAGGAGAGAGCTCCTCCAGCTCTTCACCTTCCCAATTGAGATCAGAAGACCAAGGCTCTGGAACTTTTCCTCCAACTACTAGTAAATCAAATGTTCCAAGACCTTCAAAACCTACAGAACCCTCAAAATTTTCAAAACCAGGTGCTAAATGCTCTATGTCTGAAACCCTAAAATTCGGAAGTTTCCCAAATATGCCCAACCCCGGAAATTCTTTTGTTACTGAAAAGATGCTACCAGAAAGAGACAGTCTGGTTTCTATGGCAGAAAATGTAGAGAAATCTTGGAGTTCCCTAGGGCAACATGCTCAAAACATGTCGCTAACACTTGGTTCTGATGAAAGATCTGGAAATGGTCGAAAAGGGCGGTCCAAGAAAGAACTAGCGATCTTTCGCCAAAAGTCCTGCCATATGCCCACTGAGAAAACCTACAGAACTTATGGCAAAGGGGCTTTCAGGTCAGGCAAGCTTGCTAGCATTGGGGGTTTTGTTTTGGAAAAGAGAGTGAGACCTGCATCTGATTTATCTGCTGTGCATCCAAAGAGTGGTTCCTCAAAGATTAGTGCAGAAACGGGAGCTGCAGCAGCCTCAAGAGATGGAGGTCATTGTGCCTCAACCAGGACTCCACTTGCTCAGCCTGTTTCAGATAGCCCTTCATCATTACCTACCAAGGGCACCACACATGCATTACCTGTGCCAAATACTGAGGTGGTGGCATCATCCTCATCAAAAAAGAATCCTGACATAAAGGCAACCACCTCTCTGTCTCCCAAGCTTCCTGATTACTATGCTGGAATTCCTTTTGATGAAACTCTGGGAAGATATATCCCGCAAAATGAGAAGGATGAGCTCATTCTGAAGCTAGTTCCTTGGGTTCCAGAGCTGCAGAATGAACTAAACAGTTGGACTGAGTGGGCCAATCAGAAGGTAATGCAGGCTGCTCGTAGGCTTAGCAAGGACCAAGCTGAGCTTAAAGCACTCAGGCAAGAGAAGCAAGAACTAGAGCAATGCCAAAAGGATAAGCGAATCTTGGAGGAGAACACTGTGAAGCGGCTATCTGAGATGGAGTTTGCCCTAACTAATGGCACTGCTCAGGTTGAGAGGTCCAACTCCACTGTTCACATGCTTGAAATGGAACATTCTCTGCTGAAGAAGGAGATGGAGGCAGCCAACTTACGGGCAGCCAAATCAGCTGCAAGTTGTCAGGAAGCATTTGAGAGGGAGCAGAAGGCACTCAAGAATGCACGGTCATTGGAGGGCGAAAGGGTTTTGCTGTGGGAGGAACTTGCAACTGAGAAGCAGAGGGTGGTTGTGCTGCAACAGCAGATAAGCAAGGCAGAAAATCGCCACAATCAACTTGAGGTATACTTCTTTGAAGCAGTTGTGGATATTTACCTTCTGATTATATAATAAAAATGCATGTTATTGGACTCTAAATATGATACATGGGGAATTCATTTCCATACATATTCCTCGCAAAGCCTCTAGGTCATATTATGTAATAAGCCTGTTCATCAAATTGTTGTGAAAAACATGCTAAAATCAGGATTTTCCCGTCAACCACAATACAGGAGTGTCATATGCCTGCAATGCATAATTTTATTTTTTATTAATTACTAGAAACAATGGAAAAAAAATAAAAATTGCAGACTAGATGGAGAGAGGAGATGACGGCCAGGGAAAATCTTCTTGCTCAGGCTGCTGCTATAAGGAACCAACGAGAACAGCTTGAAGCTGCTGCAAAGGCAGAAGATGAGATGATAAAGCTGGAAGCTGAAAAGGAGATGAGCAAACTAACAGAAGACATCGAAAAGCTTGAGAGCCAGCTTTCATTGTTGAAATATAAGTCAGACTCTTCCAAAATAGCAGCACTTCGAGGAAGTGTTGATGGAGGTTTCATGCCTGATGGCAAGATTGAAAACCCAGCTATGAACAAGGGCAGTGAAATTCCTGGTTTATTGATGGGAAGAGGAAGTTCTTCGGGTAGTTCTTTGATGGGAGGATTAAAACGGGAATGGGAATGTGTCATGTGCCTAGCAGAGGAGAAATCTGTGGTTTTCCTCCCGTGTGCCCATCAAGTCCTCTGTCAAAAATGCAATGAGCTCCATGAGAAGCAGGGTATGAATGACTGTCCTTCATGTAGGTCTCCAATTCAGCAGCGTATTCAAGTGCGTTTTGCACAGCCATAGTGAATCTCCTTAGCTGGAATGGTGGGGCTGGGAGAAAGAGCAACAACTTGTATAATGTAAATGGAATTCTGGCAAAGTTCATCAAGTTGTTCGTTTTGTTTTTGGTTTTTGCGTTTTCAAATAGTTCAGAAAAAGTTATTCCTAAAAATGAAGAACTAGAAATAGAAAGAGAAAAAGGAACTTACAGAAGTCAACTTGTAAAGTTTAGGTGTATGCTTTGATATATACAATATAAAATTTCAGTTTTGCTCTCCCTTTGTTCTTTTATATTTCTCATCCTGGACTGGGTTTATTTAGCATTTTACCTAAAGCTTTTGCCACTAAAATATGAAAACGAAAACGAAAACGCACTCAAATGCATCGAAAAGTAAGCTCATATTCAACTGAAATTGACGGATGTAGACAGAGCAAGAGAAATTGAAAGCAAGACACTTTTTATAAAAACCGGTTAAAACTTAAAACTGATTCGCAAGCAACTATAGAATTCATAATATGCTCCTTTAGCAGTGAAATATAATTTTAGATTGTGTCTAATTTCATATATTCATATAAATCTGACGTTGGTAATCAGCTTTCTGAATTTACTGAACTTTTATTTTGCTAATGTAATTCCCACGGTTTAATGACTTTTAAAAACTTAAATTGTAATTACTATAATTAATATTAAGCAACCTAAAACGGCATGCAGTCGATATGTCCGAGTGGTTAAGGAGACAGACTTGAAATCTGTTGGGCTTCGCCCGCGCAGGTTCGAACCCTGCTGTCGACGATTTATTTTTTGCAACATATATAATGCATGTAGATTCAACCGCCAGAATTTAATGCTCTTGAGGTCTTTGTTCTTGATTGTAACATTGTTGTAGATTTTATAACGGCTAATAGAAATTGAAATATATATGCTAGGAGATTGGGATTTGACGTCACGTTAAACAACATTTTCTCAGTGACATATAATGTGAGTGTGGCAATTGTGAAAATATCCTAGCCGAAATAATGCAGTCTCGCTACATCTAGGTCACACATTTCATATGGCTAACATTCCTATAACTATAATGTCATCACAATCATTAAAATAAAACTAGCCTTGTTCCTCCCGGGACACCTCCGTCACTTAATTTGATTTTATAGTTCTTTCAAAGACGTTATGCCCAAATGAAACAGTAGGCGATTCTACCAGCTCATACAAAAAGTGAGATAATTGAGAGGGAAACTCAAGCAGCCACAAGATTCCCGGGTTCGGGGAGACCATTAAAGAAAGAAGAGCCAGCTGTCATTTTACTGAGATTTCATCTCACTCCCTGTCATCATATTTTTTTTCGTTTGGCATCTTTCTTCAGCCAGCAAATCCAGCTAAAGCTACATGCATTTATTCCACTACAGGCAAATATATTTATTTGTTTAAAATCTCATCCCAGAATTAAAAATTAAAAAAAAAAAAAGAAAGCAAAATCATATCGATACATCCCCACCTAACTCGTAAAAAGGATATTTATTATTCAAGCTAGAATATAGGTGGATACCACTTGGTCAACTTCTCGACGTTCGCCGATCCTTTTTTTTTTTTTTTTTATCATTTTACATCTTTTATGTGAGCTAATAATGTGCGCCCTCACCCTGTAGGGGACCTCAATCTAGTTAGGTTATCTTGGTCAATTTTCCCGAAATGCTGTGTAGGAGCCGCCCTCTCTCTAGTTAGGTCGTAGCCCATTTTTCTCGTAATTATATGTAACAAAATTTTTGTTTTTCAAATATTTGAGATAGATTTTTAAATTATGCATATAATTAGAGTTCTCTTTGTAAAAATTAAATTTTCCTTCAAATATTAAGATTAGGTTATCTTCAACTTTGGAATGTTCAGTGTTTGACCGTGAAAGACCTGGAGGTTAACTAGGAGATGCTACCGCGAGCCCGGGCCAACTCGTCTCATGTTCGCTGCAATTGTGATCATGCATAGATTATGATTCGTGGGCTCCACTTGCGCCACTGAGGTTGCATGGGAGTTGTGTGCGGCGTGTTTTAGGTGACGTGGCGTTCCAAACAAGAATCTTACTTACATGGCTGGTAGTCGTTGGACTCTTTCATTTTCTTGACTGATAATCTCTCTCTCTCTCTCGCAAAATTAAATAATTATTATTCTGTTATGTCTATTTCTTTATTAAATTAGGTTAAAAGCCCAAACGACATTTACATACTGTCCAGGGAACACCATCTCTCTGGAGTGGTTAGCACAAACTCTCATTTTGTTCGCCACGTGTCACAAAACCGATTTCCCCGAAGGCTCCATCATCCCTTCAATCTCTGAACAAAACAAAATTTTAATCAAAAGTCTACTTGCCTAAATAATTAACCATATAATTATTTTTTTTTTTATTTTTTTTTTTAATCTGCATATCTTATTAAACAAACACAAAAAGCATGGTTGTTATTGTTGTGTTAGTCTTTGATAACAACTCTGCATCTTCTATTTCTCTCTTCTAAATTCTAATGCCACCATTAACAAACCAAGAACTCATTTTCTTCGAGACCAGCTTCTCCACAATGCTCAAAGTCCTCAACAAAAGACTCCGGCGCCTTTACTGCCGTCTCCGGTGGCCGGTCCGCTGCCGACCAGAGCCCAAAGTTATAGTAAAAAAGTTCGGAAAATTCAGATATAAATCACAAAACGACTCAAAAAACGAACTTCCGCTTAATGGATCGGCTACAGTTCATCCAAATGCTCGAACTGGTGACTTGAAGTCAGAAAAATCAATACGTGTAGCCACTTTCAACGCTGCTCTGTTCTCAATGGCCCCTGCAGTGCCCAAATCGGAGAAGCCTTCGAATTTTGACCATGAAAATGAAGATTCCAACAGAATTAATTTACGTGCCAAGTCAGTGATTGATCGTCCAAAGAGCATACTAAAGCAGTCTCCTTTACATTCAAGCTCAATGACTGGAACGGAGAATCTTTCCAAGCAACAAAAGTTTGCTAAATCAAAGCTTAGGGTGTCCATAAATTTGCCTGATAATGAGATTTCTTTGTTGCGGAACCGGCAGCTGAGTTTCAGAGAAGAAGATAAAGATGAACCTTCAAGCAGTGCTGCCAGTAGGATTTTGAGAGGAAAGGCGCCATTGAAATCAAGTGTGAGTTTTCCGACGAGTTCTATAGCGAGTGCTGGCAGCACAAGGACAGTTCTTGAGGTTTTAAGGGAATTGGATGCGGATCTTTTGGCTTTGCAAGATGTGAAAGCAGAGGAAGAGAATGCAATGAAGCCTTTGTCTGATTTGGCAGCCGCTCTGGGGATGAATTATGTTTTTGCTGAGAGCTGGGCTCCTGAGTATGGCAATGCTGTGTTGTCTAAGTGGCCGATCAAGCGCTGGAAAGTGCAGAAGATTTTTGATGATACTGATTTTAGGTGAGTCAATTTCTCAGTTCTAGTTAGTTCTTTGATATTGTGTAAAATTTCTATGTTTGAAGGAATTAAGCTAGACCCCCCCAAAAAAAAAAAAAAAGTTCTTTTTGAAAAAGTCAGCAATTATCTCTTCTTTCAATCAGAATAATATGGGATTTCTAAGTGTAGCTTTCCTTAAAGTTGAAGAAACTTTCCACAGGATATGATTTTTTGGTAATCGATGTAGTAACTGAAGAAATTGTTTACTGCTGTTAGACTATTACATATTAACTATTGCCTCTGCCTTCTGCGATCTGTTTGGCCTAAATCCTGTGCAAGCAGCTCTGACACTGTCAAAATCACAGTAACAGCTGTATGCAGGGTCGCATTAGGATTTTTTACCGATATTATATTATCATCAGTTCTAGATCATTCAGATGTTTTTTTTTTTTTAATATATTCCCAGCATTTTCATCAAGGGCCTGTTGATGACTGTCGAGTATATCTAATGTAATTTCAGAATGAAAACATAGTAAATAGCTTTTCTCGTGAACGATGTTGAATATTTAATTTTTCCCAGATAACTTGTGAGTTTCAATTTTACTGCCATACCTAATTCCACTGAACTGTTAGTTTACCCCTGCTCAAGATAACTACGTATTTGTTAATAAACCAGTTTTTTAAACTTAAATATGTAGAGCTTTGTGAGTATCAACCTGTTGGGAAAATTATCTGTTTTCTTGAAAGGTGGAAAATGATTGCTACTATTACTAGAAGTCAGAAATTTGAATTGTTTCCATCAATCTATTTTTTGAGTTGTTATATAGAAAGGGATCATTTGTTTTTAAAATAAAAACAAAATAATAATAATAATAGAAAGCACTAATTCGATTTGACGTGAAGTGTGTATCGTTGTTGTAGCTGCAAGTTTGGGAGATGAATGAATGCTACATACAGCTAACTACTTTTTGTTGGAAAAGCAACATTCAGATCAAGATAAAATTTATCAATTATGACTCCTCTTTACTCTTAATGTCTACTATTAATTTAAGCAATTTATTCGATCATGGTACTACTAACGTATTTATGGGTTTCATGCTTCAACATATCGTTCTGTTGTCTGATAAATGATAAAGGAACAAGGAGAAATTTATATATTAAATGACCCGCATGGTGCTTTTTACAATGCAGGAACGTTCTCAAGGCCACCGTTGATGTTCCTCAGATTGGAGAAGTCAACTTCCACTGCACTCACCTTGATCATCTCGATGAGAGCTGGCGGATGAAGCAGATGAATGCAATCATCCAATCTAATGATCATGGTGAGCCCCACATCTTGGCTGGAGGACTTAATTCACTTGACGAAACAGATTACTCTTCGGAGAGATGGACCGACATTGTAAAGGTAAAACTATTGCAGTTTTGATCATTCTCAATCCGGTCACAAAAACAACTTGATTAGCTTCCTTTTGATTGGATCCATTACATCTTATATAGTACTACGAGGAGATGGGAAAGCCAACACCAAAAGTTGAAGTCATGAAATTTCTCAAGAGTAAACAATACACCGATTCCAAGGACTTTGCTGGCGAATGTGAGTCGGTGGTCATGATTGCCAAAGGCCAAAGTATGCAACTTACCATTTTTAAATGCTTTCCCCTTACTAATCAGAAAATTTTCTCTATTCAAAGCCACTGTTTTAATGATATATATATATTTTTTCATAATACAATGACGCAGGTGTGCAGGGGACGTGCAAATATGGAACCAGAGTGGATTACGTATTGGCATCCCCGAATTCACCGTACAAGTTTGTTCCGGGTTCATACTCAGTCTTTTCTTCGAAAGGGACTTCGGATCATCACATAGTGAAAGTTGATATAACAAAAGTGCAAAGCAACGAGAAGCAAAACAATGTCGGCCGAAAGCGATACAAACCTAAACAGAAAGTCGTAAAGATATCAGGGTCTTCTCCAGCAAAAGGTATATGGAAATCACAAATGCCAGAAAGATAATAAATTGACTATAGTTTATAATCTTTTATTATTATTCACACAGAATTACTGTTTCATAATCACGACGGGGCAGATTATTTTAAACCTGCTTTATTTCAGTGGTTTTGTAAATTATATTAACTTTGTCAAGGGCGATAGAAACTCTGTAGGACGAAATCTTGGAGTGGAGATCTTTATGATTACTTTATTTGTACAGTGTGAAGTTGAGAGTGATAACTGAACACTTGAAAACTGTATTTTTCTTTGAGCTTCTCTTTTGACCACTATCATCAATGTCATTAGTAATAGGATATATATACTATAAATTTGACTCTGTTTTTTAACGTTATTTATCTTCTGGTTTTGTAATGAGTTCCAATGACAAATACAAGCAAATGGTCCAACAATGAAATCGTGACCATTACTTCAGGTTCATGCCAGAATATTTCCTGCCGTTCTAAGAGTAAGTGATTTCATGCGGATAGAGAACCATCACTGAATGTAAAACAAGTGAAGTGTGCATTGAAAAATATCTTCGACACACAGAGGGTCGCAGTTCAAAGGAATGTATGATGTCAACGCCTCTTAAAGCCTATATACTCCCACGGTTCACAAAGTCAGAGCCCAAGCTTTAATGGATGGGCTGTCATCGAAGCCCATCCAGGAAGACGACTAAATTTCTACAAAGCATATTCATTCACTCGGCTTAAATTTTCAAATAGAATGGCTAAGCAGCGATAAATTGAATCTGAAAAAAGACTCTCGTAATATAATACACATCTGACCCCATGCACTAGCGTTGTTATATCATAAAACAGGGAATCAGACATCACAGAATTATATAAAATATGTAATGAAATAGTAGAAAAGACCAAGAAAAAACTAAAAACAATGAAGGAAGATGAAGCATATGAGAACGAATGAGAGAAATTTTATTCACCTTTTAAATCTCCAATTCAAATGAAATCACGTAATGCTAAACTAACTAAGAAGCTTTTTCAATCATGATTTAACCTAGAATTGGAACAAGATGCTCTCGCAGTAAGTAACCTAAATGAATTACCAAAACTTGGATTGGGGCCTTCTTAGTTATTATGAGCCCCTCCATCAAATTTTCCCGCCAAAATCAGTTACTGGCAAATGCGACAAAACAGCCTAACACAACTTCCTCAATTCTGCGTCTTCTTCTTCTTATTGTCATTCTCATCATCAGTCATTTCCACCGTCTGATTCGCATTATTATTACCAATATCATCGCCACCTTGATCACGATCACCGATAATCTCCTTCACGACGATCATCACCAGTCACCTGCTCCTCTCTATTCTCATCATTAGCATCATCATCTTGACGATCACCGATATTCATCTCACCGTAGCCATCTTGATCAACAAGATTATCACCAATCATCTCCTCTATACGATCATCAGCAGCCACGTCCTCTTTATTCTCACGATCATCCTGACGATCACCAATATTCATCTCATGATCATCATTTTTCAACTCACCAATACCACCATCAACTTCTTGACCATCACGTGCCATCGCCACTTCTTCACCACCACCAACGAGTTCCGCCGTATAATCGACCATTACGATATTCAACCGTCCATCACTCCCCGTCACTTTCTCGAGACTGAATCTTGGCCGTCCGTTGAAGAACAGTGTAGACAAAAATGGCGGGATAACTCTTACTCGGCGCATTTTCGTCTTTCTGCTGCTCGATGTAACTAATCTTGATGAGTGCTCCTCAATCACCTTGGACAAGTCCATCTTCTCCAACATGCTCTCAAAGCCTAGGATCTCCGTACACATTTCGTAAAACTCCGTACTTCCTTTGGCGGTGCCCGAAGGCCTTGGTACATTCACATACTCCATTCCCGCGGCAGCAGCGGTTCCTAAAAGAATGTCGCCGGCTCTGGTATGTGGATTAACACTGCTTCCGATTATAGAATCAAGAATGCCGATAGCGGTAGGCGGCGAGGTGTCTTCGTGCCGGCGACTGTAATCCGGAGGCTGAGGTTGTTCCTCATCAGTTTCTTGGTTCTCTGTGGTGGAGGGCTTGGATTTGTAGGCAGAACTCATTATCGAGTTTTTTTTTTTTTTTATTTCAAGAAAATCTATTAAAATTGAATTTCGATATTTTTCTTAGAGATTTTGTGGAAGGGAGAGGTGTAGTATAGACATATATACTGATGATTTTTAGGTGAATTTTTGTGAGGAAAAAGAAAAAGAAATCAACGAACGCTTTAACGGAATTGACACGAGGGCATGCGTCAATGAGGCATTTGATTTGATGGAGGGAAACGGGCAAGTTATGTGTTGGTCGTTACACATTTGCAGTCGGGGGAGTTCAGCGTATGATTGTGCCATCCATTACCACTAGTGATATACCCAACCTTACTGTAGCACTAATAAAACCTTTCACCCAACAAATTTAGTCACATTTGTTAAGGATGAGTGAGCATTTCAATAAGTAAAAAAAATTTTAACGTCTACGAGTTACTTCATTAATCAATTTTTATTTTGTTATTATATTAATTGAGCTATATAAAAATAATATTACGTACATGTACAAGTTTAATTAAATCATGCTGTACGAGCAGATGGTCGTCCTGGCGAAACTCTAAAGCGCAGAAATGTTGACTTCACTCTGGCTGACGCGAGCATTGTTAAATTGAGTCTCTGCGGCTGCGCCGGTTTGGTTATCAAATGCTGTTGCTGCTAACCTGCGCCGTCCCGTGAGCGCACCACGATACCATAAACCGCGGCCACTACCGTTCCCGATGGATATGATGAACGACGAAGACATCCTGAAGAAGCTCGAGGACTCCACAAAAAACGCCACGCGTTACCAGCTCGAGACTCTTCAGTCAATCCTCGAACGCCAAAGCGGGGTACGTTATCTCCAACCCTACCTCTCAGGCTACGGTGCGCCGATCGACGCGGCAACTTACAAGCGCGCAGTGCCGTTGTCTTGCTACGATGACTACGCTGATCACATCAATCAATTGGCCGGTGGCGATCACGGTCAAAATGATCAACCTCTGATGTCTGCTGATCCCTTAGTATGCTTCTTTTACAGGTAAAAAGTCAATCTTTTCTCCAAGCCAAATATTGATTTTAGAATTTGTTTGATTTTTTATTTCTAGTTTTAATGCTTTACAGTTCTGGGACAAGTTCAATGAAGCCAAAATTGATTCCATATTTTGACTCAGCACTTTCAAAAGCTGCAGCACAAATAGCTCACCAAGGCAGCGGTGCAATTCTTCGAAGGTCTTAATTTTTTGTTGTTAATTTCAGCCCTTTATATCATTTTGCATATTACTTTGTTCCGTTTCTGATTTTTGAAATTCAATCGATCTAGGTTGTTTCCTCCAAAACATGTTAATAAGATCTTATGTTTCATTTACTCCGACAATATAACTACAACAAAAGCTGGATTTAAAGTTATGGCTGCGTCTGCTTTTCCGTTGCAAGGTAGGAGTAACAAAAACTTGTCTCAACTTAGCCGTCATTCTAGTCCGCGTGAAGTCATTGTTGGATCAAATTTTCAGCACCAAATGTACTGCCACCTTCTTTGCGGTCTAAGGAATTATGAATTTATCGATGGAATTATTTCTCCTTATGCTACAGGGTTAATTAGAGCATTTAGTTTTTTTGAATCTAAGTGGGAGCAGCTATGTGATGATCTTGAAAATGGGTACCCGTGTTTGGATATTACTGAGGTTGCAATGCGAGATTCTGTTACTGAAGTTCTTGGTGGGCCACAACCAGACTTGTCAAAAAGGATTCGATCAATTTGTGTAGAAAGTAATTGGTGTGGGATTTTTAGTAAATTATGGCCTAATGTTCGATATATTAAGTGTATTACAACGGGAAGCATGAGGCTATATTGTTCAAAAATTAAGTATTACGCAGGGGAGGTTCCTGTTTTAGGTGGAGATTATTTTGCGTCAGAATGTTGTGTGGGTATTAATTTGGATATCACACAGCCTCCGCAGACAACACGATTCGTTATGCTTCCCACTGCAGCCTATTTTGAGTTCCTTCCTTTTGATATGGAGAAGAATGAGGCCGTTGGAGAAGAAACTGTTGATTTTTCTGGTGTTGAGATTGGGAAGATGTATGAAATGGTTGTGACTACTTATAGAGGATTTTACCGGTACCGTTTGGGTGATGTTGTGAAAGTTGTTGATTTCTATAATTCTTCTCCACAAGTGGAGTTCGTGATGAGAGCTCCTAAAAGTTCTTTTGAGATAATAAGTGAGAGAGATTTGATGTCTGCCATGGAAAGTTTCCAAATGATGCTTAGAAAAGTTATGGCTGTTGAGATTGTGGAGTTTGCAGGCTATACGAATTTGGAGTCAAGTCCAAAGAAGCTAATGATCTTTGTTGAAATTAGAGAGGGATGTACTAAGTTGCCAGACTCAGTTGCAATCCTTAGAAGATGTTGTTCCTCACTGGAGGATGCCTTTGGTAGCATTTATAAGGTGCAGAGGGACAGAGGTGAGATAAGCCCTTTATCGGTATCCATTGTGAAACCTGGTACATTTGATAGGTTACTACAAGTCGCCATTGAAAAGGGGGCACCAGCTAGTCAATATAAGCCCCCTAAGATTGTAAGAAATCGGGAAATTGTTGAATTTATGGAAGGATGCTCTCTTGTGACCGTGAGACTGGATTCTTTAGATGGTTAAAGGATTGGAAGCACATGGTTCTAACTCCTACATTTCTATATTCTGGTGATAGAAGTATGCTGCCTATTTGAGCAATGAAATTGTGGAATTTTTCTGGCTCTGGTTCAAGTGTACTGGTATCTAATTGCAGTACAAAACGTCGGAATATCTAAACTTTGGATTGATGGGCAAGAGGCTTCTTATATATTCTTTGAAGAGAGTTATAACTTTTTTTGCATTGCATATTACGATAAAATTATTCCCAAATAACTTGGGATTTTCAATGTTCCTGCAATACCTAATTGTACTTTTTAATTGCTAATTTATGCTGTGTTCAAAACCACTCTACCACTTCTTGCATTTTTCATTCTACCATTTTTCATTCTATCAAATCATTGATTATGACCCCTCTCGACTCTTTGAAGTGCAAGGAAAACCTTAAAGAGCAACCTAGTCTTTATCAGTTGACAATTGGGTCGCAACGTTGCAACTTGCAAACACAACTGTGGGACACCCAGCACACCTCAAAGTTAATAGTACCTTATTCTGGATTCTCTAGTGGTGACAAATTTGCTGCATTATTTACCCAGCACCTAGTAATTTGTTTGTTCAAAAAGCAATGTGCATATCTATGAAGTCATTAAACAATGTATCACGTTAGTTAAACAGCTAGCTGATGCAAATCACCTATGGTTAGTTTGGCATCTGCTCTTTCTAAGAGGAAGATAGAAGAAATATATATGTTACAGGTTCAAAAGTGATAGATCATAGATGCCTCTAAGATATGCATGCCAAGCCTAATATGGTAACACATTCATTCAACTCCATTTGAATTCTACACTGTAGAACAGCTAGTGCCAGTTCAAATTAATTTCCTATAATCTGATCGTATAAACAATAAGATTTCTTCGCTTTCAAGCATATCTTGAACACCCCTTTTTAATTTAGGCAATTACAAATATCAAGTATGGCACAGGCAAATACTCATCTAGTTCACAATAAATTAAGCCAAAGATTGGAAAGCCCCAATATTTGACTTGGCTCAGCTCGCTAGGTGAAATTGGGCTTCGAACTGTTTTGACAAATTCTTTAAAATTTTGTTTTAAAATTTATTGGTTGGGGAAATGTGCTAAATATAATATTAATAATTATTAAAAAAAAAAAAATCAAGCACTTCATTTCTTCATGTTCAATGGGATCCCTACTTGTGTCAGTCCCAAAGTAAATACCAAAATAACCAGAAAAACCTGATTTGGAGAAGATCCAAAGCTTTTTAATCTACAACTAATTATGAGAATATCAACATGCACTTGAACACAAGGTCGCGACTTCTCTTTGTTGAACATCATGAAATGAAGCAAAAAGCAAGTGTCAATAAGGGTCGATTTCACAAACAAAATCCAAACAATTTGAACACATTCAATTATATTATCACCGATCTTTTCTAATTTGAATACATAAGCAATAGATTAATTTTTTTCAAAACTCGTGCTACACCTTATACGTCCGCATTAGCATTAAATCATAAAAAAGGGAAAGAAAAAGAAATATCTGCAGAACTAAAACATGTAATTAAAAAAAAAAAAAAAAATTACCAAGAAAAATGAAAATAAAAACAATGGAGGAATTGACCTGCATACATTGAATCTCCAATTCCTATATCACGTACTTTTAACATAAAATAATCCAAGAATTCAACCAAACTGTTCTATATAGTAGGTAACAAAAATGAGTTACCAAAACTTGATGCACCTTATTATTAGTTAAAGCCCTCCATCATTTTTCCCGCCAAAATCAGTTAGTAGAAAATGCAACCAAAAGGACAAAAAAAGAAAAAGAAAAAGGCTCAACTACCTCCTCCTTTTCCTTCTTCAAGTGTTCTTCCTATTGTTCTTCTTCTTCTTCTTGTAGTTGTTCTTCTTCTTCTTCTTACTCTTCTTCCCATGATCACCAGTCATCTCGTCCGACTGATTATCATCATCATCTTGATGGTCACCAAGCATCTCCTTCTCGTTGCTCTCACCATTATAATTACCAACCTCTTCCTGACGATCATCACCATTGTCACTCGCATCATTACCACAACCATCTTGGCGATAACCAATCATCTCCTCATTCGACACCCCATCTCTCCCCACCACTTTCTTGGAACTGGGTATTGGCCGTCTTCGGCTGTCCACTGTATACAAAGTTGGCGGGAAAGCTCCTTTCGGATTCGAGTTCATATTGTCTCTCGTTACTCCGCACGTTGTCATCGCGCCTGATATTAATCTCGATGACTCATTAATTATCTTGCACATTAAGTCCATCTTCTCAGAAAGGCTTTCAGACCCTAGGCTCTCCATACACATTCCGTAGTACAACTTCGTCTGATTCTTGTCATGATGATGACGATGATCATCACCAGTAGTCATCTCCTCCTTGTTATTCACTTCATCACTAATGTCCTCTTCTTGATGATCGGGTTTCATCTCCACCGTCGGTGTCTCATCGCTCCCAAATTCAAACTTTATGATCTTCAACCGTCCATCACTCCCCGTCACTTTCACGACACCGAATCTTGGCCGTCCGCCACAGTACAGTGCCAACAAAAACGGCGGGAAAACTCGCGGCCTACGTTTTTCTCTCATTATAGCACCGCACAATTTCGTCATTCTGCTGCTTGATGTAATTAACATTGATGAGTGCTCCTCAGTCACCTTGGACAAGTCCATCTTCTCCAACATGCTTTCAAAGCCTAGGATTCCTTTGGCGGTTCCCGGAGGCGTCAGTTCATCCACAGACTGCGTTCCCGCGGCGGCATCGGTTCTTCCAAGAATGTCGCCGGCTCTGGTATGTGGATTAACAGTGCTTCCGATTATAGAATCAAAAATGCCGGCAGGTGGTGAGCTTGTGATGCCAACGGATGATATCTCGGGGAGGTTGGCTGCCCGTTGGTGGTGAGGTCGCTATCATTCGGAGGCTTCCTTATCAGGTTCTTGGTTCTCTGAGGTGAAGGACTTGAATTTCTTGGGAGAACTCATCAATAGGTTCTTTATTCAGAGGAATGGTGTGTGGGCCGTGTGAGCGATTGGGCGGGTGGCATGCCAACGTGGCATTTCAGGAGTTAGTTATGGTGACTATAGCTTGGGAGTTCGGTAACCGTATACATACAGTTACCAAGTACAGTGTAGCACTACTCTTATGATTTATTAATCAAATCTAAAACGTATCGGTGATAAATTTAATTGATAATGAAAAAGTTGCAATAGCTAAAAAATATATCGTTGGAATAATGAGTGTTACTTATCATGATCATTGTTCCGAGTTCCAACAACTAAAAACATTTTAGGTTTTTTTGTTTTTGTTTTTGTTTTCTCCTAACCTCTCTTAATTTAATAATGGGTAAAATTGAATTTTAAATTCTAGTGTTGACAATCAAATCAATTTTTTTTAATCTATAATCAAGTTAATCTTTTTTGCTAAATTTAAAAAATTAAGAAAGGATATTAATTCTAATAACTATGCGCTGCATGCATAAAATTGAAAATTTCCGGAAATGTTTGTCATGCCAAGGCCAAGGATGTTTGTTTTGGCTTGTCATTAACGTAGGATAACCATAACTTATCTCCTTTAATTTGGTAGTGGATTTCGACTCAACCAATGTTGTTTACCTTATTAACAGAAGACGAAGTAGTACAGGACATTTAAAATAATTTTCGGCATGTTATAACCTTGTTGCTTCTGTGCCTGGCAAGCTTGCTTTCAAATTTTTCCATATCCTCGTGGTGGCTGGTAGATTTCCGAGTGACCATTAGTTGCACACTTAAATTCTGTTTTATGAATGAAGTTCTTTTACATTAAAAAATAATAATAATAATAATTCCATTTACGAGTTCCTGAATTTATTTGCTAATTACCATGTCAAATTAGAAAATTACATTAATTAAGCAGTAAAAGACTGATGGATTAATACAGAAGATTACAATATAATATTATTCAACCACATGATCATGGAGGGCTATAAAGGGGAGAAACATTGACTTGACTCCACCAAACTGGCTGACTCTTTAAACTTTGTCTCTAGTACGGCAGCGGTTGCCGGCTATGACAAGCTGTTGCTTCTAACCCGCAGCCGTCAGCACACCACGATAGCAGCCGCCACGATAGCAGCACACCAGTACACCACGATAGCAGCCGTCAGCACGCCGCTCTAATTGAATTATCTCGAAATTTTATTAACGCAACGTTACAAGTTTTGTTTGTTAGACGAAATATTTACGGCTATTATAGTTTATTTAGAACTGTAGTGTTGTAACTTAAAAATAAATAAAATATTTATGTTTATTATAGTTTATTTAAAATTGAAGTGTCGTAATTTAAAAATACAGCTGTTATAAAAAAAAATTATAATTATTAATTAAAAGTTAATATTATATTATAAATATAATTTTTAAATAATAATTTAAATAAAATTAATAAAGATATAATAGATATTTTATCATATAAATATAAAATTAAATTTAACTTAATTTTTAAATTACAACTGATAATGTTTATCATATACTTTAATATTGTACCTTAACCTCAACCACAAACAAAACATATAAAAGGTACATGTCAAAATCATATTTATGTGTGATTATTAGGTAATACAAGTAGAATTCTTAGTTCTTACATAAGAGTTTGAGGAAAATTTTATATCATTTATAATAATAATGATATTTGTACAAAAATTAATACAAAAATAATTAAAAAAGTTTGATTACGCTATTTTTTTTATTTTGTGGTGATATTTATATTATTTTTTTGCTATTTATATGTACATATCATAAATATTTATATGATTTAGAAAATCAAAAGTAAATTTTTAATATTAAACCATAAATTCATCCATTTAAGTAAAAGATTAAAAATAAAATAAAAAAAAGAACAAAGGGGGAAGAGAAAAACAAAAAATGGCGGCTGAAGGAGGTTATTTTGGTCATTTTACATAAATTAGGTGGATATGGTTTGAAAAAGATGAAAGTCATCTCTGACTTCAAAATCCTCTTCACCTTTACTAATCCTCAGTTCCTCACCAAACGAAGAAGCTTATTATATATGCGATTAGAAATCCTCACCAAACGCATAAGCTTATCGTCGATCCGATTAGAAACAGAAACACAATTATAGACAGACAGTGATCCAAAAATGGAAGTAAAGCGACGCACCGTTCGGTCGTTAGTGACCAAACTCGGTTCAGTGTCGGAACAAACACGGGCCGAGGCTCTAGCCGAGCTGCGCCTCCTTTCAAAGCACGACGCCGATATCCGTCCTATGATCTCCGAAGCCGGCGCCATCCCGTACTTAGCCGAAATCCTTTATTCGTCCTTGCACGCATCTCAAGAAAACGCCGCCGCCACGCTCCTGAACCTCTCAATCACCTCGCGTGACTCTCTGATGTCCACGCGCGGCCTCCTCGACGCCATCTCCCACGCGCTGCGCCACCACTCCACCTCCACCTCTTCCGCCGCCGTACAATCCTCCGCCGCTACGTTGCACAGCCTCCTAGTCGTCGATTCTTACCGCCCGATCATCGGTGCCAAACGCGATATCATTCACTCTCTCATTGAAATTATAAAAAGGCGTAACTCACCGCTGCGTTCTGTTAAGGACGCGTTAAAAGCGCTTTTCGGAATTGCGCTTTATCCGTTAAATCGCCATCAAATAATTGCGCTAGGTGGGATCCAGCCTTTGTTTTCACTGATTGTGAACGGGGGAAGGGCTGGGATTGTGGAGGACGCCAGCGCAGTGATCGCGCAAATTGCGGGATGTGAGGAAAGTGTGGACGAATTTAAGAAATGTTGTGGAATCGAAGTGTTGGTGGATTTGTTAGATTTGGGCACGGGATCGGGTCACAGAGTGAAGGAAAATGCAGTGTCAGCGCTGTTGAATTTGGTGAATTTTGGAGGGGAAAGAGCTGCAGAAGAAGTAAAAGAGATGGCGGTGCAAGTAGCGGATGGAATTGCTGATGTGGCCCAAAATGGGAGCGCAAAGGGTAAGACAAAGGCAGTAGAGTTACTGAAGATACTGGTTGATGATGGGAATATGGTGAGAGATTCATATTTTGCTTCTTTGCTTGATCAATCTCAGTCTTTATGAATGTAGTTTATATTGTTTGATCTAGTTGTGACTTTAGGTTCAACCTTGTACAATTTAGAAATTTTATTGTATTGGTATTGACAATATGATGTATCATCAAAGTTAGTTTATAATAATTTTTTGGTTTTGTATATTTGACAAGATTTGATTTTAGCACGGCATATTTATTCATTCATTCACTGGTTGCCTTCATTTTCAGTTTTTGATTCTAGTTCTATTGTGAGACGGTGATGAACATCTGTTTATCTCTATCTATATTGTTGTCAAATATCCATGGATATTTGGTTATGAAGTCCTGAAATAGCTGTTTATAAGCTTCATTAGAATATTATGATGACCAATGAAGAGATACTCAAAAAGCCCAAGAACTGAAGGAAGGTTGTCGCGTGTCACCAGCTCGAGACTCTCCAGTTCATCCTTGAACACAGAAGCTGCATACGTTATCTCCAAACCCATCTCTTTGGCTACAGTGCATTGATTGATGCAGCAACTTTATCAATCAACTGGCCAGTGGTGATATGGTCAACATGATTTGCCTCTCCTGTCCATTTATCCCCTGGTATGCTTCTTTTACAGGTAAAAGGAAGATCATCTTTCCCTTAGCCAGTCCAGGCAAATATTAGAACTTGGATGATCTTTTCTTTTAAAAAAATAAAACAATGTTTATATTTCTGGAAGGCCAAATTGATTCCATATTTTGACTTGGTACATTCAGAAACTGCTTCATTAATAGCTCACTAAGGTAGTGGTGCAATTTTTCAAAGGATTTTTTTTTTTTTCCCCATCTGCTCATCTTTGTACAAAACAGGAAGGATTGGCTAGACTTTTGATTGATTGCCAGAGGCTTCTATATTCTTTGACTAACTAAATTTCAGCTTGCCAGTTTCTATATTTTTACAATGAGTGGTGATTGAGCACCACTATCATCATCATTCATAAATCTGCACCGATGAAAAATCGATGAATTTCCATCTTTAGGTGTAATGTAATAAGCCATACACATTTGGAAGTATGATTATTTCTCTCCTCAGTCTAGGCATGTATGTATTTATAGCTAAAAGAAAAAGAGAAAAAAAAGAAAAATTTATTCCCTTGAAAAGTGTGTTTTCTACAAAACACAAGGATTTCAGTATCGTTGACTGTGCACAGCATCAAACGTTATCATTGTTTTGGAACATTTCCTATTTCTCAAGGTTTTGAGGTTCCTTCAAAAGTGAAAATGAAAATTTCCTAGACATAATGGTCTTTATTCCATTTTTTGCGTCTCTACATATTCATAGCTGCTTGAATTTCCTCCAGGGTTCTCCCCTTTGTTTCAGGTACCACTGTGGTGATGAACACAATGCCCAATATGTTGACTGCAGCATAAAGAAGGAAGGTACCTGAAAACCAAAAGCAGACACTTCAGTTAATAGAGTAAATTTTCAGCTCTAATGCTGTTTCTGGTCTTCATAATGTGCTCTATCATGATTTTCTTGAGGAAAACAAAAATAACTTTCAGCATGATGATGATTCTAAATTTCAAAATGGTGTATAAAGTAGTGTTTAAGACTTATCTGAACTTACTGAACCCTTTTATGACCTAACTTATTAGCTTGCTTTGAAGCATTTCAATGCTATTACTCTTTTGATTGGTTGAAGTAAAAAAATTAACATTTCTCTATTTAGTATTTTACCGTAGGAGCTCCAAGTCTCGAGAAAGTTAAAAGTGTAGGAAATTGCCCATGCACCAAACCAATTCACTAATGTTGTTAGGCTCCCCCCTGCTCCTTTAATATTTATAGGAAATATCTGCAACAGAGAGCTACTTTCAAATTTTGGGAAAAGAGCAAAGCATAGGAGCAATAATAAGGTCTTCCCATTTTGATTACCTCAGACATTAGAACCCAAGGAGTTGCACCCATTCCTGATGAAAATGATCCTATGTAGACCTGAGCTCAAAGAATAGTGGTCATAAGTATTTGATGATTAATAAACTGAGGTTAAGATGAATTCAAAAGCTGTTGATATGTATTACCAGTACACCAGTCAGCGTTAGAGCAGGAACTGACTCAAGTGCCAATCCATAAGTCTGGTTCACAAAGATTTCCATTTGTTAAAGATATAGAATTAAATGATGCTGTGAGGGCTAATATTTGACGGTTAATCAGTTATATACCTTTAGAAAAAATGCAGCTGCAAGAAGTAAACAGCCCAAGAGTAATCCTGTTGCGGCAAACTAGAAGGTAATCAACAGAGAAAGGAAATTAGCTTTGTGCAGATGAAGATGGAGTTCTAAAATCAAAGTTATAGAGGTAGCAAAATATTCGTAGCATTAAATGTTACCAATAATAAGGGCTTTCTTCCAGCTCTGTCGATCATAATGGTATTGAAGAAAGTAACCACAACCTGCAGGATATAATCATTACCAGCTAGTCTTAACAAACATAAAGATTATTGCATAGATTGTTCGAGTTGATGAGATAGAAACCTGAAGCAAGGCATAGCTTATGGTTCCAGTGCTGGGAGAAAATCCTGAGACATTATAGATATAATAACTAATTTGTTAATCGTAAAGCTAGAATTATCTGTCACCACTTGTTTGTTAATCTCTTTAGAAAATGGAGGATAAATGTGTGGCAAAGTAATGGCATAACCCTGCCTGAGACCTTTTTGATTATGGTGATAGCATACCTGCTGTCTGAAAAATATTGGCGGCATAAAATGCTATTGCATTGATTCCTCCAAATTGTTGAATGACCATCAATCCAACTGCAATCTTTCCAGAATAAATGCATAGCAAAGAGAAGTTAACGAACAGAGAAAAACTTTGATTACAGAGTTTTATGAAGAAAATGGTGAAATGGTGCTCATAACAGAGATTATATTAAGGGTTGAGAGAGAAATTCTTACGATGACTGAGTGTAAGTATCTTTTCTGAAACAAATCCAGCAGTCCGGCCTTTGGTAGCCGTTCAAGAGTTTCTATGTATTCCTGTCAAGCAATGAAATAGCATTATGCATATGTATTTTTCTGCTCAATGTTCAAAGTCTTATCCACTATCAATTTTGAATGTGACGTATAACTTCAGGAAGGAAACCTGGATTTCAGTTGCCTCTTGAGATATATCAGCATCCTTGCCGCGAAGTTTCTGCAGTGCAGCTTCAAATTCCTCATGCTTTCCTATCTTTGCCTGTATCAATGGTAAGGTCAGTTCATATACAGATCTTTTCTATTTTTCAGGTGTTAAGTGATATTCCATAATTCTTACCAGCCATCTGGGAGACTCTGGAATGAGGAAAAGACCCAGAAGCAAAACTGCGCATGGAATGATTCCTGCAAGCATTTGTTATTGGTGAGCCACCATTCATTCTTAATGTTTTTTTTTTTTTCCAATTTAAAAAAAATTATTATTTATTTACTTGAAATCCTTAAATTGATGAATGATAAATTCATTTACCTACTAGAGCTAATGTCCTCCATGTTGCGACTGTCCCAATTATGAAGAAAGTGGATGCACCAATTACGATCAGAAGCTGTAGAAACAATAAGACAGAGTGTTAGATGTAATGTAATATATGTTTATCCTTATCCTTATAACAGATACGGAACTATTTATCAGCTACTTTTTAATCCACAACTAATATAAACTTATAAGAAATCATGTTCAAAGCTTCAGGAATGTAAGTTAAAATGAAAATGAGTCTTCACTCCTAATCTACTGACATCATTTTTATTTTCCTGTTTTACCTGATTTGCGGATGTTAGGGCTCCTCGAAGCTCCTTGGGTGCAATTTCAGCTGTAAAAACAGGCACCACATATGAAAAGATTCCCATTGCATATCCTGTTGCCAGCCTTCCAAGATCCAAAGACAAAGCCCCCTTTTGTTTATAGAGTCAAGACATGAAAAATTAAAATGGGGCCGGTTCAAATTTCTTTTAAAAAAAAAAAATCATATTGGTTGTCTGCAGGTGTGTGAATTTTTCAGGGGTTTAAGATTGTGCAAACCTCGGAAAAGTAAATGGCAAGCCACCCGGCAATGCATACAAAACTTGAAACTCTCATTGCCTGCATAAATTCCACACGGTACCCAATATATATTCACAAGAAACAAACGCAAGGAATCAGAAGTTGTAAACAAGCAGTGATCTGATAGATTACCCCTTTTCGACCAATAAAATCAGCAATAGGGCCACTTGTGATTGCACCAATCATTGCACCGAAGGTCAATATGGAACCAAATACTGAATACTGCGTGCATGTAAAAGCAGAGCCAAATTGAGCCACTATGCAAGTTAAAAGACATCATGGATTTGTATGAGAAATCTGCTTAATATTCAGCGTATGTCTTGTATTTCAAATTTGATAAATATTCAGCAGGATGTTGACCAAATCTTGATTCACCAAAGAAGAGAGAAAAAAGAAGAAATATTTACCTCTGCCAGAGATAGAGAGAGATCTTCCCTAATGGCATTCTGGGTAGGAGATGAATAGCCAACCTGAAATCCAATTAACATTATAAATATTCACTTTGCTTGGCCTAAGAGGACAGTGCATGAACGTTTACGTTTCAGAAGAAGTTGGTTTGAGTGTGACCAAGATGGGAGTTAATTACCCCAGTTCCGAATGAATAAGAACCAGAGACCGCAACGAAAGTGCTCAGGTAAACCATATACAGACTGTCTTTGCTTCCAGTTTTTTTACCAGATCCTCCCTTTTCATCAGTCAAATTCTGCTCTCCCCGCAGAAGCGGCTCTATCATCTTGTCTTCAGCAGCGTTGTTAACAACATTCTGATCTTTGTTCGCCATCTACGCTAGCTGCTTGTTTATCAACTTCTTAGAGATAGTGTGTATATCAAGGGAATCTCTTTTCTTGATCTAATATGAACAATTTCTCCACAGCTAGCTTGTGTCTTAGCCTGACGTGCTTCAGCCCTCAAAATTTTCTCGATGTATCAAAGACAACCAGTGTTGGCAAGATTAAAAAGTTGCCCCCTTGGATCTTAGCTTTCATAGGCACCGCGTGCTCTGCCGTCGTCACCTTCTATTTAAAA
This sequence comes from Citropsis articulata, assembly GCA_030449925.1. Lineage (NCBI taxonomy): Eukaryota > Viridiplantae > Streptophyta > Magnoliopsida > Sapindales > Rutaceae > Citropsis > Citropsis articulata. The sequence goes on along the minus strand of JASUUH010000184.1, from coordinate 6,528,723 downwards.
AACATGCAAGCTGACAAGATTGATTTGTCTTTGTCGTTTGCATGAAAACTGACGCTAACGATCGAGAAAATATGATTAAGGCCTTGATCAACAGCGGCAGAGGAGGAAAGAAATACTACGATGGTGTTTCCTTGAGTCCCCTTTTTATGGAGAATTGTTTGGATAATTAATCAAGGTTGTCCAGTCAATTAGCCTAAATTTTCTCCTTTATTTGCTTCAAATATAGGATAAATATAGGATAAATCATTAATTTTTAACCTTGGAAGAATCATTTGACATGTGTGCAATTTTATCCATGTTCAGATTGGTCGAGGTTAATTTGTCCTGTTATTTAGTTGCAGCCTCCACGTATTTTGTCTGAAGGCCCTCGTCTCTCTTTGATGTCTTCTATTTATTAATATTATATGATAACGCAATTGACAAAAAAAGAAATTATTTAGATATAAATAGCAGTAATAGTATGAAGATTGGCAAGGGCATCCGTAGTTTTGTTTACTCATTAAATGCCAAAAAAATTACCGTCCACAAAAAGATTACATATTATGGAAACAAAAAATTCCCATTTTGGTCGTTACTTGGATTGATTCTCTGCTAATTTGAGACTTAACAATCTCTGGCACAACATGTTAATATCAAGAATAGTACTGCATATCCTAATTTTTTTATCCTAAATAATGGGACATTCGTAAAATACTTAGTGAAATAATATAATTAATTCACTTGAATTCTCTGAAAAATATCTACCAGGTAATAAATACTCCTATCATTTGGGATAGTTATTCAAGATAAAAGATTTAAAATATCTATCGTTACTCTAATATTAATTGATTTGCTTTTTTATGAAACTATAATTTTTGCTCCCTAAAATAGGATTTTTCCGGTGAAGCCGTTTATCTGGTTTTTCTAGCTAGTTTTATTATTACTATTTTTCTAGAATTTCTGACGATGAGCAGTTTCATTTTCCTTAAAAAAATAAAATAAACAAGTAAATAACATTCCCCTTTCTCAAGAACTTCTGATGATGCTCTCTATACGCAGTTCGTTCATTGGCGGATGGTGTTTATTCCTTATGTCAATCGTCTAAGCATTGATAGCTGCTTGAATTTGTTCCAGGGTCCTCCCTTTGGTCTCAGGTACCACAGTGATCACGAACAATATGCCCAACGCGTTGATTGCAGCATAAAGAATAAATGTACCTGAAAGCCGCATCCAGCCACTCATGTCATGTTCATGTCGATGAGTAAATATGAAGCTCAGATTAGGCAGTGCACGATACTGAACTCGTGGGCGGGCCAATTGCTAAACTGGTTATTAGTACTTACCATAGGAGCTCCAGGTCATGAGGAAGTTGAAAGTGTAGGAAACTAGCCATGCACCAAACCAGTTCACTAATGTTGCTAGGCTTCCACCAACTCCTTTAATATTGATAGGAAATATCTGTAACAGAGCCAGAGGGCCATATTCAGATTTGCTAGGTGAATAAAGCATGCATGGAGAGAGCGATAAAATCTCCTAATTTTAATTACCTCGGACATTACAACCCAAGGAACTGCACCCATTCCAGCCGAAAAGGATGCTATGTAGAGCTGAGCACCAAGAACAGTTGTCAGATATGAAGAGTCAATTTATTATATGAACAAACTGAGTGGATAAAGTGTGCGTATTACCAGTATGCCGGTCACAGCAAGAGCAGGAACTGACTCGAGTCCCAATTCATGAACCTGGTTCACAAAAGGTACTTTACTGAGTTTTTAATACCATTCAAGAAACTGAAATGACGCAGGGATAATGTTTGACTACTACCTTCAGAAAGAATGAAACCCCTACGAGTAAACAACCCAAGACTAGTCCTGTTGCAGAAACCTGGAATAAAAGTGACAAGAAGGAAATTTATGAATTTTAAATGAAGATGGTTTCTGAAAGAAAATATACGGGTGTAGCTTGTAGCCTGCACTAGAATTTACCAATAATAAGGGCTTTCTTCCAGCTCTGTCGATCACAATTGTATTTAGGCCTGTAACAACAACCTGCAGAAAATAACTTGCTCAGGTCAGTCCTATTAGAAAAAGTATCTAAATTCCGAGAAATTATTACAGTCAGTGAAAGATAGAAACCTGAAGAATGGCATAGATTATTGTTCCAACCCTGGAAGAAAATCCTAAGGACATTACAAGTATAAGAACCAAAATATTATGCTCGTTCTAAATTTTTGAGAGAACATGAAAGCATATCCTTGCAGACATCTCATTACCTGCTGACTCAAAAATAGTGCTGGTGTAAAAACAGATTCCATTGATTCCACCAAATTGTTGAAACACCATCAATCCAACTCCAATCTTGCCAAAATGAATAAATGGTAGGACGAGTCAACGAGAAGATAAAATGTAGTTGCATTATAGATGAAGGAGAAAGAGGAATTTGTACTGACATACCGTGACTGAGCGAAAGTATCTTCTTTGAAACAAATCCAGCATTCCGGCTTTTGGGAGCCTTTCTAGAGTTTCTATGTAATCCTGTTAAGCAATGAGAAAAATGCTTCAGACAAATATTCTTCTCAATGGTCCAATACACATTGTCAGTGTGGAATGGTCCTATAACTCAGACATAAGACCTGGATTTCAGCTGCCTCATGCGTTATATCAGCATCCTTGCCACGAAGTTTCTGTAGCACAGCTTCAAACTCTTTTTCCTTTCCTGTCTTTGCCTGTATCCATGTCAAGTTCAGTTTCATGTATTCATCTTTTTCTCGGAGTGTCATTATCAGGTATCCTTACCAGCCATCTAGGAGACTCCGGGATGAAAAAGAGACCCAAAAACAAAATTGCACAGGGGATGATACCTGCAATAATTTTGTCTGTAAGCCTTCTGTTTCATTATCCTTTCGCAGTTTGTTTTCCTTTTTAAATTTTCTTGGACAGTTGAATAAATGGATGGTTAATCATTTTCACCTGTTAGTGCTAAAGCTCTCCATGTTAGTACCGTCCCAATTATGAAGGCAACTGATACGCCAGCACAGATCATAAGCTATATACAAACATGAGAAACAATTAGATAGATCATAGATTGCTTAATTTGGGGGCAGCTGGCTATTCAAGGGATAAATTAAAATGAAAAATGAGAATTTCCTCCACTTAAGCTGTCTGCATTTTTAGTTTACCTGATTTGCAGCTGTTAGTGCTCCTCGAAGATTCTTGGGTGCAATTTCAGCAATAAAAACTGGCACCACATATGAAAAGACTCCCATTCCATATCCTGTTGCCAATCTTCCAATATCCAATGGCCAAACCCCCTTTTGTTTCAATCAAAACAGAAAGAATATAATTGATTAGTTTATAGGAAAATTGTTCATTTTGCTATGTAGCTGAAAGAAATAGGGGAACAAAAAAATATTAATTGAGCTTAAGAATATATGAACCTCAGCAAAGTAAATAGCAAGCCATCCTGCAACGCAGAAGACACTAGAAACTCTCATTGCCTGCACATAGTAAACAATCTTACAAGCTAAATATAAACTAGAACGTAATTAAGCTCAAATCCTAAACAGGCAGTGATTAATCAGCTAAAAAATATATATATTCTTTACCCCTTTCCGACCAATATAATCAGCAATTGGCCCACTAGTGATTGCCCCGATCATGGCACCAAAGGTCAATATGGAACCAAACACGGAATACTGCATGCATATAAAGCAAAACCAAAATGAAAAACTTTCATAGTTACTAACTGAATGGAACTAGTCTCTGCAAATATCATAAATACATTTCTGCACATCTGCTTCAACTTAATATGAATCGTATTCAACAAGACATGCTCTGTCGCTAAAACATGCTTGTCAAGACACTAAACTCATGATTCTTTACTTCTTAGTAAATAAACATACACTGAAAAGGTGATTAATTTGCAACTAATTAGAAGAATGCCCATTCATCAACATACCTCTGCGAGGGACAGAGCGATATCTTCCCTGATAGCACTCTGAGTAGGAGATGAATATCCAGCCTGCAAAACCAAATTGACAATTCCACAACCTAACCCTTCCAAGCATTCAACAGGAAAAAAGTGAAAATCATTGTTTCAGAAGTTGGTTTCAGGAAATGGACTTACACACGACCCGAAAGCATAAGAACCGCAGACTGCAATGAGTGTGCTGAAGTAAACCATGCATGGATTTACTTTTTTGTTGTTTGTTTGGTCACGAGCTCCACCGTCTTCATCAGCTAAAATGTTCTCAATCGGCCTAAGTGGTTCCCTTATATTTTCTCGAACATCGTCTTTGACGGCCATGATGGTGCTGATACCTTCCAAAATGTTGCCTTAATTTATCTAATAGAAGAATTTGAAAGAAATTGCTAACAAGATAAAGGAGATACGCAAAGATGGAAGCAGAAGCAAACTATATCATCTATCAATTAGCCACAAAAGGCTGGAATTTCTTGACTCTTCCCTCAATACTCCTTCGCGAATTTTATGGAAGTACTAACACTGAGGACAAGTAGGCAATTTGCTTTTTTCACACAACTGGATATTGAATCTGAATCAAGGACCATATGTACACGTACTTAATACCATCTACTCGAAGTAATATGTACGCTACTAAACTCAACCGGTGTTATTTTGTCGTTTGCATGAAAACTGAAACCTGAAAAGATGACTTAAAGATACATGAGCAGGCAGAAACGGCAAGCCAAGCAGCCAACATGAAAATGTAGGTCCCTCGTTTATCTCTTGTTTAGAATGGTCAACTGTCGTGCGAGCCTCTAGAGATTCAAGAAAATCAAAGACAATTTCAGATTTTCCTTCACCTTGGCTGTGGCTAATTTCTTTGGGCACCCATACCTCCTGTATCATTTAAAAGGTCTTAATAAGCTTAATTAGCCCCCATAAAATGCTTTACAGCTGAAGGCACAGCAGGTGCTTACTACTTACTAATTTCACCAGATTCGAACTATTCCACTAACGTCCTAAGTATTTATTTTGTATCCCCTTAATCTTTTAAATTATTATAAATCTCATCTTATTCTTTAATTTTATTAAGAATACTAAAAAAGCAATTTAACAAAGTACCCTCATGTTTTTCTTTATTTTTTAAATAAAAATAAAAATGAATTGAAATTTCTAAATATTTAAGAAATTATCTTTTTTTTTTTGGGAGTAATCAGCAATGAAACCCTTCTTCTTTACATTAGCAATGTAGGTACAGGGATTCAACTTTGAAAGTAAGCTCGGATGCTGGTGACGCTATGATATAATATAAACTATGTGCACTGTCACATGGGAATTACAAACTGTAGTCAAATTGTAAGATAAGAATGAATGAAATTATGGATACGTCAACGTGCCAGATTGAATTAATAAATAAATGAGGAAACGACGGTTGTGTCTATCCTACGGTGCAAGAAAACAGTCAAGTTTCTACCCAGGGACATGACATCCTTTGATTTTATTATCCTAACAAAAATTGACCCAAAGATTTTATAATAAATATTAATATAATATTAGAATAAGTATATAAAAATTCAAAATATTTTGGATATAATGTAAAATAATTTTAATATTATTAATACGTGAGATATATTTTATTAAATGTGAAGTGTATTTAATTCAGAGATTTATTTAAAATTTTTGTAATAGATTGAGAAAAAAATTAAAAATAATATAGTAATATAAATTATTTTTAAATATTTTAATATTATTAGCCTACTAAACAGATTACATTATTTGTGTTTATTTGTATTTATTCAATTTTTTAAAGTCAATTATTTTAATCATTATATTTAAAAGATATTATTTAATTTTATTTATAATAAAATTTAGAGAACTGCATGACGATTTTCATAAATTTTGTGGGTAATGATTCCTTTTCCTAACTAAATTAATTAATTAAAGATGGAGTCCAGGTTTGGCAGAGTTGTGTTTGGCTTGAGATTCCTTGCGACAAGTAATTGTTGACAGGAAAATGAGTTGGTTGTTTGTCATTTTATCCCCAAAGATGTGAGACTGATTCAAGTTATTTACGCATCCTGTCCATTACTCCATTATCCAACAACAATTCTGGTGACGACAGTGATCGGATCTACTACCCATTTTAATTACTAATAAATTAAGCACAGCCAGCCACCGATTTAGAATTTGATATCATTCAGGGCCTGGGAATTTTGAATGTTGCATGAGTTGGCAAAGGAATTGGTTCATTTCTGAAAAAATATTTAAAAAAATAAATGGAGAGTTGCAATTTGCCATGTGCTTGGGTGATTAATTTAAAAGGATGTTGTCTTGGGATATATTTGAAGAAAGGAATGGAGGCCTTGGAGAAATAATAATAATGAACAAAATATATGAGATCTTTCAAATTGATGCCGTAAGAACTTGAGAGATCAAGCAGGTACTTCTAAAAATGATCTAAACTAAGCTTTCACGGTTGCATTAAATTTGTAGTTCGCCAACAAATATTTCTAGCTATTTGCAAAAACTAAATTCAACATCATGCCATGCCAATCTCAGAGTGAACAAACATAGTTATGGCTCAAATTCACCTTCAGGCTCAAGAGAACTTGCAGATCCCTCCCCACAAATTTTCGTACTTGATTTAACAGGAAACATCACCTCAGAGCAAGAACATATAATAGGACTCGAATGTTAACATCTCAGAACAAGAACATATAACAATACTCGAATATAACTTCTCATATTTATTGCCACAGCACAAAATCCAGAATTAGTTTCTTCAGTAAATCCTGATTAAATAACTGGCCGAATCCATCAGTATGAACTGTAAAAATGCAGCAATAAGGTTATAGAAAAAGCAAACACCATTAGTCTCAGATAGTTGACCATATCACTCACAATATCCCGTAACAACACAATCTTATGAGCAAAATTTGCAAAAACACCAAAACCATGCAGGACCTTACACCTGCTATTCATATACAAGTAGAATTTTAGCTTTGTTATCATGATGCACCCTATTTGAAAAGAATCAATTTTGAATTATGCATCTATGTACTCTTTACAAGGTGGAACATGATTCAAATTTCAAGAACCACGAAAGCTACATAAAAAAATATATCAAGGCCAACAAAACCACCAGTGCAGACACCGGTAATTACAACAATTCTACTCTTTTGGAACCAGAGTTTCTCACTTCTTCCTTATGGCTGGAATCAGACTTTCTCGCTTCTTCGTGATGACTAGAAGGGCGAACAATTTCGGTAAAAGCCTGATAGCCGGTATAACTTGAGAACTGACCTGAGCCACTATTACTGCTCATAGACTTCTCAATCTCATCCATCTCAGCTACAAGAGAAATTGGTCGTTCTGGGATTGAGGGAACAGACTGCTCAGTTTCCAACATTTTCACAACCTGATCCATCGTTGGCCTGGCATATAACTGTGGATGAGAACAAAGAACGGCAATCATTACATACTTCTCTAGAACTTCGGGTGCACCCATCTCTGGCATACCATCTTCAATAACATCCAGAGCTCTCCCCTCCTTCACCAATGACCAAGCCCAGTCCGTAACAAGAGAAGCTTGGCCATCATCATTCATAATGAGTGCCTTCCTGCCACTCAGAAGCTCAAGAAGCACAACACCAAAGCTGTACACATCACTCCTGTCCGTCAATTGTCCATACAAAGCATACTCAGGAGCAAGATATCCCATTGTCCCAGCCACCCTAGTACTCAAATGAGTGAACCCCTCCGGCGTAAACTTTGCAAGCCCAAAATCCCCCACCTTCGCCTCAAACTTCTCATCCAACAATATATTACTAGCTTTAATATCCCTGTGAAAAATTGCCGGCTGTGCGCCAAAATGCAAATAGGCCAATCCCCTTGCCGTCCCCAGAGCAATCGACTGCCTAAGAGGCCAACTAAGCTTCGGCCCATTGGAAGCAAACAAATGATCATAAACGCTTCCATTCTTCATCAAATCACAGACAATAATCCTCTGGTGACCCTCTAACTGAGTAGTGGCAATACAATAACCTCTCAAAGCAACAAGATTGACATGTCTAACGCTAGCAATAACCTCCACCTCATGCTTGAAATTTGCATCACCCGCTGCGGAACAATTCTTGAACCTCTTCAAAGCAACCTCAGAGCCATCGGGCAAAAGCCCTTTGTAGACATTACCATAACCTCCTCTCCCAATGATATTATCCCTAGAGAAATTCCGAGTAGCTTTCTTAATGTCATCAAATGTGAACCTGACCAAATTAGTACTCTCATGAATAGACTCCAATCCCATTTCAATTCTATTAACCTCTTCTCGTTCCCTCTTCTTTCTTCTGTTAGAAACGACACGCTTACGCCAAAAGATCCAAACCCCACCAGAAATTAGCAACAACCCAACAACACAAACAACCAAAACCCCGGCAATTAAGCCCTTGTTCTTCTTCTTACTCTTCTTTGATGATTCAGTAAACTCAAACGAGAACAAACACTTAGCAGTGCCCTTATCGGTGGGACCAAACTGATTGGCGGCCGCGGCGGCGTAGATGAAGGGATAGGCCAGGCAATCAGACAAGTTCCCAACGGAACGCCCAGTCAAATGGGAGGCCTGCAAGCGGGACAAGCTGGTAGTACAAGCAGCACAAGGGGCACTATTCTCCAAGGACTGGTTACAGTTGGAAACGACGTCGTCGAGAGTGGACTGGGGGATCAATCTCTCGAACTGGGATCTCGTGGAGATGTTCATACAGCCTTCAGAGATCCAATCGGTTTGGAAGCCGCAGCGGGAGCGTATGTCGAAGTTCGGGGCGACTCTCTCCACAAGGGTTTGGTAAGCGCGCCAGCATGACTCGGAGGCGTTGAGGGGCGGCAGGAAGTTTCCGGTGCGTTTGAGGTATTGGGATTCCACGAGACGAAGGCCCTTTTTAATGTCCTGACACTGCGAGGGCAGGTCACTAGGAGTCTTGAACTGGGGCATCAGCTGCTGCAAGAAGGTGAAGTCAAGCGGGCACGAAACGGTTGCGTTTCGTTGTGCCGCAGCCGTTGTTGTGGAGGCGGCCAGGAAAAGAATGAGAACAAGGCCTCGTAAGAATGACATCGGCATCGACATCTCGGGGACGGGGAGAGATACCGGGGGGTGCTGCTAGTAGTACAAAGACAACAATAAGGAAAAGCATGTGCACGTGCCAGTGCTTGGGGATTGCGGTGCAATTTGAGTAAACTAATGTAATTTGAGTTAGGAGTTTGACTAATCACTAGTAATTCCCTATGCCGTGCAATGGGTGGTGGCGGCAGGCAAGGCAACACAGCCAGCCAGTTATGACAGTTGATTAACTTAAACCTACTGCAAATTTGAGAAGCTTCAGAGAAGGTCAGGTAGTTCAATTCATTTGATTTCGCTCGATAAAAATATGATAAATAAAAGTTATTGCTTTCCTTACTTCTCTAGTTTGTTAATTTTCAACCCCTTCTTTTTGTTTGTCAATAGAAAATTCAAGTCCATTCATCAAATTGTCAATTATATTGTTAGTCAATTTATTACGCGTTTGATTCTAATTTGTGTGTGAAAGTTCCAGAAAAGGGTGCAATATGTTTAACTGTAGGGGAGGATTAGTTATTTTTTATCTTACAGGCGGAATAGGGTGTTATTATAAGACTGCTCCGGATCTGAAAGGAGACTCTTAAAAAAAAAAAAAAATTGAAAGAAAACTGCGGAGACATGTCATCAATTTCTAAGTCGTAATAAGGAGGTGTCCTTCTCCTTCTCCTTACTCCTTCTCGTATGGCCTTGTTTTCTTTTGAGTTAGATAGGAAGTCTCTGTCTTGTCTTAAACTTAATGTTCTGTAAGATGTCCCATTGGTCCGAATTATTGCACTATCTTTTCAGTAGGTACTGTATTTTTTTTAAAAAAAAATATATATATATATATATATATATATTCTCATCTCACATAAAATTCGATTCAAAGTTTGTTGATATTTAATGACATCAATAAGTCATCCGATCCTCTTTTGTTTTTGTGTTCTTTTACACTTTCTTGCACGACCTTATTTCTCTTTTCCTTATGGGGAATGCTATTCGAACCTCTATCTATTTTACCATTTAAAGTGATGATCGGCCAAGCAAAGTGTTGGGCTCTCTTGTGATAGGTCATAAGTGGGCAGTTGGGCTCGGGTTAGTCGCGAGGAAGTTCGTTGTTGGGAGGCATGCTCCGGTTCGGAGACAAGCGGGTTGTGATGCGGGCAGGTCTCCAGGTTGAGGGATCTTGGCGGGACTTAAAAAATTAAATAAAAAAAAAAAAAAAAGCGTTACAAAGACAATACAGTGGTAGTATTTGAGTTTTAATTCAAATTTTAATATCATGTATCATTCATTTATTAAATAATAAATTTCATAATTTATACACTATTTGACCACCATCGGATAAATCAATACCCTTATAAAAATAGTTATAGATGGAACAATAACATTCACATCACTCATTTTTCATGTGTTATCATAAAAGCATGTTGGTTGTTCATTTTGTGAAAATACCCTCAGTCTTGAATATTTCTCAAAAGTGACACTTGGAACCACAACTTATATGAAAATCAACAAAAAACTCTCTAATATTTCGATAAAGGCATCAACACCTTGTCTGATAGTAAATTCAATTAGTTTATAAGGCAACAATGGTAATTTAGTACATTTATCCTAAAAATATTCATGACATACCCAAAAAAAAACCATAATCTTACTTTGTTTTACGTAAACATCTCAAATTTCATTTTAACTGATTGGATATTCATTGGGGGTGAGGATTTCAATTTTTAGTTCCTTTTTTATAGTTTTCAATTTAGGTCACAACCCATTGAGTCTAAGATTTCAAACCAAACATGTTGAAAAATTATTTCAGTTTGGTCTGGTTCGGTTTGGTTCAATTTAATTCGAGTTTATAATTTGGTATGGTTTTGGTTTGTTAATTCAAGTCTAAACACAATTTCTGTTACAATAAAATAACAATATGTGATTGTAAGAATGAGGCAGAGATGGAGACAGACATGGATAATAAATTTAAAAATAACAAAAGGTAAGAGCACTCTAACTACGAGCCCATACTCATTACAGCATATATACAAACAATAAATTAATATATAATTGCATTGTTCGTTAATTAACTAGGCCAAAATATAATTAGTGTCATCTTCTTTTATATATCAATTGATAAACAACAAAAATATCATCATGCCAAAATCATAACCCCAGCCTGAGAGGAGGAAGAAGCAACTGGTTGCGAGCTGCAACAACCAAGAGGCATAACGGTGGCCGATTTAAAAACTAAGGACAAAATGTATTATTGTTTAAAAAGTAAAAATGAAATGAGCTATTATATCATACCCTGATGATGAGTTGATCTCCTTACTTATACGATAAAAACTTTTAATAATTTTATTATTTTTATCAAATTATTATTTAAAAGTAAATTCATTAGATAATATTGACTTTTATGATATAATTATAACTTTTCTCTTTTAGTCCACATACATATATATATCAAAGAGGGTTTAATCCAAAGTCTATATATACATATACATATATACACTAATACACATAATATATATAACTCACTCAACGTTGAGTTGAAGTAGTTTTTTGATATGATTCAAATGTACAAATAGTATAAAATCTCAAAGACTCATAAATTATTATTTCCGAGTTAAAATTTAAGAAAATAAAATTCCAAACACTTTGCTGATGTGTACAGTACTTCTCAAGCTCTAATAGTAGCCGATTAACACTGAAATTGGAAATCAGTGTAATTATTTTCGTGGGCACACTTTCTTGTTGCTCCTTAGGCAGCACTTTGATTGCCCATATTATGGTGCTTCTGTTTCCACCGATTTTTAACAAATAAAAGGTAAAGTATTATTTTAATCATAAATTGCACGGATAATGATTTTTTGGGGGGGGCAGTAGCGAAGCTTGCACCATTTATTGGGGTGGGCTATTACGTTTATTTTTATTATTTTTATTAATTTTAATAAAGATAAATTCATAAATTATAATTAATAATATTTTTTTTCAAGGGGGGGGGGGGGGGAACACATTACTATTGTTAGTGATAGTCACCAATAAAATTTCCCCATGCATCAATTATGTGTTTTCGCCACAAAGAGAAATGTAAAATTGAAGTTGAGACACCAACTAAACCGATCAAGCAATGCAATCGAATCTTTTAGGTCCAATAATATTCATTAGTTACAACATCTCGTTATTTATTAGGCAATGTATCTTTGTCCCAATTTTGTGTATGCTTACATTTATTTTATTTTGGACACGATAAGATAAAATTGACAATAAGCCTGACTCGAAATTAGCATATCACTCAACGTACAAATCTCAACGACTTAGGACCAATTAATTAAACATAAAAATATCAAGACTTAAATCATCAAATACACAGAATTTTTACATTCATATTTTAAATACCCAAAAAAGAAAAAAAATTTAATGAATAAGATATTTTTGTCATGACATCAATCTTGATTCTATATTGTTCATTAATTAATTCATGCATGAAACGTGTGATGTTCTAACTTGAACAGCCACAATCTCAAATTGAGATCGCAAATTTATCTCTTAAATAATCAATAAATGACACAAATCTCTCTGTTTAAAATTGATATGGGTATCGAAAGTGACCATCACATAAAGAACGAATTAAAAACAAATGGATTTCAATTTCATAGTCTCAACTTTGAAGTAATATGTGAATGGACTCGTGACCCATTGGTAATTCATGCGCCCAATAACCTTGGGCGCATGAGTTTGAGTCGCAGTATTGTTGGATTCGTATTTCCTCTCAATAGGGGAGGTAATTAACTCTCTACATCCGGGTAGGTTAGGTTCTCAGGACTGTACTATAACAGAATAATATGGGAGAACTTCGACTAACATCTGATTATAAGATATCAGTAGAATTCTGATTGTATATATATATAAATAAAAAAAACTTTGAAGTAATACGACACAAAACTACAAATTAAAAGTTGTTACACATGTCGCATTGAAATAGAAACTGGCAGCGTGCTCAAATTTGGCGAGCTTGCCGGTCCATACATAATCTTTTTGGACCCATCCGTGCATGTCGTTGGGCGGTGAAGAGAACGAAATAAAGTAAGAGTCCATTTTGTCTTGTTTCAGATTACAACATTAAATACAAATTATAGGTTATTTTGTAGCATTTAAAAATATTATTATAATTTTAATTATTATCAACATTATCATTATTATTATTTTGTTTAAATATGAAGAAAACGAATAAAATGTGCCTGAGAATAACCACATGTCTTGGATGTATCGTGCTCTTGAAAATAAGCTTTTTTGTTAAATACTAATTGAAATAGTACCCCCATTCGTGCAAATTCTCCCCCAACAAACCAAAAGATGCCGGTGGAATTGTCACATATGAAATTGAGCACAATTTGCAGAGAAATTACAAATTTATTTCTCAAGAAGATATGGAGAAAACGCTCATTATCATTTGATTGAATAATTGATCTAGTCCTTTGTTGTTTGAGGAAACCCCACACTTCAATTGGTATTTTTTCAAGAAAAGCTAACATGAGATAACAATTTCAATCTTTTACTAAGATTTTGAATAAATGTCATGAATTCAAGTTCATAATGTTTCGCTTCTTACTCAGAGAAAGACTATCAAACAATTCGCAATCATGGTTCTTGCGGATCGGATCATCAATATAATATTCAAAAAGAAATTCCAAATACTTGAGATTAGGAATGGCAAAAAACCTCGGTCTCTTCCCACGGGTTTTGGCTCGGACTTCACACACGAGAGCTTAGACAAGGGCTTAGAAAAAAAAAAAAAAACTTGAGACAGACCCAAGCCTTTTATTATTATTTTAAATAAATTTATAAATTCAAATAATAAATTCAAATATAAAAAATAATGGAAAAATAAAAAAAAGTAAGCTTAAATTCCTAATTTATATGTATCAATAATGAATTAAATACTTAAAATTAGAATACTAAACTATCTTTTAAGTGTTAATTAGTTAAGAAAATACTTGAATTAGAAAATCTAGTACTAAAAAATTAAATCTTTAAACTTTTATTTATTTTTATTTTTATTTTCTTTACTTATTATTTTATTTTGAAATATCTATTTTCTTTAATTCATTGTTGATTATAACAGCTTAATTATTATTAACTCATTTCAAGTTTACAATAATTTTTAAAAAATTTAAAAAAACAAATAAAAGCTCAAGTCTGTCCCCAATCTAGTCCAGGCTTGCAGTGGACCCGGCTCAGGCCCAGCACTTACACTTCTTATCTAATGGGACCAAGTCCTTAATTTGCCAACCCTACTTAAGATCTTTATATTTAAATGAAATCATGATTTGTGTATCATAAGTTTATCAAAACATGTTTCAGTGTGTTGTATATAATTAAAATCTAATCTAAAAATTTCCTCATAAATACTAAGAAAATATAATCACACAATACACATGAAGAAATTTAAATATTCAACGTCAATAATAAAAGGATTAAGTATCCACAATTAGATTTAAAAAAAAAAAAGGTAGTGAAAAATAAGATTTCTTTTTCTTGTTTCTTTTTTCGAAGACAAAAACAACACAAAACAAAATAATTATCTGGAAAGTATTCAACAAGCACCTCTCAAACAGACACCACAGCAATTTTTTTTTTTTGGGGGTCGTTTCAAAACTATTGCAATTAATTTTACCAAAATGGTAAAAGATGGGGTAATGCCGAGTATATCTTGACCGTTGAATTTAAACGTAAGATGAAAATAAGCCACCGAGACGGAGTCACCAACCGTAAACAAATTCACGTTGACACTACTTATATTCGAATCAATCAAATTAAAATTTATAAACTAACCTAAAAATATCACCTGACAGCTAATCTGAAATCACATGCTTAAAATAGAAGCGAAAAATTTCAATCATTTCATATCGTATAATGCCAATTGGTAGAAGAAAAATAAAGTGAAAATATAATAGATTGTATATATATATATATATAGATGTTATGATTGCCGTAAATAATTATATCTCTTTATTTGCGGACTAAGGATGTCCGAAAATCATTTCTACACAAACGATCTTGATTCCTTGCGTAGGGTTTTTATTTATTTATTTATTTATTTTTGTGTATAGCAATTTTAGTTGTTTTATTTATGTTTGCAATCATTGTGAAGCAAGTGATTATAAAATATAATTTTTACCGGAGATTGATACATTCTTAAGGCATCATATGTGATATGACCCCCCTCGGTTAATAATTAACTTATTCTATGCTTATGATTTGGTATAATTAGTGACATCTAAGTGTTTCAATCATAAAAACTAGAGCTTTCTATACACTTCAAGTTTGAGGGCACATTTAAAAACTTGTCCACAGCAATGACACTAATAATAATAAATGAGATATAAGCCACTAGGCTTTAGTGGTGATTGTGAGGTAAAGATTTCGAACCCTCACAACGCATTGTGAGTGTTTAATTTCCTTCCTCAGTTTGAGTGAAGACAATCTTCTTCTTTTTAAAATGTGAGTGGAGTAGACGTCCCTCGAATATTAAAAGGGTTAAAAAATATGAACGTAATTCATAAGATGTTATGTAAATTAATCCTAATAATAGTCTAATTTGTAAATATCAATTGTAATCTCATATAATATAAGTTATACTCTTAAATAACAGTCTCGTGTAATTAAAATAATAATAATAATAAAAATGAGATATGAATGCAGTGTTTTATTTATTTATTTTTTAATATTTAGTAACACAACACTAACAATTAGTTCTGAAATATTAGATTCGAAAAAGCGAAAGTAAGCGCAAAGTGTATTTATGAATAACCGAGCTATTTTATAATTATGTAAAAATTGTTTGATTTTCAACTTTCATCTTGGACAAATTTTGGATTTACTCCTTGAAAATTGATTAATTTTTAATCACCTTATTATTTAAAAACCTTAAGTTGCTCTTTTTTAAAAAAAAACTAAAGAAAGAAAGAAAGAAAGAGGATGAGAGTGGATTGATGATTTTTTAATCTTATTAACAATAGTAAAGATAAATTAAAAATTTTGAAAATAAAGGAATCATTTAAAGAGGAGAAAATCTAAAATTAACTCACACATTTATATATTTGTTAAAAGAACAAAACAACGAAAACTTCAAAGTCGTAGTACACATGGTGTGCGCGCAAGGACAAATTGTATTGTTTATTTTATTTAGGATGTGCAAAATTTGAATGCAAATTGAACCCAATCTGTCAAAAAAAAAAAAAAAAAAAAAAAAAAAAAAAGGAAGGAAGCTCACATGGTAGAAATAGAATGATCCCTGCACGCCACATGTTAAAGTGTAGAAACTTGAAAGTAGAAAGAATCGTCTCTGACCATCGAAGCTTACTGGGACATGGATAAGAATTTGTTAGCCATTCGCTCTACAGCATCCACTATTTGCTTTTGTTTTTACTTTCTAATAATATTTCACTTTTACGTTTTTTAAATTATGAAGCTAAAATCTTTTCTTCTTTAAAAAATAAAAATAAGAACAATAAAAACACATCTGAACGCCAGTTTAGTAACATGGCTTAAAATTGAGAAACCAGTTTGTCTTTTAAGCGGTTGAGTAACTCCGACTTGATATCCATCCACCGCTTCTCTCTCCCCTGCTTTCTATTTCTTCTGTTCTTGTTTCTCCGTTTTCCGCCACCTCTGGAATATTTAGTTTCTTTTTTGACTGGTACGTCTCAAATTGTGTATCTTAATTGCGTATATTCTTTTTCCATATTTTGTCAGTTTATTGTGTTTCAAATCATGGGTATCAATTGTTTTCCTGTTTTTTGTATCACAAAAGTTGAGTTCTACTTCTGTTTCTTGTTCTTCTTTTTCTGAAAGCTTCATCAATTCAATATCTTTGCACTCACGTTAGCGTTAATTTTTTTTTTCTTTCCCCATGTTTTTGCTCTATCAACTATTTCCTGTAGTGTTAAATTTCCTTTGATTTATCATGCTTACTCTCTATGTGTGCTGATCAAATTTGCAGAGATAACTAGACGAGACAAAGAAAGAGAATGCTCTGTTCTTCTCCTCCCCTGTTTCCGGTCCAGGTATAATTTTAATCTTTTGTCAAGTCTCGCTTAATATTAACATATCAAAAATTTAAAATTTAAAATTTTACTTTTCATCTTTTCAGGTTTTATAATATCTGGACATGGAGAAGAAGGAGGATTCATGCTCACCTGTTGGGGTTCTTGAGGACTATTTTCGAAGCGAAGACTCCGAAACGTGCTCTTCAAAAGAACCATGCTCTGAAACTAAGCAGGAATCCAAATCCAATTCTCGCTGGCATTTATTCTATGACTTATTCAGAAACAAATCGAAGAAATCATTAGTCACATTGTATCCCTTGAAGCTTTCAATAAGAAGAAGCAGTAGTATGAGAGAGGGCATTGATATGCCGAGGAATCTTTTTGTAAATTCCTACGATTCACAGTCTCCCCAGAAGATTTTCTCCCTCTATGAGCTGCAATCCGCCACCAACAATTTCAGCTTCGGTGTGAACTTGTAATACGATTTTTCCTTTTGAGTGTTTATAATTTGATTGTGGTATTAACTTAACATGGCTTTTGTACGTGTAGAAAATTTGATTGGGAAGGGAGGTTATGCCGAAGTTTACAAAGGGCGTTTAAGAAACGGGCAGCTTGTGGCAATCAAACGGCTAACAAGAGGTACAGCAGATGAGATTATAGCGGACTTTTTATCGGAGCTTGGGATTATGGCTCATGTCGATCATCCTAATACCGCTAAGTTATTAGGATATGGGATTGAAGGAGGCATGCACATTGTTCTTGAATTGTCTCCTAATGGAAGCTTAGCTTCTCTCCTTTATGGTTAGTCTTTTTAACATTTTCGTCTGCTTGAGTTTCTTATAACAACTTCATAAGAAATTTATCAATTAAATACAAATCTGTCTCCTTATTGCAGGTATGAAGGAGAAACTGAAATGGGGTATCAGGTATAAGATTGCATTAGGGGTAGCCGAAGGCTTACTTTATCTTCATGAGGGCTGTCAGAGGAGAATCATTCATAGAGATATTAAAGCTGCCAATATTTTGCTCACTGAGGACTTCGAGCCTCAGGTATTCTTCAAACACGTACACTTACTTTTTAATATGTCTCCTACACATTGTGTATCTGTAGTTTAAAATGGTAACCGATGGTGGTAACTGTGCAGATTTGTGATTTTGGACTAGCGAAATGGCTACCAGAGCAATGGACTCATCACACAATATCAAAAGTTGAAGGCACATTTGGGTTGGTAAAGCTAAACCTTCCTCCATTGGTAATCCTTAAATGATGTTTCACCTGCATATTCACTGGTTTCTCACAATTGCAGCTATCTTGCTCCTGAGTTCTTAATGCATGGGATAGTAGATGAAAAGACCGACGTCTTTGCCTTCGGTGTATTACTACTGGAATTGGTCACGGGACGCCGAGCTCTTGACTACTCTCAGCAAAGCCTTGTACTATGGGTATGTCATTCATTTTATGAACTGTCCCTTTAATTTTTAATTTTTTTGCCCACTCGCATGCAATCAGGCATAATAATGAGAAATTGAAAATATCTGCTGTCTTGAACTTTAGGCAAGGCCTATGATAAAGAGGAATGAAATTAGAGAGCTAGTTGATACCTCCCTAGCAGATGAGTACGATACCCGGCAGATGAATCTGGTACTATTGGCTGCTTCGCTGTGTATACAACAGTCTTCAATTCGACGGCCCCAAATGAGTCAGGTAATTTAAGTGAAGGTGGTGGCAACTGTGAGTGTCCAAGTCCAATTCCATTGATGATCATTTGATTGAACGTTGGAAATTGGAACATGCCTTTTTGCAGGTGGTACAACTACTCAGGGGCAATCTTTGTTGCTTGAAGTACATGACAAAATGTCGGTCACCACTTCTACGAAAAACCCTCCGCGAAGAGCTTAAGAGCGCACCAAAATGAAAACGAGTTTATACCCCGGCTTTTTGTACATATTTAAGAAAAATTCAAGGGAGAATGAGAGACCAAAAGAGATATTAGTGCAGGAGATTAGGACTGAGGGTAAATGATGAGAATTCTTTCTTCTTCTTCTTTTTTAATTTTTTTGATAGTGAGAATTCGTTATATATTTTAAATAATGTACATAAATGCGGTATCCGGATGTATTTTCAGAAGCCGGACAAAACCCGGAAATACACTGGAAAACCCAGTGTATCAAATCAATTTATAAAGAAATTTGATGATCCGAATGATTTTATGTTCGCCGATGAACGGTTGATATCCGGTTTTCCGGGTCCATTCCGGACTCCGAGTTGGAAAATTCGGGTTCTTACCAGCTTTCAGTATTCTGAAGATTCCATGCGGATCCAGAACCCGAAATGCCGAATCATTATTGTTCAGGGGCTAAGTCCTAAGTCTTTATCATAAACGGAGGTCATCGTTTTCGACTCAAATTATTAGGGTCCCGTTTGGCGTTGGTTTTGGCTGAACGTGTTCGTTTTACAAAAGAACACACGAGGGTAACATGCGTCGCCAGCCCTTATTTCCTACTTTGGCTTCATAAAAGTAGGGAAGTGCACAATCTTCGTTTTCCACTTTTGAATTATAAAGTAGATCATTAAACTTAAATGGTTGCGTCATTCTTTGTAAATTGTGGTGTCATCGATGAATGATTATCTCACCTTATTTTTTTTTAACACAATTCTTTTTTTTTTTTTATTGAATTCCACCTAAAGTTATATTTCTTTGCACATGTCCACTTCTATTTGCACACTGCTATAACTTTACTGACATCATAAGGTTAAAAATATAATTTCGCATGTGCGTCATATAGTTTAGAACCTTTGATCAAGGGGAAAAAGGCAAAATAAAAATGATGTTGTTTACACCCAACCCAAGTCGGATTATCATTTCTTTATCCTCTCGCATGCTCGTCTAACTACAACAATAACATGGTGTAGATGCAAATTGTTGTGACTAACAAATGCTTCCACGTGAGCTTAACGGACGCAATGGCTGTTTGGAAACTGAAGCGTCTGTTGTTAATGACATAATAAGTGGAGTTAATCGTGGTTATAGTGATAATTAGAGATGGCCAATGACGTGACGTGTGCAGACGGCGTTTCGACGGTGACGACCGACACGGCATACGTGTGGCCTGCAGAATTTAAGACGCGCTTTAAAACAGACAATTAGAGGCAAGACAACAAAAAAACACGTAATAATCACGCTTCACTGGTAAAATATCTTGAAATATAAAATGTTATGAAATTAAAGTAAATATCTTGAAATTAAATTTTTAATATATTTTTTAGCATAGAGTTTTAAAATTTAATTTAAATCTTAGTTTAAATAAATATTCTAATTTTTTATGTTTATCATTTATTAAATGAATAAGTAAATGTCGTGATTGTAATAAATAAAATCATAATTTTATTTATGATATTTATTAAATGAATAATTTTATTTATAATATTTAATTGTACTTATGATTTTTATTTATGATATTTATTTAATTAATTTTTTATGTTTATAATGTATTAAATGAATAAGTAAATATCATGATTTTAATAAATAAAATTATAAAATTATAAAATTATAAATGATAAATAAAAAATTTTACAACTTTAATAATAAAAAATTATTCATATGAAATATTTTTCATATTAATATTAAATCATAAGTTACTTAATATTTAATAGAGATATGTTTCATTTGTGAATGACATATTTTTCATATTTATATAAAAAAAATTATTATGAACGAAATATATTTATGATAAATTAAAAATGATATCTCGTAGTTATGAGTTATGACTTATGACTTATTGTAATTGTTATTTGAGGATTATATTTTTAATTTTAATTAATCATTATTATGAAATTATGATCTATGGAATTAAATTTAATTAAATTTATGTATTGTTGTGTTATAAATAATTGGTTATTTTGAAATAAAATATATAGTTGTGAAATTATAATAAACTGGTAATAAAATGTTAATTGCTCTTTTAATAAAAAATAATATGATTATGAATTTATTATTTTTATTTTTATTATTATTTTTTTAAGAGCGACATGACGTGATTTAAATGACGAGCTACTTACGCGACGTGGCACGTGTTGACGCCACCAAATTGATGGGTCTGCCAACCCACAGACGTTAGGGCTGAGTGTTGCGACATATAGTTAGCGGCAATGAGAAAGAGGAGATACGAGGGCAAGAAATAGGGAAATTTATGGTGGAGAAGGGAAAGGGCGTTGGCTCATGACTCTTGCCACAAGATGGTGATTCGAAGCGTGTGGGGGGCATAGCTAGCAAGCAATTCAGGCTGTAGATGTGATTCTTGATAGCGTGGCAGGAGAAGGAAAGGGAGAAATAGAGAAATGATAAAGGCAACACGATGAGGGTAATTTTAATATTGTAATTTGGAAAGTGATAGTATATAAAATTGTAATTTTACATTTAAGGATAAAAAGATCATTTGTTGAATATTCTGTTAATTATCTCAACAACATACAAATGGAGGTGGACGGATGCAATAAAATGTAACTTCAGGTGGAATTCAGCTAAAAGAGAGAAGAACTGTGTATTTTTGAAAAAACACAATAAAATAAGTGGTCGGTGAATAATTACCCAAAGTACGATTAATGTTATTATTTTTCCCTTTTAGAAAATTGGGAATGGTCATGTATATATCTCATAATATTTATAATCACACACTGTAACCGACAAATATGTGATAACCATACAGTTTCACTTTTTTTGTTTTGGTTATCTTTTTATGTTAGTTTTAAATTAAGTTCCCAAGTTTTTTTATAATCACTAAAAATTAATTATTTCTTTATTATAAAATAAATATTAAAAATAATATCATACACAGCCTTAACACTTCGATTAGGTTATTTTAATTATTGTTATTTAAATATTACTTTTCAAAATTAACTAATATTCATAATTATTTGACCCTTTTTTTATTAAAAAAAACTTTGATCATGCAATCCGAATATTTAGACTCAAAATAGTTGAATTTATTTTAAATATTTGAATAAAAATAATTTCACGAGAAACTTAAAAATTTAGGTCCCATCAACACCTCAAAATTTATGATAGAATTAATTATCTATTCAAAAATCAAAAGTAATAGAATTCATTAAATTTGAATTTAACAAATGGTTGGTACAATTTGATGGATCTTGTTAAATTACATCATATGAAACTTACATAAATTCAAATTTATTTTTTGGTATGACTCACTTGTTTATTAGATAACTTTTATGCCATGCGAAACCTTTTTTGGGTCAATGTGAGCTATATTATAGATGACTTACTAGATGCCTTTGGGGTAAGCTAATATAAAGTAGCAACTATTAATTAAAGATCAAATTTACATATCTTATATAGCTAAAGGACAAATGGTGATATGTTTACAAAATTGAGATACAATTTTTATCTCCTAAAAGATGTGAAGTATCATTTATTTATTAATGGTGTGAAATTATCTCACTAATAACATTATAAAAAGTCAATTATTACTAAACACATGTTAATCGTTAATTGATTAAATATCTTTCAATATGCAAAATTATATCCTAACTTTGCTAACTGATCATCAAAGATATTTGAAAATGAAATATAGTTGGTATTGATTCACGTTAATGTATCCTTTATCTCGCCAGAATTGAGTAATCAAGAACACAATCAATATTAGAATAGTGATCAACTTAATTATAGGTTCAATTATAAAAATGGACTATTTTTATTTTTTTAATTCTTTAGAAAAACCTAATTAAAATTCCAACTATATGAAAACCTTTTTATAATTATATTTTATATAGTAATAACCACCATATAGTCATAAAAAATTATGTTTTAATTTGGGCTAATTATAAATAAAAATAAACTTCATATTATAATAAGTTATATCTTTTTAGATTCCATCTTAAGAAATTTACCTCAACAAAATAATAATTATCTGTATATCATAAAAAAAAAAAAAATACATGCCATCATGCCATGTCATGTTAAAGATTAAAGACGAGATGAAATATTTTTTTTAAAAGTTGCTTGGGATAATGATTTATTTTTTAGAGCTGTTGCTAGAGTATTGTATAATATTTATAAAATTGTATCGAGAGAAACATGTTAAGAGATGGTAAATATTTAAAATTTTAAGATGACTTCACGTATTTAATTGGCATAAGACTCATGTAGTATATATTTTACCTTTATAATACTTGGATTAAAGGTAACTAGGTCAAATCAATAACTTTTGTAATCAGGCCTCTATCAAATTATAACCTCCTCGTATTAATTGTTAACAAAAATAGTTACTTCCAACATTATAATTGTAATAAGATTTTACTGTACTTGAATTTAGTTGTGAGTGGGAATGTTTTGCAAAACTATTTTAAACTCTGAGACAAGTCGTACATCTTCAATGTTTCCTTTTTTTAAAATTAAAATATTGGATTAAAAGGATGAACAATGATAGCAATACAATGCCACATTAAGCTTAACTGAAGGCCATATAAGGCTTAGATACAACAATTAGCATATGCACTCGAAGCCATAATTGGGAAAAAGCCGAACCCTATAAACATGACTCAATTTTCAACGAATTCATAAAATTCAAAAAAAAAAAAAACAACAACAACAACAACGACAACTGCTTCACACACTAAAATCTAATAAGGCATAAGAGAAATACTTTATGAATTAACATAATATACTAATTCACCTACTACGACTAGTAGGTGAAGAACCCCATTCTTAACTCAAACAAAAAAAAAAAAACACAGTATTTATTATCTTTCAATAAACATCGAAATGAGATAACATAAATGTAAGAAATTCTAGAATACTTTAGATGTATTACAGTCAATTAAAACATGCATGATATGTGTAATTGAGTTTAATACAATCACTACTTGTATAATAGTTTATAAAATAAATACACGCATATTATGATATTATTTGTAATTAAGTTTAATACAATCACCACTTGTATAATAATTTATAAAATAAATACACGTATATTATGATATTATTTATTTATTATACGACGAATATGGTACATCAAATATATTCCAGAATTTCTCCATAAATGCATAATCATAATCCTGGTGAATTAATGACACCTGGATTAGGCTAAAGCTTGATCAACAAGTCAGCAGGCAACGAGGACAACAAATAACTTATCCAAAAAATGATTAAACAGTAAGTAAAAAAAGTGGGACCATTACACTCCTTTTATATCCTTATAAAACCCTTTCTTTTCATAACTATATTAAAGGATTAGACAATTCCACTTAAGCCCTTATGTTTTCTCTCTTTAGTTTAGGTCTTTAAACTATTTACATCCACATAACTATGCTAATATTTCTCTCTCTCTCTTTTCTTTCATTTTCTTTCAAACACTTTGTATTCTAATCAATATAATTATACTAGTATATTATAGAGACAGTAGAAAAACACAGCCGACTTGAGCTCGGCCTAGAATCGGGCTTCACCCACTTGAAAGCTCGAACAATGCTTAAAAAATTACACATGCATACATACATATGTATGTGTTATTGTTATTTTGATTAAAATAATGCTTTTAACGTATATTTAACCCAGAACATATATTTCAAGTTTAAATTATTAAGCCCAACTTTTAAAGCCTAATTTAAAAAAAAATTAATTTTATGAATTATAAAATTGTAAAACATAAAATTTAAAAAATATAAAATATAAAATTCAAAATTTTTGGCCTTGTCTCGAGAAAAACCTGACTTAAGAGGAATAAAATTCTCTCATGATCTGAACTCTATTGAATTTTTAAAGATTTACTAATTAGTAATTGAATTATTTACTCAAGATATCATCACATTAGGAAGAATCTTGATCCGACCTAAGGAGGGCTAAGCTTAGCCCAACAAAAGACATGCTAAGGCAAGGCTGGACTTTGACTTTGCTAAGTCTGCCTGAGCCCAATATTTTGCCATCGCCAATGTACCCTTACTCTTGTCAATGTATTCGTCTATTTTAAATTTCCGATATACATTAGGAGGAAGAAGATAATTATAGAATTAAAGTCGGTCTTGACCAAAACAAAAGGAGTTTAAAAGGAATTGCAGGGCTGCTTCAAAAAAAAGAAATCAACAAAACGGGTTGTAAGGCCAAACTTCGGCCCATTTTCTCATGCAGAAAGGCCCGTTGGTGCAAAAATAAACAAAGAAACCATCAACGTCGGCTTAATAAACACCCCAAAAGATATTTTATATTGATTTTCGCCTTTGCGTGTTGGCATCCACACCCGCAATCAACCCCCGTTTCCCTTGATCCTCGGCATTTCTTTTAAAAGATTAAAATTAGTAACACTAAACATTAAATAAAATAAATTATAAACGAGAGGATGAAAATTGTAAAGGGATAATAAGGTGGATCCGTAACAGTAAAATTTTCTTTCAAGTTTTTACTCCGCCCAAAGTACAGGCGGAGAGTTCACAACACAACGCTTCGCTACAGTAGACAGAGATTAGTGAGAAAGTATAGAGAGAGAGAGAGAGAGAGAGAGAGCGAGAGAAAAGAAAATTAAAAGTGAACAAATTATAAAAGGAAAAAAAGGTTATAAAGTCAAAGGTGGTTGAAGAAGTTTACAAGAGAAGGAAAGCAATTGTTGTTGTGTTGATTTGATCGGAAAGGCGTCGGATGATATATCCGATCGTGAGCGATCGGAGATGTTTGTCTCTGTCGAGGGTGACGACGGTGGAGGACGGAGGAGGAGGTGGTGGTGGTGAGTTGTTTGGTGGAGAGGGAGGAGGATGAAGAAAGGAAAAGGAAGGAACAATGGCTTGTTGCCGAATTCGTTGAAGATAATATCATCTTGTTTGAAGACAGTATCTTCGAATGCTAGCACCGTTGCTTCTACCGTACGCTCTGCTGGCGCCTCTGTTGCTGCTTCTATTTCCAATGCTTCCGAAGATCTCAAAGATCAGGTTTCTTCTTCGTTTTCTTTTTCTTTAACCAAAAAATATATATATATCGTTTTCTTAAGTTTAATTTATGCTCTTTTTGTCCGTTGAAGTAATATTTGGACTTCATTTTTGTGCTCTTATTTAGTTCTACAACTCTAATTCTTAGTTAAGGAAATATGAGAAAGAAAGATTGGTGATTGATTAAACTGATGACCGTAGTATTTGTTGAGTGGATATTGTAGTAGATTAGTTTTTGAACTTTTGGACTGAGTAGGAGCTTCTATGTCTATATGATACTCTATACATATTATGAAAGAAACATTTGGAATTTAACTAGTTTTGGCCTTAGAAGCATTCAATTTTGTGGAGTTTGTGTGATCTGTTGATGTGAGTCTGACTCCTATGGTTTTGTGAATTACAAAAATTTTGTTCACTTTTGATTTAGGCAGACATATTCATGGTAGAATTCTTTCTCTTTTAAATAAATGTTTCGTGTTGATGAACTTCAACATGCATGCATTAACTCTTCATCTTCACTTATTATGTTGTCTTATGCCTTTTTTATATGTTTGAGAAAATTTGAATTTCTTATGGGAACTAAATGTGAGTTGCTATTGGTGATATTGTTGGTGATGTTACAAGTTTATGGAGAATAAAAGGGTTGCAAATCTAATAAAAGCCACATTTACATGCAGAAGATGAAAGAGATTGTTTTTTATTGGATGGTGAAAGAGACCAAAAGATGTTCCAAGTACATGAGATATAGTCTTAAATTGTGAAAACTTGGTTCTTTTTTAAGTTATGTATACTTTATTTGTATTTTCCCACCTTGCTTATTTATTTTTGATAGGAGACTTTTTCCCCCTAATGTGTGCTCGGTTGATTTTCATTCAAACTTTTGTGTCTGTTAAGAGTTCTATCTCACCGGAGAATACAGGCTTAGATTATACATCTTATGCCATGCATTTGCTACCGTTATTTATGTTTGTCATTTTAGGAAATCTTGTTTTTCTTGATTGCCCTTTTGAACTTGTGTTGATGAACAGGTAACATGGGCTGGCTTTGACCGCCTGGAGTATCGTCCTTCAGTCTTCAAACAAGTTCTTTTGCTTGGTTATCAGAATGGCTTTCAAGTCCTTGATGTGGAGGATGCCTCTAATTTCAACGAACTCGTTTCGAAGCGTGATGGTCCAGTTTCATTCTTACAGATGCAGCCCTTCCCTGTGAAAGACGATGGATGTGAAGGATTCAGAAAATTACATCCTTTCCTGCTGGTTGTTGCAGGGGAAGATGTCAACACTTTGGCTCCAGGTCAAAACCGTAGCCATTTGGGTGGGGTCAGGGATGGTATGATGGACTCTCAGTCAGGAAATTGTGTCAAATCTCCTACAGCTGTTCGGTTTTATTCATTTCAGTCTCACTGTTATGAGCATGTCCTGAGATTCCGCTCATCTGTGTGCATGGTTAGGTGCAGTCCTCGCATAGTGGCTGTGGGTCTTGCCACACAGGTTAGTGTTGATTTGCACTCTTTTTGAAATTTCATATTGTTTAAAATTTTGATATACATTATTGTTAAGTTACCATCTAGAGCATTGGCACAAATTGTTCATGGTCCGGGATAGAAAATAGAGATTAACACTTTGATATTCAATTACCTTGGCATGTACTTACCGGTTAATATGGATTTTATTTCTTTTCTACCTCTGGAAGTTGTTTTGATGTTAATGATTTTTGTCAATAAGATTTTTTTCTTTTTCAATTGCCTATATTTGTTGATTTTAAAAATATTTGTATATGAATCATATAGGAGTAGTAATTTCTGGTTCCATTTATCATATGACTAAGTTCATTGGTTGTGCTTTGACATTTGTGAGTCTTAACTGATCTTTCTTATAAATGGTGGCAGATATACTGTTTTGATGCGCTCACGCTTGAGAGTAAATTTAGCGTCCTCACCTATCCTGTTCCCCAGTTAGCAGGACAAGGAGCTGTGGGGATCAATGTTGGCTATGGTCCAATGGCTGTCGGTCCAAGGTGGCTAGCTTATGCTTCCAACACTCTGCTATTATCAAACTCTGGGCGCTTAAGCCCACAAAACCTTACGCCTTCAGGCGTTAGTCCATCAACATCGCCAGGTGGTAGTAGTTTGGTGGCCCGGTATGCAATGGAGCATAGTAAACAGTTTGCTGCTGGTCTTAGCAAAACTTTGTCGAAGTACTGCCAGGAGTTGCTTCCTGATGGGTCTAGTTCTCCAGTATCACCAAATTCAGTCTGGAAAGTTGGTAGACATGCTGGAGCAGATACAGAAAACGCAGGAATTGTTAGACTTCTACTTATTTTGAAAAATATTCGATCTCTCTTTATCCTACTAAGTTTGCTCTATATGCGAGTAAAAATAGGTGCAGTAGTTTATTAAGTCTTATAAGTTAAAAATTTGTTGGTTGTAGGTTGTTGTCAAAGATTTTGTTACCCGAGCTATTATATCCCAGTTTAAAGCTCATACCAGCCCGATATCCGCGTTGTGCTTTGACCCTAGTGGAACACTTCTGGTTACTGCCTCAGTGTATGGGAACAACATTAACATCTTCCGAATTATGCCATCTTGTATGCGAAGTGGAATAGGCAATCATAAATATGACTGGAATTCTTCTCATGTGCATCTTTACAAGCTGCATCGCGGGATAACATCAGCTGTTAGTATATTACTATATAGAAACTGTTTACCCCTTTTTTTTCCTTATGTGGTCTATATTTACTCATATGTGAATGTGATTTACTTGACAGACAATCCAGGATATTTGCTTCAGTCATTATAGTCAATGGATTGCAATTGTTTCATCCAAGGGAACATGCCATGTTTTTGTTTTATCCCCTTTTGGTGGCGATTCTGGCTTTCAAACTCTTAGTTCTCAGCGTGGAGACCCATATCTTTTTCCAGTTCTATCTCTACCTTGGTGGTGTAATTCATCTGGGATTACTGAACAGCAATGTGTGCTGCCCCCACCACCTGTTACCCTCTCTGTGGTGAGCAGGATAAAATATAGTAGTTTTGGATGGCTTAATACAGTTAGCAGTGCTTCTGCGTCTTCAATGGGGAAAGTCTTTGTGCCATCTGGTGCTGTTGCTGCTGTTTTTCATAATTCCATAGCTCACAGTTCTCAGCATGTTAACTCAAGAACAAATTCCTTGGAACATCTGCTGGTTTATACTCCATCAGGTCATATAGTTCAGCATGAGCTTCTGCCATCAATTGGCATGGGACCAAGTGATGATGGTTCAAGAATTCGGGCAGCTTCTTCAACGTGCTTACAAGAGGATGACTTACAGGTGAGAGTAGAACCAGTACAATGGTGGGATGTTTGCAGGCGATCAGATTGGCCAGAAAGAGAAGAATTTATTTCTGAGGCTACTTGTGACGGACATGGTGCTGTTGAGATACTTCAAAACAAATCTGATTGTGAGGATAATTATGGGATAGATTTTCTGGACATTAATGATTGTATTGTTGAAAAAAGTACTTTCAAAAATTGCTCTGTGAAGTCCTATGAGAGATCCCACTGGTACTTATCCAATGCAGAGGTGCAAATGAGCTCTGGGAGGTTACCAATATGGCAGAGTTCTAAGGTATTTCCCATCTAAAGTTGCCATGCCTAGTTTTCCCTGCTATATCTTTGTTTTGATTTTATTTCCTTTGTTTCTCTAGATTTCTTTTTTCAAGATGGATTCTCCAAGAGCTAATACCCATGCTTCTGGAGAGTTTGAAATCGAAAAGGTCTCCGTCCATGAGGTTGAGATCAAAAGGAAGGAATTGTTGCCAGTATTTGATCATTTTAATTGCATCAAACCAATCTGGAATAGCAGGTGATGATCAATTTATTTATGGCTCCTTGCAGGTTTTTGTGCCTGTATAATTAATGTTGTCATGGGTGTTGGTATCTGTTCGTCAAAAGAGTTTTGGTTAAGATGTTTTCGAACTTGTAATATTCTTTATGGATGTGGTTGCTAAAATCTACAGTAAATAAGTTGTCACTGGACTGGACAAAATAACACTTTCAATAAGTTTTCCTTAACCTTGATGTCTTAAATAGGTTTGGAGTAATAATATTGTTGTTTTTGCTATTGTCCAAGCATTTAATAAAGGAGATTTTTGTTTTTCAGTGTTTTTGGAGTCAGAGAGTTTGTTTTGTTGAGGTTATTTTGCTACTTGGAACTTTTTCTGGAAGCATGATCCCTTGGTTTCTTACAACATGTTAGGTAAAGAGATGTGTCATATGGTTTTGTTAAATTCAATTCTATAATCGTTCTTTTCTGGTGTTAATCCATTTCTTATTTAGGTTCATATAATACTAAACATCTAGGCACTTTGGCATGTAATATAGCTGATCTGACCAATATCGTACCAGCAATCTTATGCCTTCAAGAGTTCATATATCATTCTAATTTGCAGTTATGCTAATGGTAAAATGACATAGCAGGCATATAATCGATCTGAACATTCTAAGCAGCTCACGATTTCTTTGCCTCTATGACAATAGAATATGTTCATCATTTTTTCTTATCATGAGGTTTATTTTGTTCTTTTTGTGGGGGGATGTGTGTGTCATGTTTATGCATGGGGATGGACATGTGTCCTTTTTTGTGCTTTACATTTATTTAGTGGCTGCCACATGCATCTTTTTTGCGCTTTGCTGCTGTAACTTATTTAGTGCCTGATTGGTTGTTTCATACAGAGGCCTTGCCGAAGAAAAGCATCCTCTGTCACCGTCTTCGGGACCTTATCAAGCTGAAGACAAGATCGCACAACAGACTGTTATTTGTCACTCAAATCCAGCATCACTTAGCTCTACTGAAAGTTCTGAGGGGGGTAAGACATTATTTTTTGTCCATCCTATGGAAATAATAAACTGTGCAATTTGGAAAGTAGAGAATTTGGGGCATGATATGAGAAACCGATCCATCATTTGTCCCTCGAGTGGAAAGGATCAACACTGACTGATGATGTAAATCATTGAAGTAAATGCTGAAGAGTGCTTTCTGCTTGTTATTAACCTAATTCGTTTCTATGATCACTATTCCAATCTGGTTATTGTTGTGAGTTGGGACAATTTGAGCCCTCATATTTTTGGAGTTGTAAAGTTAATGAAGTAATGTCTTTTTCTCTGGTTATGGTCATAGTGATTCCGTGAACATGATCATCATTTTCTGTTTGTAATTTTTCATCAGGTTCCTCAAGGAGAATCGAGAATCTGCTTGATTTGGACCAAGTGAACAATGACAAGTTATATGTACCCACTGGCCAGACTCTAAATGAGATTTATAATGGAAGACATGAGGGTGCGATGGTTGAATCATCAACTTTGAATAAAAGATGCTTGGACATTGTATCTTCTTCTCCAGAACATTCAGAAAATGATAACCCTCATGTTAACAATCACATTTCAAATGGTTTGCTTTCATTAGAGAGTAACCTGTCTTCTGCAGGAAGAGATGGCAGGATTGTTGCTGTATCTATGTTGCGCACTGACTATTATGATTCACGTATGGGCATCATTATGGAGGGTCCAGCACTACCTTCACTTAGCTGTCCAGTAAATCTTGGGGTGTCTTTGCGAGAGGAGCATTGTAAAATAGTAGAGCAAAATGGACTCTGCAAGTCAACTGATGTTGTAAACGATGACGTCAATGGTGGCAATAGCCACTGTGAGAGTAAAAAACTTGAAGAGGATGCAGAAGATGATGAAATGCTTGGAGGCATGTTTGCTTTCTTTGAAGAAGGTGAGAAACTGAAGCTAAAGCTGCAGCAATTTTTTAACTGCTATGATATCTAATAATTGTTGAAGGTTCTGTTATTTATTTATTTATTAAATTTTTTGACAGGTTGATCTGCAGACACTGCTTGATTTTTGGTATAAGCCTTCGAGGAGTCATCACCTCCCAAAATGTTGTAGAAAGCTTGATTTGAGGTCATTGAAGGAAGTTGTGATGGTATTACCTTTCGACGATTCAATTGCAATGCGCGATGTGAATAAGAGTGCTGTCATGTGGTTGGCAATCTGAACTCTCTCTCTCTTCCCCCCTCTGACTTGTATATTTTGTAGATGGAAAATTTATAAATTCATTTACGGTTTTACCTTCCGGTGAAGGGTAGAGTTTAAACCTCTTGATAGAACTTGATTTGGGTGTGCATTCCCCATCTTGAACCTTCTATCAAGCTCTCTGTACAAATTCTCTGCAAGCTGTATAACAATATTTGTTTCAAGGAATAGAAAAAAGTCAATTGACATTTTGTTGTTAAATACTTGCTTTGCTCTTGTTTGGTACTTTATCGATTGACTAAAGTCTAAATGAATTTTATAGACTCAATTATCTCCTCTAAATGCTGAGCCAAAAAGACCTGCATTTTGCATTGCCCCATAGATATAAGATATTGATCTGAGTTGTGTCGCAAAAGAAATTACAAATTGGTGGTGTATTTGTAATTTGTGGCTTGAAGGCTTTCGATTCATCATCCACCTACCCTTTCGCGGACAGCACCATGTGCTTTATCCAATCATACGGTAACGCCTCCTCAACTTGTAACCATTTTGATTGGTTAATAATATTTTTTTTATTGCAAACTTTGACAAAGACATTTGCCCTTTAAATTATCAATCATTCAGTCGCCCCATTAATATAATTGTGCCAAACTGTACTAGCCAAGTAAAGAGATAATATTAATTATTTTGAATTTATTATTATTATTTTCTATCATAGTAAATTTGTAATATAGTAAAATATTTTTTTATCTTTAATAATTACGTGTAATTTTGTTTATAATGACAGATGCAAACATACACATATTTGAAGAGGCCTACAAGATGTCATTTTTTTAAAAAATTATTTTCCTAGAGAAATGTTTTTTAATTAAAAAAATTTGCAACCGATCGAACATGAAATGGGAGCACAAACAAATAAAGATGGATTTGACGATGATCCTTTTGAGGGCAAAACGGACAGAACAGAAACAGCCAAGTAAAGAAAACTCAAAAACAGTAAGTAAACACCGCCGCGAATTCTGCCCCAGTTAAGTAAAAGTCAATTACTGAGTTTCTTTACTTTCTTTGACAACATTTTAACAATTCTCAAGGGGAAAAAAAAAAAAAAAAAAAAGCTAAGCTTGCAACGTTCTTGCCAGCTCTGTTTCGCTCAATATTTTTAAGTCAAATGTTTCAAATAAATTTTATGTTAATACACACACATATATATATATATAATAATTTTCTTATTGAAAACTTTAAAGTCTAAAAAAAATCTGAAAATCTTTAACATCATCGGATTTTAGGTTAAACGATTTAAAACTCAAAATACATGAGCCGCATGATTTTAAATATTTTTAAAATTTTTTTTTTTTACTTTAAAATTTTAGATTAAAAAAAAAAGAAAAAGAAAGAAAGAAACCACCCAGTTGTGGGAGTAAATGATATATGCACTCTGGAAGATCTGCTGTTTTCTCAAAATCGTATTGGATCGTTGTTGAGAAACGAAGGAGAGAGAGAGGCATCACGCATAGCAAAAACCATGGATGTCGTCGGTCAGCTGCAGAAACAGTTTATTGATTTCAGTTCATCTCTTTACCGCGAGGTTAGTATGATTTTCCTTAAAACTAATGCTACTGAGAACTGATCTACACTGATGGGTTTTGTTCATCGAGTCCTCTCTGGTTTTTTCTTTTCTTTCGGTTATAAGGATGACTCTTTTACTGTGAAAATGATTCATTTTCTGCCATAGTCGGCCTCTTGTTTTTTTTTTTTTTTTTTCACTTATATTGTATAATTTTCATGATGGCTTTCTTTTTTTTTTTTTTTTAATTTTTTTGTTGTTTTGTGTTCAGGGATATGTGGATGATCAGTTCAGCCAGTTGCACAAACTGCAAGATGAGAGCAGCCCAGACTTTGTAGTAGAGGTTGCGTCTCTCTTCTTTGACGACGCTGAGAAGCTTATTAACAATATGGCCAGAGCTTTGTGAGTAATTTTCCCACCCCCTCTTGTTACACTTTCTTTCGCTTGTTGGACTTAATTGTTTACTTAGCCGATTCTTAAAAATTGTTACCTATTGTTGTTTATTTGTTAGAGAAGTTGCTAATTGGATTTTTCCTCCCCTCTTTTCTGTTTTGCCGTTCAGAGAACAACCGTGTGTGGATTTCAAACAGGTAGATTCACATGTCCATCAATTGAAGGGTAGTAGTTCCAGGTACTTGCAGTTTTGTGATTTTTATAATTCTTAGTGTTGACTAAACTGCTATATGTCATATGTGCTTCACAGAATATGCTAGAAAATGTATGAAGCTAAACATAATTGTTGGTTGAAAGTAAGATCAAATTGTGCAAGGACTTTTTCTTTCTATTGTTTGATTAGAATATTGCTTTCTATGTCTAACAGCATTGGTGCACTGAGAGTTAAAAATGTATGCATTGCCTTCAGAAGTTTTTGTGATGCCCAAAACCGTGAAGGGTGAGTTCTTGCAAAAGCACGCATATTCCTTGATTTGTTATTTCCCTGTTGTGATTTGCAATTCATCCAATTTACCCTTGAAATTTTATTTGTCAAAATACATTTTGCCACTGCATTGGTTGGTTTAAATGATGGCAGAGTTATGTGTTTGAAGTCGAAAAAGTCCAATAATGCTAACATTGTGATTTTTTAAATTCTATGTAATCAACATGCTTCTGTGGTTTAATTAAGAGAATATTAAGTTGTTTTAAGTTTTAACATATGAGGGTGTGGTTCTTTAACTTTGAGTTTTGGTGCTTGAATGTATTAACTTCTATTAGGTTTGAGAATTTCCATCACAGGTAATGTGGGATTTCACTCTAGAGTGAAAAAGGCCAAATAGCTTTTGCCCTTCTGGACTGTATCTATTTATTCTATCAAATTGTTTCCGGCGGGTTATCTACATTGAGAGTTGCTAGTTTTGGATGGAAGTTAATAAGAGTAAACATTTTGGAGAATTTGGATACCAAGTCAATGAAGAAAACAGTGGTTATGTGAACAAACCGTCTGTATGCTCCAAGAGAGGGTCACTTAATGTATATTTTACCTCAATTAATTGTAAAAGCAAGATTGAATAGCTAAACTGTTAAAGCTTATGACTAAATCATTTGTCATCAGTGATTAATTTTCCCATGTGATACGCAGAAAAGGTGGGTTGATGACGAAATCTAACTGGATATG
This sequence comes from Citropsis articulata, assembly GCA_030449925.1. NCBI lineage: Eukaryota > Viridiplantae > Streptophyta > Magnoliopsida > Sapindales > Rutaceae > Citropsis > Citropsis articulata. The sequence goes on along the minus strand of JASUUH010000184.1, from coordinate 6,493,525 downwards.
GAATTGTCCAAGTATTTGATTGACTCAGAAATGTTTGGTGCAGGTGTATGAGATGTCTGCAACAAGTGAGTCATGAGTACACTATGTTGAAGAGCAAGCTTCAAACACTATTCAGGGTAAGTGTAAAAGCTTGTGAAAACAGCTGACTGTATTTTGTTATTTTTAATAATCCAAATAATGCCAGTGCCCGCAAGGGGAATAAGTGTCTGTTCTCAAATATAACGTTGAAGAAGAGGTAGATTCCGTTTTGAAGCTTTTTTTCTACTCTCTGCTTGAGATTGCTATTTCAAATAAACCCTACTTCAGTTTATCAGTTTGATTTGTTTTGCGAGGGAGTTGGAAAATAAGAATTGGAGGGAGTTTTTATTTCAACTTTCTATCCTGAATTGCTGCATTCAGAATGTTCTTACTTTAAATCTTAAGTTGGATTTTAATTTTCTTTCTGTATCTCCTTGCTTGGCTACTACAGATGGAGCAACAAATACTTGCTGCTGGTGGATCAGTTCCTTTGGAATAAATGGCATTGATGTTATCCCCCTATTGGTAAACAGAAAGAAGAGCGATCTTTTATCATTGCAATTACTTTACGAATGAGTTTTTGTAGTTCTGATTTTCAGCTACTTTGATTTGATGTCGAAGGATAGTATTAGATGTATGTTTAGATCCTACAAGGAGAGATTGTTAGTGCAAGTAAACATTCCTATCTCTTCTGCTATAAAGTACACAATAACATCCTTCTATTCATTGGTCTGAATCTTCTGATCAATCTTATCTGAAAACTGAGGTTGAACCTTCCCAATAGTCCTTGGCTGTATCTCTGTTTAAACTGATCTTATAGTGTGGATTGCAGTAATTGCATGTGGCTGATGTTTGATGTTCGAATGACATTTTTGAGCTCTGCTAGTGGAATGAATGAATTTAGTCTCTCCAGTATTTATATCTGTCTTATTTGATGGGTGGATGTGCTAACAAGCTCTAAACTTTCAAGAGTGTGATCAATAAATCTAATTTTATGATAAATAATAATCAACCTGGGGTGATTTTCTATTTGAAATTTTTAGCAGATATGGTCAGGCTTCCTTAAGTTGGGTTTCTGTTTGTCCCCTGGTTAAGAATGACAATTGGCTTGACTGTGCCATCTCAGAGTTTTGACATGGTAAGATGATCAAGGTATGTTGTGGCTATTTATGAAATCTGTGTGGTCCTGATCCAGCAGTTACGGATTCACAGCCTGGTATCTTCTGCGGGAAAATGGTCCCCGATGAGATAACAGTATTTGAAGAAGAAGTGTCTCTGATGATCAAAAACTAAAACTAGATCCTCTCGTTAGTGTGTCAATGGGGTGGTCATTGGTGTTGCCTGTCGTCTAAATCGTCCAGCCATGTCTTGTCACCTTCGTTTTTTCTTATGTGAATACTTTTTTTACGCGATACATTGCCTTGAGAAAATGGAGCATATGCAATCTGATTTTTGATTATTTGTGTCTTTTTGTCTATTTGTTTTTTTTTTTTTAAATTAACTATCGTGTAAAAATCGAACCAAATTTTAAAGTGGCCACCCAGCTTGAATTACTTCTCTTCGCCTCTTTTAGATGATAGTGAAGGAACTTATTATGCCATCTTATTCGATGCAAAAATATATGAATCAAACCCTTTCTCTTGTCTAGGAATATATTTTTTGTCTGTATAGATAAGGAGGAGAGGGACACGTGATTTGAAAATCCTGACACAATTTTAATGCGTTGTGTCCGAATGAATTCTTTCTTGCAGCATTAATCAATGGACTACTACTGTGTTTGTGTTCCGACAATTATATGTAGCCGTTTGTATTATGTCTTCGGATTTGAGTTTCTCACTGGGGATTACCACTTTTGCAAATATGGTCTCATAAATGACCCAGCTAAATTTTCTCTATCATCATTTTAAAATATCCGTAGTTTATAATAAGCTGATGCAAGTTCTCAAAGCATTTACAATATTCCTTCTACGATATGTTTTTCGAGTTGACGGAGCATGTCTTTCTTCACTCATGGCTCATAGATAATTATGTGTTGCGAATTGTCATACAAAGATAAGGTTAATTAAAACAGATTTATTAAAATTTTCAGTAATTTAAATTTTAATATATCTAATAAGTTGTGAGTCTTTAATGTATAGAAATTTAAAAATAAGAATTTTATTTTCGTAATAAATTGAAATAAGAATATTTAAATACAATAAAAAAATTATTTATATAAGTAATTATAATCCGAAGATCAGACGTGTCGACTAAAATGCATTTATTCATAGACCATTGGCCACCTCCACAATTAGAAAACTTGCACGCGTGGCAAAACGGGCACGGGGGAAGGAAGTGCATGGGGAAGAAATGGAGGAACTTGCGGTGGTTTCAATGACAGAGAAAGGGTGGCTGAAGCCATTGATGTTGTGGGAGACCAAGGATTGAAAATTTTTATAGTTAAAGTCGAGCAATGAAATCGAATGGGAAGTGGATCTTCGCGCCATGACGATTGAGAAGAAGAACAAGAATACGCTGGAGGAGTAGCAACAGCAGAGAGGTTGAACCATAGATTCATTCGTCAGTTTTAATTGGACTTGATTAATTATAATTAATTTTGATAGAATTATAAGCGTAGTTAATTTAATTTTGGTTATAAAAAAGAAGTTTTTTATTTTAAAATTTTTTATATTTAAACATTTATTTTATTTATATTTGGCATCCTCAATGTATAAAATACTCTTGTGGTGTCATCATAAATGAATAGTTTTTTAATAATAAAATGGATGGATTATATATTTTTTATACAAATAAGTATAAAGTTGAATAAATTTAAATTTTTATAATATTTTTGATAATGTGATAATTTAAAAACAAAAGCATAATTTTTAATAATAAAAAGTAACCAATTTTACCGATTATAATTTGAGGGAGCTTATAAATTACAATCATTGTAACTTACATCTCTTATGTAAATTACATAAAATTGTAGGATTCATAATTTGTGTGATTCGCATGAAAAATGTAAATTACAATAATTATAACTTAGTAATTTCCATAATTTCCTTATATTTATATAAGGCATTGTGCATTCATATTATATATTAGTTGAGAGTAGCAGAATATTTTATTTCCCGCACTTAAAGTGTTGCTAGTACACTGTGCACTGCCGGTACCAGTAACAGAATTCAATGAAGAAGGGATACGGCCACATGGGCCAAAAAAGGTGGGCTTGTTTGGTATTGAGAGCGGGGGCAGCTCAGCTGGATGACAAAGAAAGCACGACAAAGTTGCAATGTTGTATAAACATTACATGCTGGTATGAATATAATGGTCATCATGATCAAAGAAGAAATTGTGCAGCGTACTTACTGTAACAAAACAAAAGGACAAGAAAAGAGAAGAGCCCACCTGTCCAAGATAGATATATAATAGGCAGAAGAACACCTACATTCTAAAGAGTTGGAGAAACAATTACGTAAAGATTGTAAGCTTGTAAATTCTTAATAAAATATACTAAAACTCTGCCTCTTTTTTATTATAACACAATTTCAAATACTAGATATTAATTAAAAATTGACTTTAAATTTTTTTTAATAAATACAAATATAATTTAAGTAGTTCAGTTTATCTAGTATATTTATTTTAATAACATATTTTTATTTATTACAAAATTTTAGTGCATGCAATGAGTTTAGTTTAAATTTATCTAGTATATTTATTTTAATAACATATTTTTATTTATTATAAAATCTTACTGTAATATAATATAAAATTGAACAGTATAAATTATTTTTTAAATATTGAAATTATTTTTAAATATTTATTATTAAAAATATTTAAAATCAATTTTTAATTAATAGAATTAAAAAAATTATATTATATTATAATTAAAAAAATGACGTTAATATCTGTTAATTAAAATTTAAGAGGTTATATGATTATTCTTTTAAAACTTTTGAGGGAAATAGAGGTGCCCTTTATAATAAATAACACGTAATGGATACGGAAACACAAGTGTACGTGATGAAGTAGGAATCGCGGTTGTTGGGTTTGGTGAAATCAGAACACACATCTCTATATGCAAATTCAAGAATGTGGGACCAACATCCATTCAATCAAGCGTTGCTTATGGCTTAATATGCTCCTCCAAAAATTATCCTGCATGCGATTGTGCCCACTGCCACCACCACAAAGTAATGAAAACATTTTATAGTTTCCTCAATTTATCTCTGCTTCTTCGTTATTTGACCACACACACTAGTCAGTGTTGGAAAAACAAGCAAGCAATCGCTGTCTGTAGGAGAAATCAGGCATGGATTCAGATTTCAGACAATCCACTCGAAGCTTCCCCCATAAAGAAACAAACCCTTCCAGCGAACGTATTCTCCACCTGATACTGGAGCTACATAACATAATTGCTATACTCATTTCATCTGGTTTAATTTTCTGCGGTCACTTGTTGACTGAGAAATTTTGGTGGTCCACGCAGGTGCGTGTTTCCGTGCACTGTGTCGTGAGGAAAAAGTTTTCTCGCCTTCATGTTCTTAATAACTTTGGCTTCAAGGAACAGGGGGCAAAAATTAAAAGACCATCCTCTCACCTCATCTCTCATCACAGCCATATCTCTATTAATTTTTAATTACAGTAACTTTCTTGCCAATATAACATCCGAATGCGGTTCCTTCAGATCTCCAACCCGAGAATATCGAATATATTGTTGCTAAAATGTATGAGAGCAATTAATTATAGTTAAAATTAAAAATCAACAATTAATAAGAATAAATGAGCGCGTGCAGCATATCTCTTCCGCATGCCGTCCTCCTTCAAATCCACAACGGAGAGTGAGAGATGCTGCTGCATGCATCACAAATGCAATTTTGTTTTCCAAGTTTTTATTTAATTTAGAGAAATTATCATTCACCAACCTTTTTTTTATCTTATGTTCATTCAACCACCACAAAATTTTAACATATTCTCTGTACCACATTTCTTTTTTAATTTGTATCAATTAGCCACTTTTGCACTAACACCATTAAATAATTTAAATAAAATGATAATTTTACCTCTAAATAAATTAAAAAACTATTTTATTTTATAAAAATTTAAAAATATATATATATAATTATAAAATATGTCTAAATTAAACAAAAAAAAAACCCAAAATAGAAGTGCTCAGTTAACTTTTATTAGATTTAGATTTTATAAAATTTTAATAATTATTTTTATTAAAAATTTATAATTTTGCTAAATTTTAATAAAAATAACTGTATTTATTCATTAAAAAATTATAATTTTGTAAAATTTTATTAAAATAAATGAATTTATTTATTAAAAATAAATCCCAAAATTTCAATAATTTTGGGGATGCTTATTAAATCCCAAAATTTTGTAATTATTTTTATAATTATAATTTTTATTAAAATAAAAATTCTAATTTGAAGATTTATTTCTTTATTAAATCTAGAGTATTTTTATAATTATAATTTTTTATTTTTTAAATCTTTTATAAAATAAAATAGTCTTTTAATTTATTTAGGGATAAAATTGTCATTTTATTTAAATTATTTAATGGTGTTAGTGTGAAAGTGGCTAATTGATATAAATTTAAAAGAAAGACGGAGTAAAGAATATGTTAAAATTTAGTGATGGTTAAGTGAACATAAGACAAAAAAAAATTGATCAATCATAATTTTCCTTTAATTTATAAACTGTGATTATTGCATAATTTTTAATTAACTATAAAAGTTCCATCGAAGTACATATATACGACAAGGACAGCTGGCAGCCACGTCACATCCTCTTCTCAGTTCTCAAACTGGACTCGGGCATTGCTCTTTCTCTCTCTACTTTAAACGGAACACGTGGCAGGTTCTAGCTGTCTGTGAAATCGACAGCATCCGACTCACTTGTGCTCACTAATAACAAAAAGCAGTATGCTTGCTTACTGCTTAGGGATCACGTGATCCCCGTCCGAATCACCGCGTCCAAACCTACTTATCTGTCTTCCGAACCTCAGGCTCTTACCGCCACGTAGGCTCGGACAACCGTTTGCCTTGGTAACAATTCCCAATAAAAAAAGGGGATGGCAAGCATTAAAATAATTTTAGTCAGAATAAGATAATAACAATTATAATGATAATAGATAAAAACAATAACAGAACAGAGCTTTTGGTGGTTACACAGTAGAAGTAGCATCGACAAGCCGCAGGAGTATTGAAATTGATTTCCGCTAAGCATATTGTCGTTGCATTAACGTCTTCTCTCACAAGACACAAGCCCCAAATATAATGAAAAAGGCAAAATCTTTTGATTCTTGATTCGTGAAGAAGAAGATTCAACATCATCAAGAGCTAGCTAGCCATTCTTGTTTTCTAAGCCATCCATTCTCTCTCTCTCTCTCTCAAAATCTCTGCAGCAGCTTGCTAGCTGTCTCTTTTCATTTTGATGCTGATAGTTTCGCCATTAAGATTTTCACGCCAATTCCCACGAGAAATCGGTACTCACCGTTCACGGAAAACCCTTTTTACTGCCCATAAAGATAAAGCTTTCTTCCTCCACTATATAATCATCTTCGTCGATCCTTCCTCTGTCTCTTCATTGTCACGCCCTCAATGGCGAATCTTTCCTGCATTTTCTTCGTAGTTTTTCTTCTACAATGTACTTTTCTCAATGTATTTGCCATTCTAGACCCAGTTGATTTCTTGGCTCTGCAAGCCATTAGAAAGTCTCTGGATGACCTGCCTGGCTCCAACTTCTTCGCTTCTTGGGACTTCACTTCTGATCCATGCAACTTCGCTGGTGTTTATTGCGACGCTGATAAAGTTATTGCGCTCAATCTTGGCGATCCTCGGGCCGGGTCTCCGGGTTTAACGGGTCGCCTCGACCCGGCTATTGGTAAGCTTACCTCCCTGGCGGAACTGTCCATTGTGCCTGGCCGTGTCATTGGGAAACTCCCCCAGTCTCTCTCTCAGTTGAAGAATCTACGCTTCTTTGCAATTAGCAGAAACTTCGTCTCAGGCGAAATCCCCGCCGCTCTCGGCCAGTTACGTGGCCTCAGAACGCTTGATCTCAGCTACAACCAGCTCACCGGAGCCATCCCTCAATCCGTCGGGACTTTGCCGGAGCTATCCAACGTCATTCTCTGCCACAACAAGCTCTCCGGTTCGGTCCCTCCGTTTCTCTCACACGCACTAACCCGGCTCGACTTGAAACACAACGACCTCTCCGGTTCGCTGGCTCCAGACTCTCTGCCTCCTTCGCTGCAATACCTTTCTCTCTCCTGGAACCGGCTCAGCGGACCCGTGGACCGGCTGTTGAGCCGGCTCGACCAGTTGAATTATTTGGACCTGAGTCTGAACCAGTTTAACGGTAACATTCCTGGTCGGATCTTCACATTTCCAATAACGAACCTTCAGCTACAAAGAAATGCGTTTACCGGTCCAGTTCAACCGCCTGATCAGGTGACGATCCCGACCGTTGATTTGAGCCACAATATGCTGTCAGGTCAAATCTCTTCCTCCTTTTCTACCGTGCAGAACTTGTATCTAAATAATAACCGGTTCACGGGTCAGGTCCCCGGTGGTTTTGTGGACCATTTATTAGATGCGAGTATACAGATTTTGTATTTACAGCATAATTTTTTGACTGGGATTGAGATTAATCCGACGGCTGAGATTCCATCGAGCAGTTCACTGTGTCTGCAGTATAACTGCATGGTACCGCCCGTACAGATGCAGTGCCCGTTGAGATCCGGGAAGCAAAAGACCAGGCCTACTGCGCAGTGTCACGAATGGAGAGCGTAGTAGAGTTGTGAAATCTGGGTTGCGTGGAGAGGGGCATTTTGGGAAGAAGGGATACAAAATAGGTTTGTCTTGTTAATTGATAATATATTTTTGGTTTTGTTTTTGGGTGTTATTTTAAATTCATTAATTAATATTTTTTTTGTGACGCTGTTGGCAAATAGCAAATAAGAATGTTGTGGATACTTATTGACATTAGACAAATGTGTAGGAACCTTCATCTCATTTGTCTTTTCTTAATTCTTATGGCTAAAATATAACTAAACTAGTTGTGAGACATCAATTTCGTGCCAACTTTTTTTTGGGGTTGCATTTCTATCTGTTTGTTCAATCGAGTTTCCAACTGAACCGGGTGGCTCAAATCATGGTCCTATACTTTTTCGCTTTTTCGGCTTTTCACTTGCACGGGCCTGCGTGAATGGGAAACCCATCATTGAGATTTGAGACCAGCTGAGCCAAATGTGTGAACTCATCACGCACTTGAAGTTGAAGATCTCACTTGATTGTCACAAATGCATGCATCATCTTTTTTTTTATTACTACTGAAAGAACAAAATTATTCATGAAATGGGAAATGAACTTGCTTTGTTCCAATGGTCTGGATCATCACACGTGGATTCATAATATATTCCTGCTGAAGGAGGCATAGACACAAGACGTGTGAAGAAATGGGAGTAGGTAATTTGAGATAAAAGAACTTAATAAATCTTACAGGCACATGGGAGTGGAGAATGGCAAATACAGCCGTTGGCACAAATATTGATCAGTAACCTACTTTGCTGTCTGGGTTAGTTGGGGATTGGGCGAATAGACGAAACCTGCCAAAACACCAAAATCAAAGCGCGACACATCTCATGATCAAAACCTTATTTTAGTTATTTGTCTTCTTTGTTGCCGTGGACTTTGTGATATGCCTAGCATATTATTGTATTGAATGTTAAGCTTCTTCGATCGAGAATAATTTCTTTTCTCCTATTAAGGTCAAGTGGATGCCCTCATAATTATTTCATGAATTAGGGAACTCCCTCTTTGATTGTTTTATAATTCTACGCTTAGGGTGTGTTCGGTTGTAGTATAAAAGTGGTATTAAATTACTGTTCACACTAGCTCAATACCAATATCATGTTTGGCAAAAATTTTGAAGGGATTATGGGGGTGTGCTAATGCGGCAATTGCTGCATTAACTAAACCCGACTGTGAGTCGGGAAACTTTTACTGCTTCTTCATTTTTATTTTTATTTTGCTTTTGCTTTTTTTTAATAATATTAAATTCTATAACTTTTTAATATAATATAATTTTTATTTTTATTTTTTCTTATTTTGACATCATAATTATTAATATAAATTAATTATTTTTTATTCATATTTTAATTTTTATTATATTAAAATATTACTAAATAATAATTATATAATAATTAATATATAAAATTGATTAATAAATACTTAAATAATATAAAAAAATAAGAATATAACTTGATATTACATTATTTAATTATATTATAGTAATTAATATATATATGAAAATTTAATATAACTAATAAAAAATATTTATATATGAATAAATTTAAATAATATTAATTTAATATTAATATTAATAAAAATAATAATATAAAACATCATTACATTATGATATTATTTAGGTATTAATAAATATTATTTTCTAATATATAATAAAAGTTAATAAAAAAATTAATACAATATAGTGTAGCACCAAATATAGTATAACTCAAAATTAATACAGTACAGTGTAGTATCAAATGTTGTACAATATTATTATAATCCAATGCTAATACAATATAGTATAATGTAATACACTAATATTAAAATAATACAATACAATATAATATAATACAGTGTACCAAAGGCACCTTAGTGCATCCGGAGATCTTATCAATTTTGCAAGTAGGGGCCCTCATGGTTTGGGTTCGACGTCATGTGCCAACTGCCATGGAACCCAAATGATTTATTTCCCCCTGTTAAGCGTACGGACCCCGAATGAGCCTGCGACTAAAGAGCCTGGAGTAAGGAACTCCCTTTAAATGAGTGGATCGAGCATATAATTGATTAAGGCACGACCTTTTTAATCATGACAAGAGTCGTTTCATGCTTTTAGAAGCATACATAGAAAAGATTGGTTGCTGCCTTTGTTGATTTTGGACCGGGCAATTCCCACCAAATTGATACGTTACCCCTTATATACTGTGAAACGGAAACCCTCCCTGTTCCCATTCCAAGCCCTGGTAGGATGAAGAAGCCGCTATTGCAGAATCAACGTTACCAACCGCCAAAACAAAAAGAAAAACAAAACAAGCAAAACAGACAAGCTGATTTACAGAGGGATACAATTGAAACATTTATTCAGGATTTCTGTACAGCGTACTGAGATCATAATCACATTATTGGACCATAATTTACAACAGATTTTGTGATTTTGAAATGCGGAAGTCATTTTTGCGTACATAAAGCCTCATATTTTAGCATATAAATTAACAGCATTTTCAACTGTCTTTATTCATCACATCATAATATAAATAGTTTGCTTGCATCACAGGTAAAACTGTCTCCTCCGGATCCTCTTCTTGTTTAGAGGAGGAGGAGCTCCTCCATTACCCGGAAACTCCCACCTGACAACATCTCCATCCCAAGAAGAGCTAACAAGCATTGGTTGACTTGGGTGCCAACTACAATCTCTAACAGGTGAAGTATGGTACTTGAGTACAGCAACTTGCTCACCACTCACCTACAAGGACCACAACCAAAAAGAGAGTGATTACAAGGAAGGATAGGAATAGACAGTCACGAGTAATATGATTGACACTCAATGCTTTGATATCATCCGATAACATGAAGATCACATATAGTCAAAAATATTATTCTGAGAAAAATGATCATATATCATTAATTTATAATCCCAACGAGGGTTTGTTTGGTGCACTGCACTGTATTAGATTAAACTAGACTATATTATTAGTGCATAGTATATTTAATACAGAACTATTTTTGGTATTGTATAGAACGTATTGTATATATTACTATTTTATATTATCATTTATATTAAAGCACTGTAACTTTGATTTATTAATTAGATAATAACAAAACAGTCAGGAGCCATTACCGACCACCGCCGACATTTTGAAGATGTTATCCGTGTTAACTTCTTAATTGGTACCTTTGGAATCCTCGTTCCGTTGGTACTAATTCTAATATCAAAAGTTATCGAAAAGCGGCGGCTAGGGGCAGTCGTTTAACAATGGTCTAATGCCTCAGGCTGTTATTTATATATTTATATTTAATAAATAATTAAAATAAATTAAATAATTGCATTAGAAATTAAAAAAAAAAAGAGTAAATTTGGCAAGACCCGCCCAAACCTGACCCAAAGCTGGTCAATGCATACCCATGTGTGCCCAAACATGGGGCAAATAAATTTGCACCGCACATACCCACCCAAACCCATGTGCCAAATATACCCTCTGTGTACATCTGTGCCTGCTAAATTCGAACCAGCTAGCGATTAAGAATATCATTTCATGCAAGGACAGAAAAGTTCAGTAGGATTGCATATGTTCGGTTTACCATTGTATAAAGAGAGATTGATGGCAGAAGATTTGAATACTTACCAGGTCATAAACATAAACACAAGAATCATGGGATCCAGTGTAGATATACTTTTGGCCAGTGCTGCAGGAGGTGATCAAAATAAAATATTAACATGGGTGGACAAAATCTCGGCACACAAAAATAGAATTGAAGCATGGCTAAAGCCCGCTGATATCATTCAAGAAGTTGGGCCTCCTCGCAACTTCATGCAAATGCATCAGACAGAGCTTCCAGGTCTTCAAATGATCATGTTCAAAATCTTTATAAGCAGGAAACTACAGTAAATGCTTACCTGTATACAGGGGAAAAGTGGCACCGGATAAGAGTACGCAAGACAGAATGACCTTTATACGTAGCAATGGATTGATCACATGGGTGTTTCAAATCTCTTGCCTGGGGTGGGTAGTCCATCCATCTGTAATCCCATTCATAACTCCTAAGTCCTAAATTGCTGGATTGAAAGAGTACAACAATTAGCATTCTTCATTCATGTTTCAGCAAGTGCTTAATCCAGAAAACTCAATCCATAACTAGCATATTCAGACATGCAGCTTATTTGACTATGAGAGATTTGTTTTCATAAAAAATTGACCGACTGCAAAGGCACTATGTCAAACAAGAAATTAAATTATTTCAAAGGCACTATGTTCAACAAGAAAGCAGATTTACCTGGATGCATTAGGGGACATTTTCCGAATATCCCAAAGTTTGATGGCCTGATCTTTACCATTTGAGATCAGATAACGACCATCTCCACGGCTATCAATGAACGTGATCCCTTCTAGGTGTCCCATCAGGACTCCTGCTGGCTTCCCTTTCACATTTAGACAGCGTCTATCCCATACCTGTAGAAAGTTTAAGAACTTAGCAAACCGAACACATTTATCTTTGTCTCCTTTCCAAATAGCAGTCTGATTTATTCATTGTACTATATGCTCCACCATTTGCTTGCTGAGAGAAGAAATATAATGTCAAAAGGGGGCTAAAAATCAACACTAATGCCCCAGATTAACTGGTATCCTTGCCTTTTAAACAAGAATAAACAGGGTTCATCATGATCATGTTAAATTTCTAGAAAGACAAAATCATGCTAGTTTAGTGCATCATAAGGGGTCATCTCTTACTGTAGCATCTATCATCATGACCCCCATTCAGCTAAAAACCGAAGGTTTCAGCTGTTCTGATCCGGTCTCTGCAGGATAACAACCTCTTATCCAAATTTAGCCGCTCAAACTACAGTATTGGGGTACAGTAATTCCCTTCTTTAAATCTTTCCAACTGCTTATGCACTCTTCATTTTTTCTAGGCATTGGGTTTGTTAGCCACGTCCCTGAAGTAACCTAAACGAATTGACCGTCTCAGAAAGTGATTATGAACCACAAAGCCATCCAGAATAATGCACCCATTTCTCATTATGCAGAGCAAGTACTTTAGCATCTGAGAATTAAATCCCTATGAAATATGTTCCTGTTATTAGTTGCATAAATAACATCATTTTTTCCCCTTCATATGCATACAGCAGAACATATTTGAATAGCATCATACAGTACAGTGAGGTCTGAGAAAACTCGCTTCAACTAAAATAACCTGGCACCGACTAATTAGTCTCAGCTACATATACCTTAGAACAAAATCTGGTAATACGGTTGTATTAATATTTTCTTGCACATCTATGATTGTGATCATTATTCAAACAGCCGGAAAACAAAATATTGACCATAAAGGAATAAAATGTCCTTAGAAGAAAATAATTATCCAATAGAATGTTGTGAGAATAAATACTTATTACAAGGATCACAAGGATTAAATAAATGCTTATTACAAGGATTGATACTTCTAATCAACAACAGAACAGAATTTACCTTGCATAGGCTGTCATCACTCCCAGAATAGATTAGATGGCCACTTTCATCACCAAAACAGACAGTGTTAACATCAGACTGCACATAATAACATAATTCTATTTAAAATATGGACAATACTACATTCTCATTGAAGAAGAATTGTGTGCATGAGAGTAAAGCTTTCTCATCATAAAGAGAGAGAGGGAGAGAATACTGTTCCAGGCAATATTTCCTTCAACACGCCAATTAGTTCAACATCATCCATCTTAATTAATATTTGAGTTTCTCAATAAAATTCAAAATAATTAAAAAAATGAGGACTTAAATCACTGCATATATTAATTTTACATCAGAGTAGCCTCCATAACTATATCAGCTAGCAAAATTTAGTTAAGACAGCAACATCAAAATCAACCACACAAGAATGCAACACAAACTGACAATCAAATACAGGGTGATCACCAAAGCAATGTTTACCGTGTGCGCCGAAATTCGGAGAGAAAGCTTATTTGCTTCAAGATCGTAGACATATATACAATCATCATTGCTTCCGGCAACAAGTTCCCGCCCATCGGTTGAAAACTTCACAGAGAAGATACCAATAGAATACCCTCCGTCATCTGCAGCAGAAAAGTCCAATCCATCATGTATCTCCTGCATAGGATGCGGACTCAAAAAGTCAAAACAAATTTACCACGGGAAATTTTCCGATGAAGAAGACCAAATAGAACAAAATATGCTCGAATTGCTCATAGAATTTGAGAGGCTAAACAATTAAAAGGTACTGAGTTGAACTTTACAGTGGAAAATTATTCTAAAATACCAAAAGAGTTATCATCTTAAGCAAATCTTTTACAAACAGAAAGGTGATTAATAATTTGACAATGGGAAAAAAAATTCTGTAATTTCAAAACAGTTCATCATGCAAACAGTGATGTTCACAAAGCGAGGGAAAAAAAAAAGAGTAATAGGATTGCAAATAGAACTTCATAGAATAGAAAACTCAACCTCACTGTTGGCTTATATAAAAAAGTGGCGTCACAATATTCAAGTAAGCCCCTGAGTTGTATATTCATTCTATGGCATGGAAAATTTTTTAAGAACATTTGTAATCATACCGTAATGTTTGCAAGAGACTCCATTGTCCCAGAACCAACATCAACAATGTGTACTATAGGTGACATGCTTGCATAAACCTGCAAAAGCAAAATAAATATTTATAAATTATAGGGAAAAAATTGATGTTCAGGCCCTCAACCATAGAAGAAGCATGAGCACCTCACATCCTTAAACAAAATAAATCAATATGGAGTGAGAATATAAACAAAATACTTAAAGTAGATGAATAGTTTGCCAATCAATCTATACCTGACTTGCATGATGACAATTTATATGTCTGGCATTTTAATATTACATTAGAACAAATTCAGGTAGTATCGCGAAAGTAGGGAATCCAGTTAAACTTGGGCTTGCAACCTGCTTCAAAGCGTTGTAAGCCATGATTTTTGAGTTAATACAAGATGGGACCCCAATGTATGAGTAGCAGTTGTCATCCACCATTTCAATTTCTTTTGCATTCTATCCAATCTGTGGGTACATGCAAATACATCAAGGAGAATGGTTTTTACCTATTGCAAATTAATTAGATAACAAAAAACCAGTAAGCATGTATATTTTTTCATTTGCAGTTTTTGGCAAATTTCTCTCAGCAACCAAACACACAGAGATAGCAGAATCTAGATTAACAAGTGCATTTTTTCAAATCACAAGATACTCATTTCATGTAAATTACAAAACCCCAAAACAGAAACTCACAAGATGGCGCTGATCCGGGGAAAGAGATGTATCTGTGACTGTCCAACGCAAACTTTTAGCAAGAATGTCTTTCCGTATTTTCCAACCTCCCTCCACATCATATATTCTAATTTGACTAGCCTGAAATTAATATATTAAATAGCCGTAAGTATAAATTATAAAAAATTTTAATACACTACCAGACAAAAAACACAATCTCCAATGTACTGAAATCTGTATTTTTTTGTATTCGAGTGTTCATCCCCACTTTAACAAAATGACTAACTAAGAAAGTTTATAAATTTAAGGGAGCACCTGGTTTCAGATGGAGGAATAAAAATGATACCTGAAATCCAGCAACAAATAAAGAACCATCAGCCGAAAACTGAGAGACATATGCTCGGCTAGTTGTCTGGTCCACAGGCCAGGGCCCATTAACAGGCAAATATCTACTAAGCATATGACAACAATCTGCAGCTGAGAACCTCCCTCTTCCTGAATAATTGCCTTCCCTACCAGCCAACATTTTCACAGTGGAAACAGGCAAGTGCCGCTTCCCAGGTACTTCTTTGCTAAAATGCTCCTTGGGCTCCGATTTCAGTTTCGTGAGCTGGGCAATTTCATGGTCTAAAGCACTCAAGGGTTTCTTGAATTTGCTACGACAATCACTAGCTTGATAGACAGTATTGCCAGCATCATAGAATTCAGATTCTATCTCGAGTCTACTCATGGCATATCCCATTTCGTCAAAGTCAACTCCACTTGCTGTTACGAACATTATAACTCAGAATCACCGAGCAATGTTACTTTGTCTTAAGCATTTTCATCTAAGTTGAGCCTTGAGATCACACCTATACAGCTTCTTAGAGCCTATTCATCCTGTAAATTATATCATCAGTCAATTTCCAGTAATAAGAATCCAAATCATTAACAACTTTGCAACATTTTCTAACTCACAAATTAATCAGCTTGGTAAAGGATTAAACTGCCATATTCAATGACTGAAGTAATAAAAAATGACCCAAAAAATCCTAAAAAAATAATCCTTATTATTCTACTAGTGATTAGAAACCGGACAAAATCATATCGTTTGCAGCTCCAATTTATGCAGTGAAAACTAAAATTACTACAGTTCCATTGGCTTTTATTAACAAGTAAAATTACCAACTACTTCTTATGTAGAACGATACAATTGAAAGTAGAAGAATCAGCAGCCGTTTGAGAAGACGAATCACAAGTTTCAGTTATCAAAGAAACACGATAACCTAACAAGACAAGAATCGTAATTTGTATCATAAGAGTACGAAGTAAACAAACTTTTAGAACAGAGGTTCGCTCACCTTCATAATCCTGTTGCCAAATTTAGAATCCTCAGATTCAGCAGCGTTTTTTTGTCAACGGATATAGAAGATAAACACACTGGTATTATTATTCGCAGTGTCGATTGCTTCTGCCTTTCATATATTTATTTAATTTATTTTAATTTAATTGCTGTTTATTCGGCCACCGAACCGCTGCGTCGCTCGCTTACTCGCTTTGACGATGAAGCTTTTAGATGGACTGCTATGTTGACGACACGTGTCGCCTTAAAGGACGTGTTCGTAAATCGTAAGTTTGTGCCGCTTTTGCCGTGACCACTGACCAGCCAATGTTTTGTTTTGTTTTTTTTTTAATACCTAGAGGCTAGAGATTGTCAGCTTGTAATCACTCGATCTAATCAATTCTGATACTTTGCTTTGTGTCCGTGAATTCATTCTCCGGGGGTCAAAAACAATGATGTGACACTTTTTAAGTAAACCGTAAAATGTTTTTTGAATTTTCATTTCACAAATTCTCATTTATCAAAATTGGTGTAATAGAAAACCGAATATGGTTGTTTTTAGCAATTGGATAGGACAGCGTAGAGTTGCGCTCAATTTAATTTACTATTGTGTTGTGTTTTATATAGTATATAATTGCATTCGACTAACTGGATTAACTTAAATAAATTAAATGCACTAAAACTAAATCTTCAATTATCATGTACTTAAAATTTTTTTGACCTGCGACAAAACAAAAAAAAAAAAAGAAGAAGATTTTGATCCGAGTTGAGTTTTTAACATTCTAAAAAATTAGTCAAAATCCCCTCACCCTTAACGTTTATATTTTAGATTGGAGTGGGAATCATGAAGAGTGAGTGGGAATCATGAAGAGTGAGAATCCTAAGATTAGGAGTGTGGAGTGGGAGTGGGAATATATTATTTATTTATATTAGAATCGGAGTATAGAATTGAAACTAGAATCCAATTTATGTATTTATATTGTCTTAGATTGGAAGTAAATAATTTTAAATTATAGTTTTATCCTTATTTAAATAATTATAATTTTATTTTAAAATTAATAAAAAATATATTTGAAAAACAAAATATTTATTTTATTATATTTGTAAATTAATCATAATTATTAATATTCTTAATTATGTAAATCATAATTTTTTATTAATTTGAATTTGAACAATGTAAATAAAAAATTATTAATATAATAGCAACGTAATGAAACATTATTATTGACAATATAGTACAAAATTAATATTTTCTTAGAATAAAATATTTATTATTAATTGATTAATTAATTAAATATAATACTATTATTTTTAAATAAATATAATATTATTCTATTTTCAAATAAATATATAATATAGTAATATTATTAATTCTCTATGAGTGTAATAATATTATTTTTAAGTAATTTTAACTTATAATTAATGTAAGTTATTATTTTTAACTAAATAAAATAATATTATATTTAAATATGTTTTAATATTATTATTTTTAATAAATTTAATTTATAAAATAATAAAATAATATTTTTTAAATAAATATAATAAAAATTATTTTATTTTATAAAATTTAATAAAATAAATATGTTTATAATAATTATTTTTAATAAATATAATTTATATAAAAATATTATTTAAATAATTTATAGGATAGAGTAGGATTGCGCTCAATTTAATTTACTATTGCGTTCTGTTTTATATAGTATATAATTGCATTCGCTAACTGGATTAACTTAAATAAATTAAATGCACTAAAACTAAATCTTTAATTATCATATACTTAAAAAAAATTTACTTATAATAATAAATTAATGAAGATAAGGAGAGAAGATCCGTGACAAAACCCAAAAAAAAAAAAAAATAGAAAGAAGATTTTGATCCAAGTTGAGCTTTTGACATTCCGAAAAATTCATCAAAAACCCCTTACCCTTAGCGTTTACATTTTAGATTAGAGTGACAATCTCGATGAATGCGAATCCTGAGATTAGGAGTGTAGAGTGAGAGTGAGAATATGTTGTTTATTTACATTGAAATGTAAGTATAAAATTAAAACCATAATCCAATTTATGTGTTTACATTATCTTAGATTAGGAGTAAATAATTTTAAATTACAGTTTTATCTTTATTTAAATAATTATAATTTTTATTTTAAAATTAATAAAAATATATTTAAAAAATAAAATATTTATTTTATTATATTTGCAAATTAATCATAATTATTAATATTATTAATTGTGTAAATCATAATTTCTTATTAATTTTAATTTTAATTATGTAAATAAAAAATTATTAATAATAGCAACACAAATGAAACATTATTATTGATAATATAGTACAAAATTAATATTTTTTAGAATAAAATATTTATTATTAATTGATTAATTAATTAAATATAATGCTATTATTTTTAAATAAATATAATATTATTATATTTTCAAATAAAGATAGAATATGGTAATATTATTAATTCTCTATGAGTATAATAGTATTTTTTTAAAAATAATTTTAACTTAGAATCAATATAAATTATTATTTTTAACTAAATATAATAATATTATATTTAAATATGTTTATAATTATTCTTTTTAATAAATGTAATTTATATAATAATATTATTTAAATAAATATGATATTATTTATTTTATTTTATTAAATATTATTTATTTTATTTTAAATATAAGGATAAAAAAGGAAGGGGAGAGTGGATTCCCACCCCCACCTCCCCCGATGGGAGTAGGAATCCCACTCTTTTCTCCAAAATTAGATGGGGGCCTATGGAATGGGATTTCCACTCCCCCCTTAAAAATAGTAAGTAAAAAATGGAGTGTGAGGAATAAATCTAATAGCACTCCAATAATTTTAAAACTATCCTCCAATCTACTTCTCTTTATTTTTATTGAAGAAATTCCTATATTGCACTTCTTTGCCTCCTGCTCCTCCTACTCTTCAAGAAAAAAAAATCTTTAAAAAAATTCAATACATCAAATTCTAAGTGCCAGAATTATTATTATTATTATTATTAAACACACTGAATATGTACATATGTTGTTGGTTTTTACGACAAGCAATAGATGAATAAGAATTTTGAAGAAAAGTATGTGCAGAATTCTTTAAAAAAAAATTCAGTACCTCAAATTCCATGTGCTAGAATAAAGACATAGTTAGTTAGAGCTGGTAATACGGGTCATCGGCTCATGTTCATGTCGAGTGAGTTTTGTATCGTATTAAATTTCTGCTAACCCAAACACAATTCATTTAATAATCATATCAAAATATTAAGACCCTAAGCCAACACAAAAAATATATTTAACAAAATTTATATAAAAAATATTTGCTCTCTATGACATGTATAAAATATTATAAAATATACATATCTATAAAAATATTACACATTTACTATATTAAAGTTCTATGTATATATAATATTTTACATATTTACACTATTAAAGTTCTAAATTTATATAGAATTTTATAAATGCAAAGCCATATATATATTCATCCTTCGCAAAAAGAAGAAGAAGAAGAGTATAATGTCTAATATTTAAGTTTTGATAATAATAAGAACCTACAAATTGATTTAAAATATAAAAAATAATTATGTCATTGATTGAGTAAATGGGTTGAGAATTTTAATCCTAACTCAACATGAAAAAAATTTGTTTTGACCCCGATATGGCCTATTTAATAATTGTGTCAAATTTGACATCATATACCCATTTATTCGTGTTGTGCTCATGTGAGGTATTCAGGTTGTGTCAAAATTTGGCAACTGTCAGTTTAATTTGATGATGGCTAATGAAATACATCATTTCTTGTATGGATGAAATTAGTTGCTAATTAAAAAGGTATATTGATGTTTAATAATAAACTATATTGTTATAGTAACTATGAGTTTGAAAAGTAGAATATATGTACAAAAATATTATTTTTTTTATATGACCAAAATAAACATAAGTTTAAATTGTCTTTTATTTATATATTAAGGTTTATGAAAAATAATAAATAATTATCTTTTCGTTAAAATATTATGGTTTTTTATGGGAATTTTAAAACGGTATTGTGGTTTATCTAATAATTTGATTACAAAAAGTAACTTCTTATCTATTTTTAAAAGTAGTCGCTAAAATAAAGAAACTTATGAAATAAACGACGTTTAGAAAAATTTGCCAAATACTATTTTTGTCAACACTTATTAAATAATCAGACTATAATATTTTCACTTCAATTTCAAATATGACCTAAGGATACTGAAGATTTTTTTGATAATTATTCCTCGCATGCAAATTATTTAACAAGTTTTTTAAAAATAAAGGGCCAAGTAGTGAAAGAGAAGAAATACTTGCAAAGGTGTAAATGGTTTTTAATATGCGAGAGAAATTATGAGGAATGACATTTTCTTGTTTGTTTTAAGGAAATTTTAGTTAAGGCTAAAAATGTAAAAACAATAAGGGTTTTAAGAGTTAGGGTGTGTTTGGATTGCTTTAGATTCTCAAGCAACCACTTTTAAATCCAATTTTCAAATAACTAGCTTTAAAAGTAATTTCAATAGCAAACACTTTTATATTCAATTTTGAAATAATCAGCTTTGAAAATTATCTCAATTTTTAAACATGTTTGATAAATTTAGATTGTGATACAATCACTTCTAAAATATTTTGTTAAGAATCCATATGTAGTTACTTTTGAGAGGTCAATAAATAAAGTTGAAAGGTTAAAAGGTAATTTTGATATTTGTAAATTCTTTAAAAGTCACTTTGATAAAATCACCTATTTTACAATAGATTTTGAAGAGTAAGGAAATATTAGTCTTTCAAAATTTAAAATTGAGAATTAATTTTATATCTAATACACTTTCATTTATATTGTCATGTATATTATAAAAATTCAAATTTATCCTTATTCAATAACAAAATAAGATTATTAAATTTAAGGAGATTATTATTATTAAAAATTATATTGAGATAAAAATAATAAATTAAAATTAATAAATTAAAAATATTTATTTTAGTTATCAATTACTGTATATACACAATAAGAATAAGTCGTATATTATATATACTTGTTTATAATTATGTAAAAAAAATTTATTCAAATATTATATCAATTTTAGTTATTTACATTTTTTGCAGTAGTTTAACAGCTAGATTTACCCAATACATATAATTATTTTTAAAATTCATAGCACTTATAAAAATAAATTTTACTAAACGTTTAACTCACTTTTTCCATAGCTAATTATTTTTACCGCATAACTAACAATAATTATTTTAAAAGATACAACATTATCAAACTACTCAATTTGTTTGGTAAATCAATGCTAGAATTAGAATGTTTATGCACAATGACCAAAATGTACAAATTTTGTTATATTATAAAAGGATATAGAATCTCTAGTTTTAATGAAAATTTTAAATGTATTTATTGCTTATTAAAAATATATATTAGTTTATCTTTCCATAAATAAAGAAATTCAATAATATTTATGAAATACAAGTGTGCAACCCAAGAGGGGGGGTGAATTGGTGTTTTAAAAATTATCCTAATCAAATCACACAACAATCCACAACAATCAAAATCTAATGCCTTAATAAAATTGAAAACAATAAATTCAATAAAAGCACAATAATAAATGAGTAAGAGAGGAGAAAGCAAACTCAAGGATTTTTCGTGGTTAAATTTATCACTCGCCCACGCCTCCAAGCACACCGGCTTGAGGATTTCACTATCCAAGCCTTTCCAAGGCTTAATGAACTTACAATTGACTTCAAGGTGTCAATGAACCTTTACAACAAAAGTTATCTCCCAATCTCTTCACTCAAGTGTATCACTTAAACACTCACAAATTTGATGAGTAATTGAAAATTACAATAAAACTCTCTCGAAGTAGATATACAAAATGAAGAACAAAGCTCACTCAAAGATTTATGATTCACAAATTGAGAGCTCAAGATATGTTGTATGCCTTTTGTTTGTGCGTCTTTAGAGAGCTTGAAAATGAGTTGGATTTGAGTTTTATAGTTGGAGCTCAAAAACCGTTATGCATAATTCTTGAAAGCGGATCATGATTAACGTTAGCATTAACCGTTTATCTTGGTCAAAGTTACCGTTTGAGCTGAATTTCAAATAAGCAGTTCACCGTTTTCCGTAACGGTGAAGGGTAATTTCGAGACACCGCAAAATAGATTTGGCTTAACGTTCTTACTAAAGCGGTTCAGGTTAACGAATAAGCAGTTCACCGTTTTAACGTGAAGGGTAATTTCGAGACCTACAAAATAGATTTGGCTTAACCGCTTCTTACTAAGCGGTTCAAGGTTAATATTCTGAAATAAGCGGTTCAGTTTTACGTAAGCAGTGAAGGGTAATTTAGGAGGCACGCAAAATAGATTTGGCTTAACCTTTTTACTAAACGGCTCAAGGTTAACATTCTGGAAATAAACGGTTCACCGTTTTCTTGTTAACGGTGAAGGGGTAATTTCCAGTAAACTATTTACCAAAAATTACAGTTTTGCCCCAAAATTTTCTATAAACGTTATGAAACTTTACAAATAGGTCTAATTTCAGAATTTCTATATAATATTTTATGAATCTCAAAACTTTCTGAAATTATGACATGGTGCAAAATACTATAACACTTTTTAAATAAGTCCTTCTCCATAGTTTCAAACAATACTTGTTGATTTTCAAGTTTTCAAAACACTTTCAATTAAACCATAAACTTGAAAAACAATCAATTTCATAAAATCATTTTTCCATTAAATATAAAACCTTTATAAGTGAAAATAATGATTTATTTAAAAAGTATAAAAAATAATTTAACCTTTTAAAAAACTTAATCATTCTTAATCTTATTTGTTATCATCAAAATCAATAATATGTAAACATATATGTTAACAATCTCTTTTGATGATGACAAAACTTTTATGTTTTTAAAGAATGATTCAAAATTAATCTTGTTTGTTATCATCAAAATCAATATTATGAAAACATAAATGTTAACAATCTCCCCTTTTGATGATGACAAACATTTCATGTATTTATAGAATAATTGCATAATTGCTCTAAATGTAAGCTTCTCTTACAATTTAGGTAAATTAACAAATTTAAATACATTCTCCCCCTCATCATCAAAAAGAAAACTTAATGGAAAAGAAAAAAAATTAGCAAAATTTTGTATAAGTTTAAAACAAGTATTTTTCTTCCCCTTCAACATACAAAAGAAAACTTAAAGGAAAAGAATAAGAGGAGTAAATTTGTTACCCATATTGTCAAAGTAAAAGTCTTAACACATTCTCCCCCTAACAACAAGTATCACCTCAAATACAAATTTAGTAATATAACCCCCAAAAGATCAATATCACATAATCCATTAACCATAAAATGATCATGAATCATGATTCCATCAATTTTCAAATTAAAAACAAAATTCAAAACATAAAATCATCATATAAAAACCATATAATCAAAACATCACCATAAACACATATCAATCATTAAAAAAAAAAAATGCTCAAAGTGCATGTTATTCTCCTCCTTTTGAAAACATTAAAAAGATATATTATTTTGTCTCCCCCTTTGGACAACCAAAAAGATCAAAATGCATATTATCCAAAATCACATTTTATGCTCCCCCTAAATATATGGCCAATTTAAAAATTTTAACCAAAAAGATTTTATCCAAAACCATATCATATTTATCTCTCCTTTCATCATGAAAAAGAAAAGATAAATAGATGCACTTGAAATAAGATCATAAAAATAATTTGACGAAGATATTATCCATTTTGTGTGAGCAACAATTTTGGCAAAATCTCTCTTTAAAAAATGAAGAAATTCTCAAATACACAACATGGTTAAAAAGACTTCCATATAAGCTTAAGCAATTATAACAAGTCAACAATTCCATCAATTCATCAAGCCACACAAATATAATCATCAATCATCAAAATCATCAAAATCATCAAGAAATTAATTCCACATTATAAAACATTCAATTATCAAACAATAATAATCCTTAATCCATAATGAAAGCAACAATGCATATTCAACAATACATCGATAGAGTACAAACAATGCATCCATTCTCCAATCATAGATTGCATAAGATCAAAACTTCATCAAATACATATAATCATCAAAGCATATTCTTTATCTCAAATCTTTAGACCATCAAAATCAACATAACTATTTAGAAAAGCCATCATTATGAACAAGTGATCAAATCCATTATTACAAATGCTCACATAGGCCAATTCAATGAATGATGATATAACACAATTAATAACACATGAATTCACACATACATAAGAGATGGACAATGATGATAGACAATTGAGAAGAAGAAATCAAAGACCATATAATTATCAAAATCAAATAAAGGCATCATGATAAATCACTCAATGTTATACACAATGATATTCCATCATGTAAACATATAAGCATACTTTCACAAATTTAAGCTATTATCCATTTATCATGATCCATTCAACAAAATCAACATGGCAAGAATTGTTACCAAAACAATTAAATCATCTTGCCTCATCTTTTTCTTCTAGATCAAAATCAAAAGATTATCCTCATAAGCTTTCATCAAGGAACTCTCCACCATTCCTTGATTGTGGTACCTACAAAGAAAACATTCACGTTGTGCCCTTTGGTACCCAAATACCCTTGGGTCCTTGAGTGTTAGCGATAGTTCCTTTTGGAACCCAAATATATCTTGCTCCATAATATGCATTTCTTTTAACATGGCATTTATAACTCATATGACCATTTCCATTACAATAATTACAAACAATGTTATGATCACATGCGGAGGTAGCCTTAACAAAATAATTCTTATAATATTTTTGTTTCAAGTTAGGCTTATATCCAAGTCCTCCTTTATCAAATACACATTTTTGAGAGTTGAGTAATTTTTCGAAGTTCTTTTGACCATTTGTGAATTTTAAAACAATCTCATTTAACTTCTTTGTTCTTCTTAAGCACTTCATTTTCATTCATTAATTCATCAACATGTGATTTCTCAAGCTCATATGAAGTACTTTGTTTACATGTAAATGATGCAACTTTATCATGCAACATTTTATTATCTAATTCTAGTCCTTTAATCATTTCATTTAATGAATCATTGCATTTTTGTAAAGCATCATTTTCATTTTCAAGTTATCTACATGTGATTCTAGATGCTTGTATGAAGTGCTAGATTTCTCATTTGATAGTGCAACTCATCATGCAACGCTTTATTCTCTAATTCTAAGCATGTAATCTTTGCACTTAAAGATTCATTTTATTTGTGAGCTCGATAATTTTTCTTTTAAGACATGCATTCTTTTACCAATTTTCATTAACTCATCATGCAATTCTTTAAAAGCATCATGCAATTCATCATAGGTAGGATCACTTACCTCATCAAGCTCATCATCCGATTCATCTCCAATTGCCATAAGTGCCAAATTTGACACTTCATGAGATTCCTCCCCATTTGTCGCCTCATACATGAGTTCAAGTTTTCCATATTTCATAAGCATTAGAACAACTTGAAACTTTATAAAATTCATTTTTATCTAAGGCACAAAATAAAGCATTCATAGCTTTGGAATTTAAAGACATCATTTTCTATCTAAATCACTTAAGGCATTATTCCTAGGAATGAATGAGTCATCACAAACTATTTCCCATATTTCATAGTTTAAGGCTTGTAAAAATACTCATCCTAGTTTTCCAACACGGGTAATCATTTCCATCAAAATATGGAGGTCTAGTGGTGGATTGGCCTTCCATGAATGTTGAGCTAATTTGAGTTGCGATTGATCTTTAACTCTAGACGGTTAAGTCTATACAAGAGCACCTCGCCCGATACCAATTGAAATACAAGTGTGCAACGAGGGGGGTGAATTGGTGTTTTAAAATTATCCTAATCAAATCACACAACAATCCACAACAATCAAAATCTAATGCCTTAATAAAATTGAAAACAATAAATTCAATAAAAGCACAATAATAAATGAGTAAGAGAGGAGAAAGCAAACTCAAGGATTTTTACGTGGTTCGGCTATCCCCGCCTACGACCACGCCTCCAAGCACACCGGGCTTGAGGATTTCACTATCCAAGCCTTTCCAAGGCTTAATGAACTTACAATTGACTTCAAGGTGTCAATGAACCTTTACAACAAAGAGATTATCTCCCAATCTCTTCACTCA
The DNA here is from genome assembly GCA_030449925.1 of Citropsis articulata. Taxonomy (NCBI): domain Eukaryota; kingdom Viridiplantae; phylum Streptophyta; class Magnoliopsida; order Sapindales; family Rutaceae; genus Citropsis; species Citropsis articulata. Next base: position 6,466,970 of record JASUUH010000184.1, on the reverse strand, counting down.
AGTGTATCACACACTTAAACACTCACAAATTTGATGAGTAATTGAAAATTACAATAAAAACTCTCTCAAAGAGTAGATATACAAAATGAAGAACAAAGCTCACTCAAAGATTTATGATTCACAAATTGAGAGCTCAAGATATGTTGTATGCCTTTTGTTTGTGCGTGCTAGAGAGCTTGAAAATGAGTTGGATTTGAGTTTTTATAGTTGGAGCTCAAAAACTAGTTATGCATAATTCTTGAAACGGATCGCCGTTAACCGTTAACGGTTAACCGTTTGTGCTGGTCAAAGTTACCGTTTGAGCTGAATTTCAAATAAACGGTTCACCGTTTTCCGTAAACGGTGAAGGGGTAATTTCCAGAGACCTGCAAAATAGATTTGGCTTAACCGTTCTTACTAAACGGTTCAAGGTTAACATTCTGGAAATAAACGGTTCACCGTTTTCTGTAAACGGTGAAGGGGTAATTTCCAGAGACCTACAAAAATAGATTTGGCTTAACCGTTCTTACTAAACGGTTCAAGGTTAATATTCTGGAAATAAACGGTTCACCGTTTTCTGTAAACGGTGAAGGGGTAATTTCCAGAGACCTGCAAAAATAGATTTGGCTTAACCTTTTTACTAAACGGCTCAAGGTTAACATTCTGGAAATAAACGGTTCACCGTTTTCTTGTTAACGGTGAATGGGTAATTTCCAGTAAACTATTTACCAAAAATTACAGTTTTGCCCCAAAACTTTCTATAACTGTACTATGGCCCAAAATGCTATGAAACTTTACAAATAGGTCTAATTTCAGAATTTCTATATAATATTTTATGAATCTCAAAACTTTCTGAAATTATGACATGGTGCAAAATACTATAACACTTTTTAAATAAGTCCTTCTCCATAGTTTCAAACAATACTTGTTGATTTTCAAGTTTTCAAAACACTTTCAATTAAACCATAAACTTGAAAAACAATCAATTTCATAAAATCATTTTTCCATTAAATATAAAACCTTTATAAGTGAAAATAATGATTTATTTAAAAAGTATAAAAAATAATTTAACCTTTTAAAAAACTTAATCATTCTTAATCTTATTTGTTATCATCAAAATCAATAATATGTAAACATATATGTTAACAATCTCCCCCTTTTTGATGATGACAAAACTTTTATGTTTTTAAAGAATGATTCAAAAATTAATCTTGTTTGTTATCATCAAAATCAATATTATGAAAACATAAATGTTAACAATTTATATATAAAATAATAAAAAATAGAGGTTCGGTCATAGGCGTTAGGCCCCGTTTGGGATTGTTTTTGGGAGGGTTAAAAGTGATTTTAAAAATCTAAAAGTTAATTTTGGTGTTTAGTTAAAAAAAAAATCAAAATCACTTTTGTTAAAATCAGCCCCTCTTATAGCTGATTTTGAAAAGCAGCGAAGGAGTAGCTTTTAGATTCTGATTTTGAGAAGAAATTTCATCTTTTAATATAATTCCATCAATATCCTTTCTATTATTACTTAAACCCGAAATTATCCTTTTAAGAAATAATATTGCTGCAAGTTTAATGTGAATATGATATTGCATGACAATCTATTATTTATTTTTGTTTTGAGTTTTTGTAATTCATTAAATTTTTTATGTTTATTTTTAGAATGCGTAGTTATACTTAACTTGATGTTATTTAATAAAATTTGTAGTTGGTTTTTTAATTATCAATTGTTTTAAGATAACAAAGAAATAAAATCACTATAGTATAAATTTTATTTTTAGTTAAAATTATTATAATACACAATTAAAAATATTGTATATGTACATTTTTATATGTGTAATTAAATTTCATCATACCTTATGTACATTTTAGTCTTTTATTTTCTTACAACAGTTTAACAGTAAGATTTACCAAACACCTATAACTGCTTTTAAAATTCACAGTATTTTTTAAAATAAAATTTACCAAATACTTAATTGATTCTCGTCACAGTTGATTATTTCTACAGTACAGCTAACAGCAATTATTTTAAAAGCTACAGCATTACCAAACTGACCCTTAATGTTGTCTCTGAATACTTACTCATTTTAGCAAAGATACTTTGTGATGCAATAAGCCATATTTTCCTGGATTAACTTTGTTACGAATCAAATTCCGACAACAACCGGCATTTGAATTGTTAATGATTGAAGAGTTTACTAGGTGTTTATTTACGTCGAAGCTTAAAAACTTAAGTTTGGCTTTATTATCAAACATAACACTTCTGTTGAAATCATTTAGGGATGAAATCTAAAATTTCACTGTAGCGCCACTCTTGAGTCCAAATTAGCGCTTCAAAATTATAATACATAAAACAAAATACATAATTTTATTCGTTTAATTAAAAATATTTTTTTATATCTCTGATTACTAAATTTTTGAAGTTTAATAATTTTTTAAATTTTTTTATATATCTGATTATTAAATTTTGAAGTTTAATTCTTTTAAAATATTGCTTTATTAATTACTAGTATTAAAATAATAATTTATCAAGAGCCCAAAGATTTGCTCTAGTAATTGCAACCAGTAAATATGGAAGTCGCTTTGCTCAAAATTTGGGAAGGAAAGTGCAAACCAAATAAAATTATTTAATTCTTATAAAAATAAATAGATAATTTAATTTGGCTGCAAAAAAAATGTATGTGTGTAGGGATGGGATTTGGGTCGGTTTAAAATGAATTTGAATCGAATTTGGATATTAATGTACGGATCTAAGACGGATCTGGAGCATGTTTGGATCTATCTTAATATCTAAATTCATATCCCTATCCACTCATCTTTTAATTTTATTTTATTTTAAAAGTTTCTTAACAATTGTGAGATTATAATGATAATAAATTTTATTCACAGCATATTAGACTATTAGTAGTATTTACCATGCATTTAAACTCTTAATATTTAAAGGTAAATTTTGTAAATTTAAAGGTTAGCCAGCCCCAAAGTATGTACATGCAATATTCAAATTGCAAACCAAGTAATACAACCTGTCAATTTATTTTATTATATTGGCCAAATAATTTTTAAAGAATATAATTATTCATATATTTAGTCAAATATAGTCATAATAAAAATAATAAAGTATTGAATATAATTCATATCTAATTTATATGTCATTATCTAATGTTGTAGGAATGAGGGTAGGTATATCATGGATATTAGAATGATGAATGAGTCAATAGAATATTAGATTGATCTTATTCCTATAATTACTTTTAAAGAATATTTTATTATCATTCTTATTTGTTGTTTTGGTGTAAAAGTATAAGCTACAATATTTATTATATTTTTGAGAAAAATTATATAATTTTTTTATTATCAATACATTTTAGCCTCAATTTTCATTCTAAAAAACTGTCACTTTTTTATTACTGAGTTTTAGAATTCATGACGGATCTAGAGTAGATTTAAATTTAAATTTTTTTGAATTTGAAGTAGATATAAATATTTATTTCTTTTTTAAATCTGAATATAGAATTAAAAATATAGATTCATGACGGATCTAGAATAAATATAAATTTTTATTTTTATTATAAATATAAATTTAAAATAAAATAGATCTAATTCATATCTGCCTCGATAACATCTCACTATGTGTGTGTATATGGCTAATTTTGTCACTCGCAGATAAAATAGATAATTCTTTTTTGAAAAAAAAAAAAAGAGCGGAACATTGACGGTTCAGCGTTGAAGCAGAAGCGTTTCTCGGCTTAAACGAGCGAGCCGCGAAGTCACGTGTTTGAGGTAAGAGCGAAAGATTCAATCTTTGTTCGCCTTCTTATTGCGTCACGTTCGCCGTCGTATCAATCACTGAACAATGAAGCGCGTGTGGAAACTCTCAGACGCAGCGCAAACCGAGCTGCTCCTACAACGTCTTCAAAGACACTCCTCTAAACCCAAAACCCTACCCGCACTTTCCATTTTTACCGTCACTAAGTACCCAAATCACAGTTTTACCCGCGACTTGTGCGCCCCGGCCACCCACACCGTCTTTCCCACCCTCGTTCGATTGTTGTCTGAGGAGTTAACTTATCCGGACGCGAGAGTCCGGAAGGATTTGAGCCAAACGGTGTCCGCTTTGCGAGACGAGCTACTGGAAAACGTCGATGATTTGGATAAGGTTTTTAGGGTTTTGGACGAAAAGGGCTTGTCTCTCCTCAGGAGGCACAGCAATGGATATGCTTTTGTTGAGCTAATGAAGCAGTTGGGTTCCCGCCCTCGATTAGCACTAGAGGTAGCTACGTTTGTTATTATGTTTAATTTATGTGTTGTAAAGTGTATTTTGCTTATCGAAGAAGACTTATGGCTCCATTCAGATGGTATTTTGAAGTATTGGTTGTGTTGTTTTGTGAATTATTTTAGCTGAATCTGTTTCGATAACATCTGAATTAGGTTTGCATGTTTTTATTTTTCTAAGCTTAATATTACAATGTTTACAATGATGGTTGGTTGTATGAAAACATATAATTTCAATTGGATTAATCTCTGTGAATTGTTTAAAACATTTATAAAATGTCGGGAATGGTAAATTATCAACTAGACTTTTCATTTTTTTTTTTAACCCAATTGCATTTACATGTTTGATATATTTAATTATTTATTTTCAGGTTCTTAATTGGAGAAGAAGGCAGGCTGGGTATGGTACTCCAATGACAAAGGAAGAATATACTAAGGGTATTAAATTTGCTGGTAGGATTAACAATGTAGATCTTGCAGCTGACCTATTTGCCGAGGCTGCTAACAAGCATCTCAAGACAGTTGGTACATATAATGCACTATTAGGGGCATATATGTATAACGGTCTTTCTGATAAATGTCAGTCATTGTTTCGGGACTTGAAAAAGGAAGCAAATATTAGTCCTTCGATTGCAACATATAACATTCTTATATCGGTTTTTGGTCGCTTGTTGTTGGTCGATCACATGGAGGCAGCATTTCAGGAAATAAAGGACTCAAATATCTCACCAAATGTGTTCACGTATAATTACTTAATTGCTGGATACATGACTGCTTGGATGTGGGGTAAAGTAGAAGAAATTTATCAGATGATGAAGGCTGGGCCAGTAATGCCAGATACTAATACCTACTTGCTATTGCTCCGAGCGTATGCACATTCAGGCAATTTACCCCGGATGGAAGAGATATATGACTTGGTCAAACATCATGTTGATGGTAAGGAATTCCCACTAATCAGAGCCATGATATGTGCATATTGTAAGCGTTCTGTCACAGACAGAATTAAAAAGATTGAGGCTTTAATGAGGCTTATTCCAGAAAAGGAGTATCGACCTTGGTTGAATGTTCTATTGATAAAGGTTTATGCTAAAGAGGATTGTTTAGAGGAAATGGAAAAGTCAATAAATGATGCATTTGAGCATAAAACATCTGTAACAACAGTTCGTATTATGAGGTGCATCGTTTCAAGTTATTTCCGATGCAATGCAGTGGACAACCTAGCAAGCTTTGTGAAGCGTGCTGAATCTGCTGGTTGGAGACTGTGTCGGTCCCTTTATCACGGTAAAATGGTCATGTATGCATCACAAAGGCGCGTAGAAGAAATGGAGAGTGTTCTTAAAGAGATGGAGAATTACAAAATAGATCGCTCTAAAAAGACATTTTGGATAATGTATAATGCCTATGCAACATGCGGTCAAAGACTTAAGGTCAATCAAGTTTTAGGATTGATGTGCAAGAATGGATATGATGTTCCTGTGGATGCTTTTTCATCATAATGTACCAGTTCATGCTGCAACATGTGATGCCCTGGAAGTTGCAGAAAGCATTCTTGTGTCTTTTTGAATGGTTCATCATCTGTAAGATGGAATTCAGTTTCAAATAGCTCGTAGGTACACATCTTCTCAAATGTTTACTACTTATCTCCATATAATGGTCTTGTTGGCCTTAACATGTTGATGGCAATATTGTTGGTGATGTTTATCATTCATATGACCATTCACTGTGAGCAGTAGATAGGCAACGAAGTTATTTGATTGACATTTTATGTTTAAATTATGAACCAAAAAGAGAATAAATAAAGTGAGGTTAGAGAGTCCATATAGGGATTGCGTGATACAACTGTGAAAATTGCAGAGAGAAATATGGCTTTGGTAGACAACTTTAAAATATTTCAGTTGCACGTCCATAGATGGAAGTAATGCTTTGAGAAAAGATGGGATGTCTTCTTTTAGTAGTTAGATCAACTGCATTAAAAAGAATTGGATCTCTTCTTTTAGCGGGGTTGACTCTGGTTTGCTGAAATAAGTAGTTGGATTATCTGAATTGTAGGCTGGTTCACTGTGAATGATGATTGGATAATTTAAGTGTTGTTTTTCTGTGAGACCAATTTATTTCTTGTGTTGAAGTGTAAGCAAACTCATATTTCTGAGTATTTTCTGTTGACGTGCCATTCCAATGAATACGATATCTATCTTTATTGGAAATGCATGTTATGTTGTATGAGCATATTCACATAATTTTCCTGGAGTCTGGTGCTTGGTTTATTTTTTTCTCTACCTCATTGAATTTCAGTGCCCTTTTTTATGATATAAAAATCTTTCACCTTGAATGCCAGCAATTTCGCATCAACAAAGTATTGATTACAGATTCAGCTGGATCAGACTTTTAATAATTAAAATGATGAGACTTAAATCTATTGGGGATAGGAAAACTTACTGCATTTTATTCAAAACAACTACAACATCTATTGTGACTTTGGAATCCCAGGAAATAAATCATAAATTTGGATATTGAAACTTTTAGCCTGGTGCTCTTATTTGGCTGTACCGTACAATGCTCATTCTTGAAAACTTATGCGGTCTGTTGCTCGCATGACTGTTTGATTAATTATTCATTTTACTGCAGGCAATCGAGGGCATTGTTTGATGGAGCATGACCACCAGTATGCTGAATGCGTATGGAAATTGAAATAAAATTCCCCGGAAGTCCTGTAGTTTTTCCTAAATTGACTTGACTTGATTCTGTAGAGTAGTTGAGGACAGAAAAGGGTGACAAATTGCCCTAGATTGAGTTGGTAAAAATTAAGGTGAGGAGGGAGGCTCAGGAGCATAAATCGTACTCAAAAAGGGATGAAGGTGACCCTCTTAAGGTTACATCTTAGAAGTTTGAAAGAATGGTATTGCTGGAGCTGTTTTAAAAATACTAAGGTTTAAAGAATTATTTATAGGTGGCTTGAATCTGATTTTTATGATTCAAATTCCAGAATTCTCTTCTTCCAATGTTTTCTTGAGGCTTTTCAGTCTCCCAAGCTAAAGTGTACAACATGTGTTCTTGATACATAAACGTGTCTACTGTGAATGGGCCAGGGAAAAGCTTCTCTCTTGCTCTCCTCAATGTATTCATTTCTTTTCTTGGACTTGCAGATTGGCTCAACTTGTATCACTACTTTCAGCTATGATTCCCATTCATTCTGTAGAGCTGATTTATTTTGTAATTTTGGATAGTCATAGCTTTTAATTCGCTAATTTGTTTCTTTTCCAATTTGTATTGTGCCATTGTGCCATTGTAACAACGTTTTCAGCTATTTATAACTTTTCATCCATTTCTGGTAAATTGGCATGCTCTGTTTTAAGCGCTAAATCTGTCATCAGATTTGTGCAGAGCTCAGTTGGACTAAGCTGTTTGCCTTTTATCAGTTTAATATGATCTAAGCAGTAGCTGTGTTAGCTGTGTCTATTTCTAAAACATCCAATTTAATTGATTGGTTGCAGAAGCAGCAGAACTGGGTGCCCTGTCTCATTCCTGGATGTCTTTTTCTTGTTCTTTTCTTTTCTTTTTCCCGGCGGCGCCCCCCCACCCACACCGGTGTTGGTGTTAATGTTAATAGTAAACGGTATATGTAACAACTAACAAGCATTGACGATAAGTCGTTCATGGAACGTTTCAACTGAAGTTTATCAGTTAATCCGCCACCGAAAGAACGAATCTAGAAAAGTAGATCTCTGCTTTTCGAGAAGCTGTGCTAAGTTCATGGAATTTGTTTGGAGAAACTGTTAATCAAACTATTGGTGTCTTCTGTACTGTATTGGAGTTGGCATTTTTGGGTAAATTCCTAATTTGACGTCCAAAAAATAAAAAAACAAAAAATGGGAGATCTGTTGAATCGCGTCGGAGTCGTATTGAAGTAAATGATGTACTCATTATACAGTGCACTGATATTTACTACTACCAATTGCATCGACAAACATGTGAGATAACAAAATCTACAGCAGTAATGTCTCCCAAACAAAGTTTGGTCCACATTTTATAATATATAATTGATTCCTCTAACATGTACACCATGTGTATATATAATTATTTTCTAGTAAAAACACCTTCATTTTGTTAAATTGAAGACACTAATAAAAGTTGAACTTTACCGACGACATCAAATGAGACTCAATTGGATATTTTCACTTTGTTAAATAGAAGACGCTAGTAAAAGTTGAAATCCACTGACCACATTAAATGAAGCTCAATCGAGTATTTTAAAATTTTATATTTTTTTTATTTGTTAGTACATTTATTATGTTTTGATAGATAAAAAAAAAAAATTTTTTTTTAATGTATTAAAATTTGTATTTTTTATATTTTAATGACATTTTCACTGGCGAAAAGCTAAATATAATTTGAACAAAACAGTGATAAACCACTTTCATTTTGTTGTTGAAGAAAAAAAAAAAAAAATTGGAAAGACGCCCAGACAGAGAGAACAAAACAAAGCAAAAGAAAGAAGCATTTGTCTGTCGTTACGGGTGAGCTTGAATCTTCGCATCAGCATCCTTCAGGAGACATAAAAATCCAGTGAGGTATATTTATTATGTTTGATGCGTCGTTTGATTTGATGATTAAAAGGAAAAAGAAAAAGAAAACCCTAATTTGTGTACTAAGAATATTCTGTCTTTGATATATTCTTTTAAGCAAGCAAACTTTGCTCAGGACTTGACGTTCATACAATCTGTTTTTGCTTTTACAATGTGACACAAACCTGCCAGCCATTTTTGTACTTTGTTGTGTTTATTCTTCACCACTGCAATTTCGTTAAAAACTCTTTTTTGTGTCAACATCCATTCCCCAATCCCCACCCCTACGGCCTCCCCCTCCCGAATCTTTGTCCGTGTTACGTTTTTGCGACACTCTCTGCGCAGCGCCCTTTCTTGTATTTTTCTAATTTGATCTTAGCGACGTGTCAAATCAACCTTCGATGTTCAAGTTTCCCCGATTAAATTTTTTAACCAAACTAACCGACCTCTCTGCATTTTAAAATAATGGTGTGAACCGCAAGCAAAACAGCTGATGACTAATGCCTACGTGTGTAGACAAGTACAAAACCAAACAAATTAAGGAATTTGTCCGCAACAGTGTGATTTAACTACAAGCCATTTGTCGACAATGACTCCGCTTTTGTCGTATTCAGAAGAATACTTTCAAAGCCTAAACAGCTATTTTACGAAGACGGTTGTTGGGAATCAGAACAAGAAAGGTCGCAAGCAAAATATTAACAAAATTATTAAAATCTTTAATTATGTAAATTTTTAAGTATGATGAATGAGTAAAGAAAGGAGAGATTATCTCCGTGACTGACAGGTGCAAAACTAAACAGAGCATAATATTCTAAGCTAAAGGCCAAAGCCTTACAAAGTCAATTAAAGACAAGGTTCCATGTCCCCGTCCAAGGCCTGGCTGTTCCATTACAAGCCCTGTAAAAGCAAATGCCCAACAGTTGAGATTAATTATTATATATTGATATGAAAATTGGCTTCTTGTAGATTTTCAAAGTGGTCCCCTTAGAGACTGGGACACTGCGAGTAGTTCCAAAATTTCCAACCACCAAATTTAGATCAACGTTTCCCTCTTTTAAAACAACAATGGCCAAAATTCCTCTATTTTGCTGTTATCCCAAACTCCAAACAAGCCTATCTCCAATTTGGCAATCATGACACGACTGTGAAATTATTTTTAAATTGATGCTGAAACACATGATTTAGACTTGCGTCCAATCACAAAAATTTTTCTACGAAATAAATTCATGATTCTGGTGGATGGGATTTTGGTTTTAGCTTCTGGGACACAATGGAATGGTCCGCCAGGCCACACGCCTCATGCCACATTGCCACTTGAACTCCTTTTGCAAAATTTGGACACTTGGTAATTGCTCTTGCCTTTAGCCTTTATGATGCCAATTGGAGGTCTAAATCCTCAATGGGGTGCGTCGAGAACGGCTGATCAAAGTGGGATTTCAACCATCAACTGAACAAGCCCTGTAAAAAAGTTGAAAGAAGCACTTCATTTTCAAGTACTGGAAATAAAAAGCACATATCATGTCAATGCCAGGGTGGACTTTTGCGCATAACAATTTTGTTTCCATGCTCGGTACTTACAAGTGGCATTCATAGATCCCCATCCTTTGTACTTGTAAGCAGGCTTGAACAGTTAAGGGAAAAGAAATGCCTAAGCCTATTGCAAAACCGTGCTTTCACAAAAGGAGATGACCAATAAACAAATTTACAGATTCAATGCTGAATCAAAGGGGGCACCGCTCTGTGGAATTTCTATCTTCACAACTTGCCAGGCTAAGACCGGAGAAACAATTGAAGTGATGCGAGATTGGTTCTGATAGAGATCAAAGGCGACAGATAGTTTGAACAAAAAACAAAATCTTTATATAATTTCAGAACACATGTATAACATACAAGTCCATACAAGATGGACACATATTCCAGTTCATGGTTTTTGAAATTAGTGCTTACAAATTACCCATGCTCACTAAAACCAATTGATATTAACCACCGAATACTACCCTCGGCATTTTCTCTTTCCCCATTACTCATGACCAGAAGTTACACCAGCGATAAGCTGTGAATTTGGCGGTTCTGCCAAACCAAAGTAACAAATCTCTGATCCTTTGAACAACTGAAAGTCTCCTATAGATTACCTCTGCACACGTAAATGGCATAGGCCATCAGCTCTCCATTCTGCAGATGAACAGCCAGTACCCAAAGATGCAGAGCTTGTATTACCACCACCATAAATGGTAACACAGTAAAGAAGTAATACTACACAAACTTATAACTACACACCATCACTTCGAAAGAGTTTAAAAAAAAAAAAAAAAGGACTGAAATGTCAAACTTCTGTTATGTAAGGTTGCCTGTAGTTAAGGTTAAGTAGATATTAACAGCTAGGATTCACAAAGTTCTTTATCTCCTCCATGAGGCAGTAGAAGTGGTCATTATTCGGCAAGAAGTAGAACCCAATAGTGGCTTCCTTCAGGAAAAGGAGCTTCACATCTTGACCAGCTTTCCTCAGCCCTTCAACATAAGCCAATTGCCAGTCTTGAATAAGATCCAAACCAGCTACACAAATGAGGCTTTTAGGGAATTTGAGACCTTCAAGACTTTTGCCCCTCAGACCAAATGGATTACATGCTGGATGATCTCTATCTTCTCCCTCGGGGAGAAACGCTCTCCAATACCAGTTGCGGTCCTGTATAGTTACAAAGTATTTCCCATCCAATCTCGTCTCTGATTCAGTTCTCTTTTCTCCACCAAACATTGGATGAAGGAGAATATTGCCCAATATTTCAACCTCTGCTTCAGCTGCCCTTACCGCAACATGGTGCGCTATATTACCACCGGAACTATCACCGGCCAAATAAACATAAACTTTAGAATCCTTTCCACTCTGAAGCCAAGTTCTTGATTTAACCCACTTAAGAGCAGCCCACCCATCATCGTACGCACGCGGATACCTATGCTCAGGTGATCGGCGATAATTTACAGAGACCACAACGGCCTTGCAAATGTTAACAAGGCGGCGGCAGAAGGTATCATAGATAGCACTGTTCGCAGAAGAATGCGTGAAACTTCCACCATGGAAGAAGATTATAACGGGGACAACCTCAGTGGTACTCAAAGGCTTTTCAAGCTCTACAATGCCCCACTGAGCCTCATTTTGCGGGGCAGGCTGGAAAACCCTGTTGAGAAGACCCGTGGCTCGGTCAACATGATCAAAGGAGAAAACCCCATCAACAGGAATAGTATTGGGTGGGACTTTCCGGTCAAGGTACTCAGCCAAGTCCCGGTTAAAAGTTCCATCAGGCCGACGCAGGAGATTGTAAGCTAGCTTGAAATTGGAAATGAGGACCCATGTATTTAAAGGAACAACCCTCTACAAAAACAGAAAGAAGGAAGAAAAAGGGGAGGGGAGGAAAAAAAGGAAAAAAAAGAGTGATCAAATTAGAAAGCTTGTCCATCAACCATTACCATTTACAAAGCTTTATCATAAAAACAGATATAAAGAAAAACTATTGATCAATCATATCTAAAAATTTAAAGAAAATAAGAAAACATATCTCTCAATCAAGAAGAAAACCCCACACACCAGCAAGAAATTGTTAGATAAAGAATGCACAAACAGCAAAGAAAAGAATGAACAAACTCGGTAGGCCTGATATTCAAATCAGAATGCAAAACTAAACTTCAGCCGCAAAATTAAATAGGGCATGCTCAAAGATCAACTTCTAAAACCAGAAACTGAAGCCTATATGTATATGTATATATATATATATACATTAAAAGAGTTTTTTGGAAAAAACTCAAAAGTAATGAGCCAGATTAGTAGAAGAAAACGAAGCAAATCCATTAAGTAATAACAAACGGATGCATTGTTTTTGGCCCAAATCAAGTGAAACAAGCTTCCACAAATCAAAAACAAGATATGTAAGTCAAAGATTGACGAAATCAAGCAAGGAAAAAAAAAAAAATTTGAGCAGAACATCAAAGCGTGAAAGAGAGTGTGATACCTTAGATTCATTGAGGTTGACTTCATTACCACCAGCCATGGCCGAAAATAACCCAAGAAGAGCGAACAAGGCCTTAAAAATAACCCAGAATTCAAAATGTGTGATCTTCAGAGAAAGAGCAACCTCATAATAATTAATTCGAAGTAAAACTTGTGGAATAGTAAAATCTTCACAATATAATCAGAAAGAAGAACACAACCAACTTTCTTTCAGTGTGTTAGTAGTGCCTCTCTTTTTTTTTAAAAAAAAAAAAACTTGAAAACATATACTTGAGTTGAGATTGATTCCTCGTTTAAAAGAGCCTGTTTCTGTCTCTGAACAAAAGAAAAGACACTTGTGAAAGAACGAAAAGCAGAAAGGGAGATAAATAAATAGATAGGAGATTTATTATCCCTATATCTATTACCAATGTTTTTTATCTTACACTTGCGCACATATGGAAGGTACAGGATGGTCAAATAATAAATTAATTAAAATTAAAAACTTTTTTAAAAAGAAAAAAAAAGAAAAAGAAAAAAGAGAGAGAGGGAAGAGTCAAAGGGGAAACTGAAAAAAATGAAGGGTGGGGGAGCGACGGAGGAGAACGAAGACGAAAGAGACGACAAACCGGGGCGGCCGAACTAAACTGTTTATGGTGGGACCTACCCCCGTTTAGTTTTCTATTTACATTTTAAAAAAAATAAAAATTATTAAAAAAATGTCTTTGTTTAATAATTTTTGTATTCTCCACTTGGCTTACCGCTCGGTTCATTTTTGTTGTGGCGTACGCGTGACTGTGATGTGAATGAATCAAGTTTTCAAAGGCTTTGAGTTTGAGGTGGCCTCTGCCAGTTCTGTCCTTTGGACCCTTTGACTGCATTTACAAGCTTAATCTAGACATTCACCTTTCTTGAATGTGTTATATCCGGAATTACGAACATAAATATAGTTGGACCTGCACTGCCCCTACGGTCGAATCTAGTGGGAATGGATAGAGGGTCACCATTCTACTAATAGTAATGAAAGCTTCTCACAAATTTCATTATTCTAAATAATGTTGTAATGTAATGTGTTATTCATTAAATAATTGATAAATTTTCATAAATTTGAAATTAATTAATTTAGATTATCTTACCATCCTATTACTAAATGCCTCATCGTTTAGGTGATCTTAACCTACTATTCTGTTAATACATATTTTAATCTAAATATTTACTTCAAATACTACTTGTTATATATATCTAATGACCCTAAATACGCAATGTGCATCTTAGGTGGAGACGTGGACTAATAATTGGGTAAGAATTTGTGTCTAATGTGTGAAGTTTTTCCATTCCCATCAAAACATTAAAAAAAAAAAAGAAATATTTATTTAATACTTAATATGAATATAAGAATTGTAATTTATATACATTCGACCTTGTTAATCTTTTTTTTTTAATTTTGGTTATATCTTAATGTTGTATCTAAAACCTAATTATACAAACTCACCTACAGAAATTAGGCTCTATGAGTATGATGATGTCGTGTGTTTTAAGCTATATACACCCAAATTTGTAAAATAAAAGCTCTAGTTTTGAAATAAAAATAAACAATGTTTATTTTTTACCCCCAAAAAAAGAAAGAATCTTATTTAATTAAATATAATTTTTTAATTAACAATTTTGACAAAATATATAAAAAAACAAAGCTATACATTTTTCATCAAATAACGCTCAAATTAATCACTTTAGCTTATGAACCACAATTATAAACGTTTCCTAAACTCTTTAAAGCTATGCCTTTAAAGATAAAACAATCCAATAGTAATACTAAGTAGAGCCTTTGTGCAGTATGATCCAATTACAAGAATAGAAATAGATAAATAAATTTCTGGTGGGTATATCATGCCATTTTACATCCACCTGAAAAATATTGTGTCATGTAATTATGTATACAATTATTTTTAAATTGATCAATTATGATAGTGAAAGATATTAGTTTTAAAACTTGATGTATAAGTCTTTTGAATGGTTCTATTAAGACGGTTACATATTAAATTTTCTGATGAAAAAATCTTATTACTACATTGTACATTATCATTTAGTGGAGTGTCCTTTTTATTTATTATAAATATTATATCATATTTCATCATTTATATTAGTTTTGACTTTTTAGTGCTCTTGAACTAAAACATGTTGAATGTTTGGTTATATAATTTATGTAGAGTGGATAGTTCAAAATTATCCCAAAAAAAGGGACAGCCTCCAATTTTATACATGAAATTTTTACATGTAGAGGATAGATTCTTTATGCTATGTCAAAAAAAAAAAAAAAAGAAGGTTATGAAAGAGTATTAGAGAAATTCACAAAAATAACAAGTCAAATTAATAAACTATAATTCCTAACAAATTTCTAAGAAAAGATGGTTGACTGAAAATTAATAAAATAATTTATGTTAATTACATTTAAAAAATAATAATAATTAGTTTTAAATAATTACAAACAGTACTGGGTGTAGCCAAGCCAAAAACAGGCTCTGGCAGTAGCTGTACTCATTAGAAATTTGTCCGAGAAAAAACAAATAAAAAGAAGCAGACAGAGTTTCCTGCGTGCGGCCGACGCCAAGGCACGTGGCGACAAAGGGTTCCGTCTCGACTCTTTTGCCAAACCCCACCCCTATCCCCACATCAATTTCCCGAACTACCCTCGTTTCTCAATAAATCACCAAACTGCCACTGATGAGGCACGCCTTTTGTCTGCTAGCGGAAAGCGCGTGACGGCATGTTTTTTGTCAGAGCCCAGAGACGAAGAGCAGAGGGAAGGAGAAAAAATATATCATTATTATTTTTTTCCCTCTCTGGGTGGGCCCCACGTAAGGTGTGGCTTTGGTTTTTGTCGCATTCTGTGGAGGGTGTATATCCAAATCAATCCCTCGAATACGGACACGTGTCGCTCTTAGGGAAACTCACATTTTGTTGTTGGGACCCATTAATTCCCTTAAAAAGTCGAATTCTTAAAACAAGTCGATACGATGATCAATACTCCGCCTGTGGGTCCCCGGGAAGACCCCCTACGCTGGATAGCACATCACTCGAAAATCGCCACGTGTTTTATTTTAAAAAGCTTTGGGGAGCGAATCGATAGATTTTTTCTTTTCGTGACAAATCGTGTGGGGGGCCTCCCCGGTGGATTTGCCCGCCGTTGATTAATTTGTTCGATGACAAAGATTGAAGCAATCATGGCCGTGCGAAAAATGAAAGTTTGACGGAACAAAGAAAGAAAATGCCAGGTACCTCGTTAGGCACACTTCTTATGTGTACTTGAAAGTAATCAGAACCGTTGATCTTTCCGTCACACACATGGAAAATTCCAAAGGTTCTTTAAGAATTAGACCTTTTGACAAAGTTGCCCAACCCCCCCCCCCCCCCAACTTGCAAATTGCCATGCCCATGGATTCCGGCTCCAATTTTACTCAGTTGGTAGTGGTGCGAGGGCCTTTTGGGATCTTGTACAATTCAAGAAAGTGTAAAATCGAAAATCTATTGTCTTATGTTTTGCGGAGACATTTTCTTTCTTTTTGGATTTGATTGCGCTTCGAAATGGAGAAGGACAAGAGTTCCAAACAATAATTGCCACCCTATGTAATTCATGTGTTAAACGTTGATTAACTGCCAAGAACATCTGACAAGCTTAAAAGCGACAAAAACAACAAAATTTCGGAACTATTGCCCTGTTGTAACTTAGATATTTCAGCTTTTCACATGATAATGCGGAAAAAGAAAATAAATATAGATTCACTATTAAAATAAAGAATATTTGAGATTCTAGTTCATCAAAAACAAAAAAAAAAAAATTAAAAATTGAAGAATGAAACAATAGTAGAAAACAAAGCTTTTAGTCTTAGATTGGGTTCTCTCATTTCAATTTTAACACGCTTTAAGAAAGTTTAAAATTTTAGTGACACGCATTATTGTTTGTGGAATTTTATCTCATAGTGACTACTATTTTATCAATCAATTAATGTTTGACGAGTTATTATCTTATTTTTAATTCCACATTCAATTTATTTTTGAGCTCTCATGACATCAAAAATTTAGGTCTCTCTGTATATATTGTGATGGTAAAAGTGTTAACAATACGAGAAATATGCTTATTTTTTATTAGAATATTTGCACGTTCTTAAAGTCGAAAGTTTGAGTCTCCTCACATGTATTGTAAAAATAAAAATTTTCTTCTAAGATAAAAATATGTCTCCATATTGGTAAAACATATCTTTTTTGTTTGGAATTTAAATAAACTACGTAGAAGCAAATCAGAAAAAATAATTTTTTTGGTCAGGACTACTAAATTTATTTATAATACCAAATAATAAATACATACACGAGAATGAGATAACATAAATATATTTTGATCGATTAAGGGAGCATCATTCACTTTGTAACTTAATAAAACTTTAACCTCTCACACCCAATACTTATTATCTATGTATATCTCCTAGATATTTTTTTTTTTTTTTTGGCTTTCTTTCTCATTTAACCTCCGTGATGCTGAATTGCTGATGCCCACAACTTCATACATAATAAAAATAAATAAACAAAACCTTTTAGTAAAGTGAAGAGAGGGGGAAAACAAAATAAAAAAAAAAAAGAAGAAGAAGTAAAAAGAATAATAAATAACAGCACGCTAGGTAGGCTGATAAATTTTGGAAGCATATGTTGTCGTCATTAGGAAGGTGGCTAAGCATGTGCCACGCACCTCAAATCTCACACCAAACATATTTGCCGTGTTGCTTTAGACCTTCTCTCCCTTTTCTCCGCCTCCTTTACTCTCTCTTCTCTCCTCTTCTTTCTTTCATTTGTCCCTCTCTGTAGTTGCAACTCTTTTGTATTTTATTGTTGTTCGCGCAAACAAAATTGATTAATTTTCCATTAATTAATCTTTTTTTTTTGGGGGGGGGGGGTGTAATTTAACGTGCGGCCCACACTCGTGTTTTGTCCGTTTGTGCGTTAGGTCAACAACCGGGAACAGTTCTTGGCTGTTTGTGCACGCCACGGAAAGAACGAGCCTTCGATATCTGCGTTTTTAGAACCCAATTTTCCGAACACTTTATTTATTTATTTATTAATTAATTTTGGCTTTTTCCTTGCTCATTTTCATTTCGTGGCACTCGGTGATTGGTTGGTTGGCTTTCTCCTTGTGTGCCGTTTTGGCATTTCTTTTGTACACGGCGTTTTGTGTCAATATCACAATAATGCTGGTCACTCATCTTTTAATTTATCTTTTTCTGCGCGTATCCATTTATCCGCGACGACTCGGACCACTTGTTTTTTTTTTTTTATTATACACCGTAAAGACATTACATAAATTTACTACCGCTATTAAAGTTACACTATAATCGATATTTATAATCGTATATATTACACGGACTTATATTATTACATTCAATTCTACAAGAACGCCTAGACAAAACGACCTCACGTAAGAGGACACTCTACTCCACTCACATTTTGTGAGGGAGAGGAAATTATAAACATTTTGTGAGGGAGAGGAAGTACATGCCCAGACGACTCGGACCACTTGTTAAAAAGAGTCTATTGAGCGGGTAAGCAAACGGCCCCGTTTCCTCCTTGCAAATCCCAATTTCTCTTCTTGGTTTTGTAATTCTAATGCCTCATCGTGTCTTATGAGAGTTAGTTTTTGAAGACAGCCCCTCGTGTACTAATTTCTTTTTTTGGTTCACGAGACTGTTTTTCTTCTTAAACATGAACATAAAAGGAAAAAAACAACAAAGCGAAATGTCTCCACGAAAACACGGTGCTAAAAAATTCAATGTATATAAAACACAAATCATTCATTTGAGACTTAGTGCGAGCACTGTTAACGGTCCATTACACTCGCACGTATATATAAATATATAAATTTCTTGTAAACGCAACTGCATATTCTGGGTGTCCTACGGGCCACTAATGACAAAGATTTCTACAAATTACTTTTAATGATTTCAAAAAGACCTTTCACTCCCAAATAAAAATTACATATAGGATTGTTGTCTTTTGGGTTTTGGCATCCAACTTTTAACTCCACTACTTTGGACTTTTTGTCTGTTGGGTATCGAGACAAAGCGATGTAATGTTGTACATTGAACGTGAAGTCTTTGGATAATTATGTTATCTCTTAATTAGAACAAAACTCCACCAACCAAAACTCCTCAACAGGTTCTTTGTATGGAACCAAATCAGACCTCACAATTTCACATGGGTGATGGTGGGTTGATTGCATTTCGTTTTTGTTCCCTCAATGTGTTATCATCATCCCATATCATTCACGCTTCTTCATTTCTTTTTGTTAAATACTTGATTTACAATTTACGATTGATTAATTAACACTAATCCCCCGCACATAGTTTGTTCTTATTTTAAAAATTCAATCAAAAAAATTTTTTTAAGTGTTTTAAGATCTAAAAAATGGGGTTCAGACTTCTGGGCCGAAGTTAGGTCTTGTAATAAAAATCACTAATTAAAAAAAGAAAAAGAAATAAGAATTAGTTGGTTGGTTGGTTTGGTTTTTTTAAATTTTTTAGTTGTTTGTTGTTTAAAATAAACTTAGTTCGAGGGTTTTGAATGGGTCAATGAAGGGATGCATATATTTGTCTGAAGTTGGGAACTAACTTTATTTTGTCTGTTTACTCGTAGAGATGTGCTAAAAGATTAGGCCGAATTGATAAAAAGAACTTCTAATAGTCTTGTTTTTCAATGGTCAATTTGGGTGTTATTATCAATCATGTCTCAAAATGGTTGGCGAGTAAGCAATGTTTTGGCTTGTCCAACTGCATTGTCGTGGCCTTGATATTTTAACCGAATAATGCAATGAGGTGATGATCTCATTTGCTTTATCTACAAGTTATCCTGATTTAAAACAGATATTTCAGTCCATGCTCTTTGAATTTTACAAGTTTTCACTGTACGTACAGCAAAATTATTACCCTTACAATTTTAATTGGTGGTTTAATCGTTAATCATGAATACATGAATAATGATGATCTAACATATAACTTTTATGTTTAGAGTGGAGTACCCATATTTAAAGGTTTAATAATATATTAAATCTTCTTTTTCCTTCAATAAAAATATATATCTATCACGTATAATCTGAAGTGAGACAAATGTAACTCGTGCTTGCACGTCTCAATCCAATAAATTTTTCTCACATATACGTCTAATTTGGTGATGGTGATATTATTACAGAGTGTAAAATTATAAAACACACAACATGATTCTATTAAATAATAATATTTTTAAATCTTTGTCATAGTCAAATTTTTTTTTTTTATCTCTTTCTTTTAAAAAAGAAAGAAGCCAATTTTTATTGACATAAAAGAAAGTAAACTGATATATATCAAAACACAATATTAGTATCGGTTTACTACCATTATGCCTAGATATCCAATAAAACAATAAAATCTCATAAATTAGTGCACAAGAGATAAATATATATATCACATGAAAGGTATTTCTATCAAATATCTACATGACATCTCTTATACTCTATACCATTGCCTTTTACTCTTCTAGCTAATTGATTTGGTTATGAATCCCTTACTGAAAATCAATTCTTTTACAGTATATAGTTTCAAATCTTTCAGAATTGAAGGATGGGTCCTTGACATCATCCACAAACTGGCCTTTGCACATTAAATTGTAACGATTCTTCCCCACAAAAAAATAAATAAATAAATAATCATAATAAATAAATAAAATGTAACGATTAAATAATATTAGATTCAAGTAGTTAATTCATAATTCCAACTTCCAAGTCAATGCTAGAATATACCATTTCAATTTTTTTTTTTTTTTTTTTTTTATATTTGCTTGAGATAACTAGTAGTTACAATATTCTATGCAATAATAATGGTTCTAACATAATCCATGCAGACAATTGTTTGATAAATTGAGCATGTGGTAGTTACGAAAATATAGGATAATCTAGTCTTAATACAAGGAACCCCAGCATGAGAAGTGATGGACTCTTCTAGGGATTAAGGGATAAGCACCTGTGAAAATCCAATAACAGAGACACTTTGTGCACCATCGTTGCGTCATCACAATTCTCAAATGGGCATGGGCAGGGCATCAGGAGGGTCCCGTAATGTTCATTGCAAAGCCAAGATTATTAGCGATCGAGTCTTATTCGATAAAAAAAATAATTTATCTCGTATTAGTGGATAATGGGATAGAGTCGGCGTTGCATCTTATCCAAGAGTTTAATTAAATATAATAGAATAGAACAAGCATCTGCCGTGGTGATGACGGCAATGACATCTCAAGTGTAAAAAACAACAAAGGAAGCGACTATGGCTTACATTATATGGTTCCCTCTGCCCAGAGCAATTCTTACTGTACGTTTTATCGGATGTCTGCAAATGGAAATTAAACGTGCATGGATCAGACCCAGATTGATCAATTCTGCTGATATTATGATGACCGATACTCTCGCACGACGCCGTAGTTAATCTATAAGGTCAATACAATTAATGATAAGTCATAAAATTATGTCACATATTCAGGCATTTACAATATTATTATTATTATTATTATTTTACTTCTAATACAAAAGAATGTTATACTTGGAATATAAATGCTTACAATGTTAGATTTTAATTGCAATTTGTAACAGAAAAGAGATCTCATAGCGGAAAACTTTAAACATATGTACGTTCGTGTTTGGATCGAATGGAATGCTCTGTGTCCAGTACTTTTGTGAGGGAGCAGTGATGAAATTTGTCAACACAAAATGTGTCTGCCGGTGGGCTTGTTGGCAAGACCGCTCTAGCACGACGACCATCATTCGATGCTAATCAACACCATCGGACTCAACCCAAATAATTTGGAATAGCTGCTTAGTTTTGTTGCTGAACTTGGGCTGACCGGCATCCAGTACGAGCCCAATTAATTCCCCTTTGCTAGTGGCCCCCCAAACAAGTCAATAGTCAATCAATCAGTTGCCGTAAATTGCACGCGTAGAATTAAGGAAAGAAGCACCTCAAAGTTAAAATGGCCAACTAGCCAAGCAATGTGTAATTTGATCTCTGCTGAACCTAGAAACACTGTTACTAAAAGAGCTTCATTCCATAACTAAACTGAAAGTAAGCAACTGCCCAGCCGCCCAGGCACCGAACGTACGCACTAATTCACCAAACTTCCAGCCGCTCCATTAACATTATGTGTTATTGATATTATTAACATCTATTGGACAATATTGGTACAAGAGCACCTTGGTAACAAAATGAGTTTGCCAACAACATCACTCAGTTCGTACTTAATAACATGAATATCTCCGATTCCATTAGGAGGAAACTAAGCTTTGGAAGGCTGATTGCATACCAAGAATCACAGTAGTATGAAACAGTAAGACATGTTGTAAGCTGAACAGGGTTGGTGGAATGTTAGCACTTAGCAGCAGCACCAGCATCCCGGCAAGGACAAAGAGAATATATGTTGCTACTTTGATCAATCTAAACAAAAGCTGCTCGCCCAATGATCCCCAGAGGAGTAGAAAC
Source organism: Citropsis articulata (assembly GCA_030449925.1). Classification (NCBI taxonomy): domain Eukaryota; kingdom Viridiplantae; phylum Streptophyta; class Magnoliopsida; order Sapindales; family Rutaceae; genus Citropsis; species Citropsis articulata. The sequence continues at coordinate 6,444,639 of JASUUH010000184.1, read as the reverse complement.
TCTCAGCTATGCAGCTCTACCTGCACCAAGCAACTAAAGATATTGATGTATGATACACATCTATCAGCTAATATCAGGTAAAATTAGCCATGTTTTCAGCAAAAGGTCCCATCTATTTCATTTTCTCTGTTGGTTGCATTAGCTGAAAGCGAAGACCAGCTTGTAAGTACTAAGTGGTATCTTACTTCTGTTGCTGGGGTAACCATAACTGGGGAAATGAACATAGTTGTGTGTTTGCTTTTCTGATTGACCTTGAACTGGGAATATGATCATTAGGCAGGGCCAATGACATAAGCTAGCACTCAACAATCATCCTCGTATACTTGAAGTGCCGTTCATCTGGGCATTCTTTCAACAAAGTAGGTGAAGTCTTTTTAACTTCCGCCTATGAGCCACGAACCCCAAAAAAGAATAGGTCAATATCAGATCACTTATACAGAAGAAAAAGGAAAAAACAAGAATTAGCTGCTGACATATAGAAGAAAGAAGCTACTCTGTTAGTGGCAAAAGAAGAAAACACCATAATAGACTTGAGTAACTGTTCCTGCCAAGAGAACCAAATCCTATTTTATAAAACTGCAAATGTTAAGAAAGCGAAAGGCATGAAAACCGTCTTTAATAGGATTTCCAAATTTTGTTCTTATGTGTTCTTAGTGACATTTTTTCTTTTTGGGAACTCATCACTTCATTATGAAGTATGTCAATAATTACGCATAATGGCAAAGCTTTTTTTAACCGTATCTCATTGTACTTGCAATAGCTTTGACACATAAAATTCCTGGTCCGAACACAATAATTTATTCATCCAAAATAAAAGGTTTATTTTTGGATGTGACTCGCCCGATCTTAATTTATATTTTGTTTTGTCTCAGTGATTTGTAACTTCAGGACAACCAGTGGGTACTATAAGGTTTTGCTGCCATTAAAAATAACTTTGTCGTTGGACTATTAGCACAATATTTCATTAAAGAAATAACTTCAACGATGCCAATTCTTTCTGTGAAAGTTCATCCTTTTATTGCCAATTGATAAGACAAATATTCAAAAACATACTTGGCTGGTTCACACACAATAAGTAGCTTTCTTCTTTCGCAGTTTGGGGAGTAGCTATGAAAATATAACGTCGTTTTGAAACATATGACGGGATGTAGGCTTGACTTGGTCCGCCCCTCTCCAACTTGGGACGTCCTTCATGCTTATGGAAATAAACAACTAGATACAATATAACAAAGCCAGTTCTTTACTGTAACGGCTATGATGAAATTGCGTAAACTAATCTCAACTCAGCGCTCACAGATATTCTTGAAAATGAGAATCATTATCAGATACAACAACATGCATTTATTGCAAGGAATAGAATGGAATTGAAAAAAGCAAGAAAAATGTCGTTTTTGGCTACAAGTATCCGAGACAATGAGACAGACCATGAAAATGAAAATGTGAGCTCATTTGAATTATAATAATCAGTTGAGGCTACAACCACAGACATTACTAATTATTTAAATATCAATTAGATGTCACGAATGCTCCCAGAACCCACTTAAATGTCTTATTATTGTCAGAAAAGCAGCTTAAATCAACTAAAGAACACATTATATAAGTGAATAATCAAGAAATCACTGGCCTAAGAGATTGAATAATCTAAGCATTTAGATTCCCATAGCATTTTGCACCCCAATGACATAATATCTCATTGATTCTCCAAGCATCAAGTGAGGCTTATTGATGCTACAATAAAAAATGTTCTTTGGCAGACAACAGAATAGGCTCAACATATCACATCATGATAAGGAAATTTGTTTTTAGAGAAAGCATCTAGGACATCATAAACTGGTGTCTACAATATCTGATTCAATTAAAAACCAAACCGAAGTCACACAGCTGTAGGGGCTGACGAGCTGTCATATTTATTCAGTACTTGGGAATTAGGATAGATGCTTCACTCATTGCAACAAATACAAAATCAATAGTTTAGAGATTCAGCGATTCAGGAAAAAGAAACTAATTACACAGCCTTAATTTAGTACTACCTCTCTATAATAATGAAGAAACAAATCTAGTAGTACATGGTGTTAATTTTGTGCTCGACTATCTGTTGTGGATGCCAAATTCTTGAAAATTTAAACATTAATTTCAACCCAACAAACTTTATACTACAATCTAAGATGATTCTCAGAGATCTGATCATAGATTGATAGAATAATCATATTTGTTTTCATCTTATGTGGTGTGACATATTTATCATGTCATACATAGGCATAACAATAAACACAGAAAGTAACAGCCTCCATGCTCATAATCAACCAACCTAGGCGATTAAGCAAGACAGGTCTTAAATTTGAGGGGGAAAAAGAAATAAAAAATCTATTCAAAATGGTCCCTACAAGGCTACAATGAAAAGTTAACAAGAACAATTAGTCAGGAAATTGAAGTGGTGTTTGATGTTTAAGAAAATCAAACGCGCAATAGAAAGTACCTTTTCGTCTTACACGCGACATGTATGGCTCCATATTCAAACAAGCCATCGTTGACTTGTTCTTCATCCTCTCATTTTCAAAGTCCCTACCATCCCCTCTCAGCCAAACCAAAACCAACCATTCAACATTAAGTTAATCCATTTTATTAATTAACATAATCTGATACCAATATTAAAACAAATTAAACAAAAACAAAAGAAAAAGTAACTGCTACTCACCCTCTTCATCTTCTTCCAGTAGAGAGAAAACAAAGGGGGTTACACTTACAATGGACCGGTTAGTGAAAGCAGATGTAAAAGAAGTTGAAATAGCTTTCAAGAGAGGCCAAAAGTGCACCAAAACGTTTCGTTTAACCAATTTGATGCACACCATGGCTGTTGCTGTCTCATTGACAACAACGGACCAATCTCTCTTCTCTTTTGATAAGCTTTTCTCCATAATCCCACCGCTGTCCTCTTCATCATACACTCTGATACTCTCTCAGCCCTCCGATCATCCCCCTCTATCCACTTCCAACGACGCCGTCGTCGTCAAGTCGTCCATGCTTCCCCTCGGCAAAGCCCACCACGAAGATCTCCGCCGTCTGTTCTCAAAACGCGGGCCCCACATATTCAGAGACGCCACGCTTCCCATCTCCTTTGTGGGCCCCCACGTGGCTGAGTTCCTCATCTCTCGGCATACACATATACCGGATCTAGCTTCCTTTTTCAACAAAGCGGTTTCTGGTTGCTCCGCGTCTCAGCTCTCGTCGTTACTAGAAAACGCCATCGTTTCTGGAAATGGAGACTTGGTCACGAGCTTGATTGATAATGGCGCTGATGTGGATCACAAGGATTCTGATGGGCGCTCCATGATTTCTTTAGCCGTTAAAGCTGGAAACGTCGATGTTGTTGATGTACTGATCGCTTCTGGATGTCAAATCGATGATTCGAAAGATCGTGTGCTGCACGAGGCAGCGGCGAGTGGTAGAGTGGATTTAATAGAGGCTTTGATTTCAGCTTTTGCAAATATTGATGTGAATTCGGTTGATTCAAACGGCAGAAGCCCAATCCACGTCGCCGCGAGTAAGGGACACGCGCGAGTGATTCGGTACTTCTGGTCTCTCACCGGAGCTAGAAAAACGGATGTGTTCGATAAAAACGGGGCGAGTCCGCTTCACCTGGCCGCCGAAAACGGCCATTTGGACGCCGTCAAATGCTTGTTAGATAATCCGAACTACGTTAAATACGCAGTTAACAAAGACGGCAAGACTGCCTTCGCGCTGGCGGTTGAGAATGGCCACTCGCATTTGTACGACTTGCTGCAACTGGGAGACACGCTGCATCGCGCGGCGAGAGTGGACGACGTTCCCGCAATGAAGAGTTGCCTTGCGGAAGGGGCTAGCGTTAACGGGAGGGATCAGAATGGATGGACAGCGTTGCATAGAGCGGCGTTTAAGGGCAAAATCGAGAGCGTGAATATTTTACTTAACAATGGGGCGAAGGTGGACGTTGTTGACGACGCTGGGTACACGCCGTTACACTGCGCCGTTATGGCGGGGCACGTGGAAGTTGCGTTGGTGTTGATTGCGCGTGGGGCCAGAGCCAATTTGAAGAGCCTAAAGCGTTTGGTCCCGTTGAAATTGGATCGTTTTAAGAATCATCCATCTTTGCTTGTTCATCAGCAGCCTTTGTGTCGAGAAAAAGAACGAGATTGAAAATCGAGATGGTGTCTGTGTTTGTTCAATTTGTAATTTGTATATAGCTTTTGGACAATGTAACGAATCCCTCGATTACTTTTTCATACTCGTCAGCTGGATGAACTGAGTAACGCATACAGGAGCATACACAAAACTAAGAAATAAAGATTTGATTAAAATAGCTGGAGCCATAAAATGGAGGGCAGTTAAATTTTGTGGAGGAAAAGATTAATGAAAATAATATTAATTTATTCACATTTAAAGTTTTTTTTTTTTAAGAGAAGGCTTGTTTTTTTATTTTTCTATTTGTTAAATAGGTAAGTAAGTATGCATTTAAAAAAAAAAAGTATGCATTTAAAAAGTAAAATTTAAGGATGTTCTTGGCGATACTTTAATAGACATAGTTCTATATTGTATGTCTAATAACTCCTTTAATTATACCTAGTGATTGAACAATGCGATGGTAAAGTGTAAGTTATTGGTTCAAATTTGACAAGGGCTTTTTAACTTTTTTTTTTTTAAATAGTCAAGTGGTATTATTTTTATTGATATGGAGAATAAAAATAGTGTGGATTTATAATTTAAAAAAAAGTAACCAACTGTATAATAATATAATTCTAAACTTTTGAATTTAACGTTAATAAATTGTTAATTGTAATAATATAGTAATTAGAATAGTACTTCTACAGTAAAAATTTGCAGAGAAAGACAATTTCACTTTTCAGTTTCTACTTAAAATATATATTTAATTTTTCTTAATGATCCCAAGTAGAGCTTATTAAAAAATAAATCCAACTAAAATAACGAAGTTAACAACATAAAACCTAGACTATCTGTTTATTAATTATTATCCATCACAATGGCTGACGGCTTACCACAAAAGTGGCCTTTCTAAGTCTTTCACTCTGCTCAAACGTCATCATTCACAATCATAATAAAAATTTCTCTTTTATTATTGTTTTTCTTTTTTTTCATGTATAGTTAAAAATAATGAATTTTATCTACCACTATCCACATGTCATTGTTATTCACCGGCAATATGGATTTTATTTTTTTTATTTTTTTTCCTTTTGACCGTTAATAACAGTGACTTTGTATAGTTATATATGAGAAAAATATTACTTGCAAAATACGTTTTATTTTTTTAAAATAAAATGTGAATGGGAATTGCTTAAGTCATTAGACTAAAACTTAATTATTAGAACTCAAGTCTCATAATTGTGAGGTTATGAGTTTGAGCCCCACAACATATTGTGAGGATTAGGGCCCGTTTGGTACCCTTTTCCAAGCCACGTTTTTGTTTTCATTTTCGTAATATACACATAAAACATGTTTGGTGGATTTTTTTCACAAAACAGATTACAAAACACAAAATTCGAATTCATTATTATAACTACACAATTGAAAACAAGTTAAACATGTTCTCCAAATTTTACAAACTAGACCTAAAAATGAATTAAAAAACAGAAGAAAAATCGTGACCTCCTCCTTATCTCTTCACTGCGCTCTCTCTTCCCCGCAACGTTCTTCATCCAGTTGCAGCAAATCTGCACTCTCTCCTTCCCCTTATCTTCATCCAACATCTTTCTCTCTTTTTATTTCTCCCGATCCACTCTCTCCTCCTTATCTCTTCACTGCCTCTCTCTCTTCTCCAATTTCTTGATTCGGGCAAAGAATCAGACTCTCTCCCTTTCCTCAGCAAATATGCACTCTCAGCCACTACCGTTGCTCTATTTCCGCCATAGTCAGCCACCTCACTGCCTCACCAAATTCTGTCTCACTGCTGCCCGCCATCTGCTGCTCCGTTCTAGCCTGATAAAGGAACACCGCCTGTGCACGTTCTAGCCTCGTCACTCTCAGTCTCTCACTTGCTTTACTCTCCACTAACTTTCATCAATCTCTCAAACAAATGGGCAAGAAGAAGAAATTCATTGACAAAAAAAAGCGGCTACTTTCCAATTACTTGCTCGTGATCCCTCGGATCCCATCTTAGATGACAATTATGATGATTCTAATTCAAAATTCGCCGACAATGATGACTGATGCAGAACTAGGCATCGAACTGTGGCACGGAGCATATAAGGAAAGAAATTTTGGAGTTAGGGTTTCCCGATGATGGCTATAACTATTTAACTCATTTAAAGGAAATTAAAAATAATAGTGGTGGGTATGCTTTTTATGAAAACCCCAAGTCCAAGCTCTGTGAGCTCCCTCGTGATATCAAGGTTCGATATTTTTGAAACCTTTTTTTTTTAGTTAAATTTAGCTATCGATTGGGACAAATGTTATTTATTTAACTATTTACATTTTTTGTAGGCTTATGATGCTTCAAGAGTTAAAATTTTGGAAGTGAAAAATGAGAATGAGGCTAATGAGAAGTCAATTTATAGTGTGGCATCGAAGGCGGTTAATGTTAAGGTTCAGAGAGCAATTGATCCTGAAGTGGCAGCGTTGCTTGATGATAGTTATTTGTCACCGTTAGGTTCTGATGTTGAGGATTTGGAAGAGGATTTTGTTTTACAAGCAAATTGTACCGAGAAGGAATAAGTTTAGGCATTGATGAGAAGTTGAATTTGTCTGAGGAATATAAAGTAGTTGATGAAGTGGTTGATGCTGCTGCTGATGGGTATCTTACTTTGAGCAATGGGCATTAAGTGGTTGATGCTGCTGCTGATGGGTATCTTACCTTGAGCAATGGGCATATTGCAGCTCAAGAAGGAAATAGTGTTTTGGAGGAAGTAAGATATCTATCTTTCTATATTTTTTAATGGGGAACATATGGGATTTACTCCGAGAAAGGTTGCATAGAGATTTTCGTTATAATGTTGTTCATAGTGTAGAATTTGCCTTGATAATAGAATAGGCTGAATCGAATCCCAGATTAAACATTTGTTGTTTCTTGTTTGGATGGTACCTAATACAATTTGTTAAAGAAAAATTATGGGGAAAATCTTTTTACAGGCAATGTGATAGCGTAAACCATGGGCAATATATTTTAGGATTGCAGTTCCTGGAATGCATCACTAATCCATACAAGCCCCTTTATCGTACAAGTACACACCTACCAAACTCGATAAAATAGTTGTAAGAAAATTGCTGGTTGGATTATGAGAAGAGTGCCCTATGATTGTACTAAGGCAATGAAGCAGTGTCGGAGAAGGGGAAATCAGAATGAAATGAATTGGGAAGAGAAGTGCGACATGAGTTTTCCGCATGAGGAACTGGGGCAGAAAAGGGTCCTCCAGATCTTGGTGTTGGGTTCCAGGTTCCATAATCTCCGAAGCTTGGTTCGATCTGGTAGTGCTTCTTGCTTTCCTGGTTCCAGTTCTCAAATGGATGTAGAGGAGAAGATGATGAGGCAGCTGTAAGTGATAATGTCAGCAGTGGTGAAGGTGATGATGATTCCGTACCTATTACAGCGAACAATGTCTATATGACTGGCATGAACACACATATAATGTGCCCAAATGGTCTTTGCTAAACTTGACGTGCTTATACTGGGTGTTTTGTGCATACTTCTTGAAAGCTTTTACATTGTCTCCTGTTTTGTTCTGCAACGAACCACCGTTACTTATTTTAATTTTAGTTGATTTATGCTTATGTGAATACAACAATTGTTGTCTTAGCTAGAAACAATGTTTGATTAAATTGATCCTTCTTTGCACACGAAATAATAATTACTTATAAAGTACGAGGACTTTTCGCGGAAAAGTAGATTGGCAACAACAAGAACAAAGCCAATATGATTATTGTGGTAAAGTGTTAAGCATCAATCAAATCTTATCGCGGGTTCATTCACTTTTAATCAAAAAAACAATAAAGCTTTATATTATTTAATAATAAAGATGTTAATTAAAGATTAGCAAACTGGAAATATCATTCACTTATTAAACGGTTCAAGGTTAGTAAACTGGAAATAATCGGTTCACCGTTACCGTTAATTTCCAGAGACATGCCAAACAAATTTGACTTAACTGTTCTAACTAAACGGTTCAAAGTTAGCAAACTGAAAATAATCGGTTCATCGTTTTCCGTAAACGGTTTACCGTTAATTTCCAAAAACATCATTTTAACAAACCTTTGTAGAACATACTTTCTGGACATTATCGGTTAGTCGTTTTAAATAAACGGTTAGTTGTTTGCTACAGTGAATTGTTTTTTAAAAAAGTATTATCAAACGCATATTCTCTGTTTTTATCATTTTCAATTTTATCTACCAAATGCATATTACTGTTTTCAGTTTTAAAATACAGGATACAAAAAATGATACCAAACGTATATTTAAATTCGAAATACAGCAACTGCAAAACACCATTTTCATTTTCATTTTTATTCTCAGAAAATACAAATCCAGAAACAATACCAAACGTGCCCTTACTTTTCTTACTCAATTTGAGTAAAGGCAGTTGTTTACCTCTCAAAATATGAGTGGAGTAGAAGGTTAAAATTTGAGTTGTATTATATAAGATTCGTAAATTAGTCGAATACTAGAGAGAGTTAAAATCTGAACTGTGCTATAGAATATTTGTAAATTAATCCCGGACATCTCTCAAATATTTGAGAGAGTTAAAATTTGGACTGTACTATATAAGATTTGTAAATTAGTCGAATATTAAAGAGGGTTAAAATATGGGCTATGCTATATAAGATTTGTAAATTAGTCACAATAATTATTTGATTGTAAATATCAGTGTACTAATTTCATTAAATATGAGTTGTAGTCTGAGCATTAGTTTCATATAATTAAAAAACAAAGGAATGAGAACTGCATATTTATATTTTAGTACGGAAAATTTTCGATCTAACATATAACATTGACGAGATGATGATGATATCATTTATCATATTGGGCATGAGTAAGAATATTGACATCACTATACCATATTTAGCTTGGTATACTTTGATATCACTCATATTAGTAGTAAACCTCTTCTGTATGTATGTGTGTGTGTGTGTGTACATACACTCAACTTGAACTTTTTCCTTTATATTTGGAGAGATAAAAATGAGATGCACTCGATTTTACATCTTCTTGCCTATGTAGAAGATACCAAGAGGAAATAGTTGCTTCTTCAAACTTGCTTCTTGTTTAAGGTTACTCTAAAATGACATCCTAAAAACACTCCTCTACTTACCTATTTTTAGAGAATAGGATTAAAAGAAATTTCATTAACCCAACCTATTTTTTTCGTATCTTTTAAATAACAATGAGAGTAAGTTAAAATTTACAGTAATTTAAAAAATATTTTGAAGATTACCATTTTGTAGGAGGAGAAATCCGAAATTTACATTCTTGTTTTCGATGATTGACAGGATAATTGCATTTAAATGTGGCAACCCATGGGCAATCCGTGACCCTGCGGATCAAGGCTGTGTCCAACAGTGTGAACCTCCATCACAATTCTAAAACTGCGGATGGTTGGGTTGCAAAAAGAGAATGCGGGGCTAAGTAGTATCTATTTCCCATAGGGCCAGCAGTGATCTTCCGATGCCTTTACACCGTAACAAGAAACAAGACAGCTGGACCGGTTGACTTTCCAATTTTCAGAAACGACATCGTAAGGCACAGAGAAATTAAAAGTACAACAATTGGCAAATTTTTATATTTCCCGCTCAAACTTTTATTTTTAAATAAAAAGCATCCCGCCGTGCCACGCTGGCTATCCTTGAAAAATCAAAACCGCGAGTTACAGCCACGTCATTGATCCGCGAATGTCTCAAACAACCAATCAAAACGCATCCCTCATCCCTATATGAACCAAAAAACAACCGAGCCCACGTTCTCATCGCAAACCGCTTCGAATTTTTTCACCACTCTCAATCTTCCTCAAAAGGAAAAACCATTTCTCAACCATGAGTTCAGAAACTGCAGCAACCAAGGGTGGGCGGGGCAGGTCCAAGGGCAGCAAACCGGTGTCCAGATCCCACAAGGCCGGTCTCCAGTTCCCGGTTGGCCGTGTCGCTCGCTTCCTCAAGAAAGGCCGATACGCCCAGCGCGTCGGCTCCGGCTCTCCCGTCTATCTCTCCGCCGTTCTTGAATACCTTGCTGCTGAGGTTCGTTCGTCTTTTTTTTTCTCTTGTATGAAATTGTAAACTAGCGCTTACTATTTATTAATTTTTTTTCGAAATTTTGTTTTTGAATTTGGTAGGTTTTGGAGTTGGCTGGGAACGCTGCGAGGGACAACAAGAAGAACAGAATCATTCCAAGGCACATTCAGTTGGCTGTGAAAAATGACGAGGAGTTTAGCAAGCTGCTTGGCTCTGTGACTATCGCTAATGGTGGTGTGTTGCCTAACATTCATCAGAACCTGCTGCCGAAGAAGGCTGCAGCAAAGAAGGGCGAAATTGGATCCGTGTCTCAGGAGTTTTAGGGTTTTTGTTAGGGATCTGGAATCTTCGATTTGGGTTATGTTTATAAGTATGCAGTGAATTTGGGTTTTCAGTTTGATATGTGTAAATCTCATTTTGGATTATTGAGTAAAAATGTTGGGTTTCGTCGCTGCTGCTGCTTGTGATACTGGACTATATTTTGTAATTGGTAGGAACAATATTTTCAAATGAATCCATAGTTTGCTGCAAACAATGATTTTTTCATTTTTCTTGTGTAATAATTGTCATTTGATACGGCTGGTTGCAATTTTGATGTTGTCTCTGATTTAGTTCTGTTTCTCAGATCACAAGGTCATGTCTTAATTCTTAGAACTTGCTTCCGACTAAATGATTGTGAAGCTGCAAGGGATTATCCCCGCTGCTTATGGCTAATTAATAGTGTTACTCTGCTAATCAGATACTATTGTTTTGGGAAAAAAAAATCCATAAACTGGACATCGGACAGGTGGCACTCAATTTGGATACAAATTTTTTTTTGAATAGTTAAACAAAATAATATTTGACATTTCAAAATTAATCAATGTTTTTTTATTGATTTACTTTGTGTGACTTTGTATCTAAATTTTCTTATTGGAGGGTGCCAAGATCGGAATGTTTCATTTTGTCAAGAGGTTAGTACATGCTTGTACGATTATAGAATACAAAATTTTGTTGGATTTTTTTATTTTTGGGAAAAGGAATTGATTTTATTAAATTAAAGAACGCCAAGTTTTAATAGTAGAAATATGTTGGGTCTTTGCTATAAAATATTTAAAATGTTAATTTTTGAAGGAGGTTGGCTAATTGCAGAAGAAAGACTAGAGAAAAGTGACGGGGCATGTGAGAAAAATGGGAAATGTAGAATGAGATGTTTTCACCAAATTATTTAAAACATGGATAAAATTATGTTATAACTGTTGTATGGTATAATAGTTACTTTCAGTCATTAGATTTATGATTGTACAGTTACACAAATTAAATTCAATAGTTAGAAATAATTGTTGTACTGTACAACAGTAGTAAAACATTAGGTACTTTATCGACTTATATCTCTAGGGTAAGAATCTTTACTTTGATTTTTTTTTTCACTTTTTTTTTTCTTTTTTCAAATGAGTGATCAAGATTTAATTTTAAAATTTAATATTAGCAGTTAAATCAATTTTTTCACTTTATTTATAATTAAATTAATTTTTTGACTAAATTTTAAAAAAAAATGAGATAAAAGTAAAGAGAGGATCGGAATTCTACTGGCAAAGGCACGCAGCAAGGAAAGTGTCACCAAGAAAATAAAATAAAACAGTGATTTTCCACGCTGGCAATCCGAGGGTTACCTTCTGATCCAGCGAGAACAAACCAGGCACGTCGCCTCCCTATATAAATACTCCTTCCCTTCGTTTCAATTCCAGAGCTTTACCAGAAAGCGCAAGCAAGAGAGCATTTGCATTGTTTTGTCAATCGATGAGCTCCGCAGGATCAACAAAGGGCGGCCGAGGCAAGCCCAAGTCGACCAAATCAATTTCCAGATCTCAAAAGGCTGGCCTTCAGTTCCCTGTCGGCCGTATTGCTCGCTTCCTCAAAGCCGGAAAGTACGCCGATCGCGTGGGTGCCGGCGCCCCCGTCTACCTATCGGCCGTTCTTGAATACCTTGCTGCTGAGGTCGGTTTGTCTATCATTTCATTTGATTCAATCTCTGTGTTTGGTCGATTCTTCTGCTGACAAGAAATGTTGAATATCGTTTCTCAATGCCAGGGTTTTATTAACTTTTGCATTTGGGAAATTGATGGGACCAATTAACTATTTACGAGTGAAATATTGGATCTATATTTGTTTCTTTTTAAGTAGAGCATGGAGGAACAGCATTAAAGCTCTGTATTTTGGACATTTGATTTTACAATGTGATTCTCTACTCTGTCTTTTGGTGTCCATGGTATTTGTTGTTGTTTCAGAAACATTTTGGTTTTAGAGAAAATGTTAGAAAATGGAAGAGATTTTGAAATTTATTTCTCATGTTGTTGTATGCATTAATTAATATGCAGGTTTTGGAGCTTGCTGGCAATGCTGCAAGGGATAACAAAAAGAACCGTATCGTTCCAAGGCACATTCAGCTAGCTGTGAGGAATGATGAAGAGTTAAGCAAGCTTTTGGGCACAGTTACTATTGCAAATGGAGGAGTTCTGCCAAACATTCATCAGAACCTGTTGCCAAGGAAAATGGGCAAAGGAAGGGAGGATATTGGATCTGCTTCCCAAGAATTTTAGTGCTGAAACTTGTCTGCTTGTTGAATTTGAATATATTTAAAAAACGTAGGATTGATTTATGGAATTTTTTTTCATTATTTGTGATTTTGATCTCCTTGTAAGCCTGGGTTTGGGTTCCGGGTGAATATAGTGAAACAATAATTTTTTGATGTCCCTTCTCATTGTGCGGTGGTTTAAAGTTAGCAACAATGAAGTTGGTTTGCATTGCTCATGTCTCACGAGTTTTGTGGCATTGGTTGTGTGCACTGCGGAATGATTCTAAGTTTTGAACTGGGAAAAATGTTGATGATAACTTGCACTGCTGCTGTTGGGCTGGTAGCTGGATATTTGAGTTAACACATAGCTGCCTAGGGTTTATAAATGGTGCCCGTAGCCATTGGTGTCTCAAATTACTGAATGTTATCAGATTTGTGAAAAGTTTACCTTGTCTGGCTCTGGCATGGTTTTCTGGTATCTACTTAGCTGGGTTACTGTTGGTACTCTCAAATTTCATTTGGTCCACCCAACTATAGGTGCTAATAGTGTTGGGAGGTTACTTAAAATTTGCGAGGCTTGCCCTTCAACAGCTGTGCCAGACTGCCACTTCATCTAGACTTCAACTCTCCCAGCAAGTGCAGCGAATGACTGAATGTGAAACTGCAGTGTCTTGTGATTTGGCCCGTTAGTCACATTTGGGCCGGGTTTAGGAGGGGTGTACCTGTGTTTGGGCCTGTTTTGTTGAACGAATTGCTGGTTATTGTCTTATTATAGAATATTTTATGCCGGACAAAAACAACTAGGGGATGTAGCTCAAATGGTAGAGCGCTCGCTTTGCATGCGAGAGGTACAGGGTTCGATCCCCTGCATCTCCAAATTTTTTATTTTTGGTTTTTACTTTGTTAACATATATTTAGTAGCCTTTGGAAAATTTCAGCTTCAGCTTCAAATGCTATTACATTTAGGCCGTCGAGCATTAATAGGTCTGTTTTGATGCGCCTTTTTTCCTATATCATTATCATTTGAGCAATAAAAGCCAGTCTCTCTTGGTTGCTGTAGCTTATACTCTTATGGATTTGCAGCCTAGTCCTGATATTTTGAGTCATTTTTTAACTATCCTTGTGTATCAAGAGATTCTTTTCTTGTGAGTTCTTCGCTAATTCTTGCATTATTGCCTTTTTTTTTTTTTATTATTATAAATGGGCTCAGGAAGAGCTAAGGCAACACTAGGCGGGAGTGTGCAACTCCATACATATCATTACAAAGTAAGCCAATAAGATCAGGAGAAGGAGAATGATAAACATTGCATTATTGCTTTTTTATTATACTGTTTTAGCCTTATTCTTGCCAGTTGGAGTAACTTATCAACCACATAAATTTCCTTGAAACTAGACTTCTTCAGGCATTTCAGTTACGATTGGCATGGTGATTGTCTGATCTTTTTTCTTTTATTTCCTCAAAATTGAATAGTGCAGATAGTACCAAGCCCGTCATTGGAGGTTTCAGAGGGTGTGTTATTCACAATATTTTATCTGTCGACAAAATTTACAGTTTAAGTGTATTAAAATACGTTTTATGTTTTGCAGCGATATCTTTATATGCCAGCAAAATTACTGAATGCTGCGACGTACGAAAACTTTGTTATTATACTTGAACTATCATTATTTGCCATAGTTGAATAGTGCTCTGTTGATGCAGTCCGGTGTATAAACAGGAGTTCCTGAGTTGCTTTGGACGTGTTCATTTTTTATGATCTTCACTTTGATCAATTATTATACAACTGATTTGTGGGTCTATTTCTGTAGCTATATTCGCAAATTGACTAGGATTCAATCTTTCATTATAACCGCAGCTTGTGTAAGGGAACAGCTTGATGCTCTTGGCAAAGCTGTTGAAGCTGGGTGGGATAATTGATAATACGATGAACTTTCCTTCGGTAGTTGGAACTGCTATCAAGATCAGGTATTCCGGACTCAGCAATGAAACTGCATATGGTGACATTTGCTCCTTCCACGACCCCTCTTTCTCCCTCTCTTGGATTCGTATATGTTGACGTGAATTATATGATTCAGTTTTGTACTGCAGAGTTCCAACAGCCTACTCTGCAAAACTTTTGATGCTGGAGCGTCATGGCTGATTGCTGTCATCATCAGAGAGGTCTGTCATTCATTTCGATTAGCTTCAAATGAATTATACAGAAGCCCTGTAGAATCTGTTTAAAAGTTCTTCTCCAAATTGTTTGTTTGATCTTTTATTATTTAGTGAAATACATTATAGAGTTCAGCTTTTATCATTTAGGCCAATGTCTCGGTTCTCCTTCTCAGGAAAGTATTCAGATGGGGAGTCCTGAAACAATATGCTGAATAAGATCATAAGAAGCAGCCACCACAGATTTTTCTCAGTATTGAGGATTTTCGAGCTCTGGAGAAGCCAAGAAGATGATGGGAGTTTACCCTGAAATTTAATGATCTAAATTATGATTCCAACTTTTGTTTGTCTTACAAGTTTACTGAAACCGAACTGTTAGATTATGACTTATCGATTCATCGATCTGCCTTCCTTGCAGGACTATCTTCATGTTGCTGGAAGATGGGGCCTTCATCGAATATTTCTTGCAATTAGCCTCTCTTGTGTGTGTTCAGTGTTCACAAGCATGTAGATATTGCTTTTGTTATTTTGGACAGCATATTTCCTAGTAAGAGCTGTGAAATTCCGTACTGATGATACACAAGGCAAGTTGTTGGATCTCAATTAGGTAAAAGAATCTTACATCCTAACAAGTTGCTAAGTAATCACTTGGGCTTAGCCCAATAGGTGTAAAAGTCCGCCTGTCAGTTCGGCCCGTCGTTGAAGGCCGGATAAGTACAAAATTGTAAAGCGTATATAAACAGATAAGAACATGGCACTGTTAATTTTTAAATAAAAAAAGAAAAAACTCAAAATATCAAATTAGTTTAATTTTTTATATTAGTATTTGTTATTTATTAGGTTATATTACCAATATTTTATGTATTAGACTATTATTTTATTATGTATTAGATAATTATCTTTAATTTAAATATTTTCTTAATTAAAAATATATTTTATAATTAATCTAAAAGCCTGCGCCTCAGTCCAAATTAACCTCAGATAGGCCTGAGCCCCGTCCAATTTTGGCTTTTGGACTGATGTGATGATAGAACTTTGAAAAGCCCAAATGTAAATCACATCCCCAAGCCAAGTGGTAGAAATACCTCTCACAAATGTAAGTGAAGTGGTTCGAACCCCTGCAGATGTATTGCAGGGGTTTAATTTATATTTTCTTCCTTGGAGCCTCTGAGCTCAAGTGAAGGCAGTCTTTTTCCCAATATGGGAGTTTGACGTCCCTCGAATATTTGAAAGTGTTTAAAATACGCCATATCGTAATTGATATAAAGCGGATCTCAAGAATGGAATATCTCATATAATATGAGATTACCCCGTAATTCAAAAAAAAAAAAAAACAAGTTGCTAAGTGATAGCTTGATCTTAATTAGTTCCACAGTCAGATTTCATCAAAATCTTATTGTTTCTTTCTTTTTTAAAAAAAAAAAAATTATCAAACACTAAAACGAGCACTAAAATAAATTTTTAGTTCTTCAAAATTATTTTTAACTCTCCTCAAAACAATCACAAATTGGGCTTTAAGAGTTAGCCTTTTGGCACCCTCAAAATTCCTCTTAAAACCCCTTTTTCAATTGAAATTACCTAAATAATTAAAGACAAATTAATTCATTTGTTATTTTGAATGGGAATTCAATTAAATACTCAAATTGATTATATTTTTAACCAACTATTTAGGGTCCATTTGGTATTATTTTTGGGAAACTCAAAAGTGATTTTTAAAAACTAAAGGCTAGTTTTAATATTTGTTAAATTTTTTCATAAATTACTTTTAGCAAAATCACCCCATTCTATAGTAAATTTTGAAAAGAATGAAAAGAGCAATTCTCTAAAATCTGATTTTGATAATCAATTTTATATACTATGAAAATCCAAAATTGTCCATATTAATTAATAATAAAATCATTAACTTTAAAGATTATTACAATTATTACTAATTATATTAAGAGAACAAAATAAAATAAAATAAAAATATTTATTTTAGTTATCAATTATTGTATATACACAATAAAAAGTAGTTCATATACATGTTTAAAAATGCGTAAATATCATTATATCAAATTTAATTATTTACATATTTACAGTAGCTTAACAGTAAGATTTAACAAGTACATATAATTTCTTTTAAAAATCATGGTACTTTCAAAATGAATTTTACTAAATATTTAACTAATTATCTTAACAACTTATTGTTTTTACAACAATTATTTTGAGATCTATAGCATTACTAAACTGGCCCTTATACTCCGATGAATTTTCAATTAAATACTTAAATAAATTATTTTTTTAACAAATTGACTTGTTCAAATGAGAAAAACTTGCATCCTTATCTCAACTTCAATTCAAACATGGGTTTGCTTCACACTCCATGTTTTGGGAAATATTTTAATTTTTTAATTAAAAATTTTTAAATTTTAGAGTTATGGAGATAGAAATTACCTAATAAAAAAATTAATTTAAGATTTGTATGTATTTTATAAATAAATACTTTAACAAAAAAAATTTTGAGTGAAAATTTATAGAAATTTTGTTAATTTTAATATATAAATTTATTTTTCACAAATTAAAATGAGGTATTTTAAGAATAAAGTTCAAACGAGTAAGAGCATCTCTAAAATGCTCTACAAATTTTACTCTTTAAATATTTATTTGTTTACCTATATGGCAAATAGAAGAGTGAAAAAATATGTTATTCTCCAAAAGACTCTTCAAATATAAATGAGTTAATATTATTTTAATTAAATAACTATTTTTTAAAGGAAAAAGTCAATAGTAATTAAAGCACCTCTCTCTCTTTCTCCAACAAAAAATAATAAAATATAAATTAATGAGGGAGAAAATAACTCTCTAAATTTGAAGAGAGAGAATCACTTCTTATTTGAAAAATTTTATTTAAAGTTATTTTTAGAGTCTTAAATATTGATGTGGCTCTTCAAAATAATAATAAAATCTTATTTGAAAAATCTTTTAGTAGTATTCTAACTAGAAGGATTTTGAAGAGCTGTTGAAAGCTCTAGTCCTAAGTAGGGATGGCAAAATGTCGGGTCGGGCTCGGGCTTGGCCAAACCCGACCCGACCCTATCAAAAAAATTCGAGACCGACTAAAAGTTCCCTAACATCAGATAATTAGGGTCGGGCCGACTGACCAGCCAACGCCCGACCCTACTCCAAAGTAAATGCAAGATTGAACTTATTGTTAAATTTGCCATGTTAAAATGCAAGATTTACGGAAGTCAAAAAATCCAGTCACATCATTTTCAGTCGTTTGGAAGCCAAAAGCAAAATCTGAGTTGTTTGATAACAGAAACAAACCATTATTATCAATTAAAGTCATTTGAGCTCCTTGAAACCCTGGAAGTATGTTGCCTATGCTTTGAATACTAGCCATACAAGTTTTAGAAATAAGGATAAGGGATACCAAAAAGAAGCCGATGAGATGAATCAAATTCCTAGTTCCCATGACTACACACAAGAAATCAACAGACCGAATATAAAGAAAGAAACTTCAACACTAACCAAAAAACAAAAAAAAGGGCATTTTCAAGCTTTTAACACCAAATTGACAAATGACAATCAGAAACTCTATATTCAGCAGTTAAATCAGCCATATAGCAAATGACAAATGACAATCAGAAATTGATCATATATTCATCTGAAAACAAACTCAAGAAACTTTAGAATGTATAACATATAGCAAATATCAGAATTTGGCTAAGCATAAATTTCTTTCGATTTCCTTGCACCAATATGAGCTCCAAAAATCAATGAGTTGAAAAAACTATTTAAAGTTCAAGTTCATTTCAATTAATTCCACAATCATTTCAAACACAATTCAATTTCAACTTTCACAACCATTTCAACCAATTATTCCACAACCATTTCAAACATAATCTACAACCATTTCAACTAATTCCACAACCATTTCAAACACAATTCAATTTCAATTTTCACAACCATTTCAACCAATTATTCCACAACCATTTCAAACACAATCTACAACTATTTCAACCCCACCCACAAATCAATTCTAAAATCCAACATGAAAACACACAATTCAATTCAATTCAACAACCCAACATAAAAAATAAAAAATAAAAACTTCATGTCTTAAAAAAAAAAAAAACATACAATTTAGTTCCACAACCCAACATAAAAAAAAAGTCTTATGCAAATAGAAACTCATAATTTCAATTCCACAACCGAACATTCTTTTTTCAAAAAACGAATTACTCCAACACTTGCGGGCTACTTTCATCTTCATCCACAAATTTCTCTCCGCTAAAAATTTCACTTTCAAGAATTTTACCTATACAAAAAAAGAAAAAGAAAGTGAGAAAATAATATAAGTTTATAAAATTATTACTAAACCAATTATTTAAATATTTTGTACATTATTTGTATTCATACCTTTGGAGTTTGCCCATAGCCAATGTTGAGTGCACATAAGAGCTTCCAATGTCGTAGGATGAAGTCTACTCCGATGTGGAGTCAAGACTCTACCTCCGCAAACGCGGATTCAGAGGCAACAGTTGTCACGGGAACGGCTAAAATATCCTTGGCCATTTGAGCCAAAATAGGGTATTTGCTTTGGTTCACCTTCCACCAATTCAAAATATCAAAGTCCGGAGTGGATTTGATTAAAGGCTCTTCTAAATACCTCTCAAGGTCGGACTTCGATACTATGATCTCACTATTTTGGCTTGCAAATGCCTCAAACTTACCTATATCAAAAAATTTACTGCAAGTTCCTACATTAAAATTAAAACGAACATCGACCGAAGAAGATTCACCAATAATCGCATCACTCACATTCCCATTTTTACCTTCATAAAACTTAACCAAATCTTTACTTAAATTGCGTATCCTTTGAATCTCATTTCCAGCACCCTCACCATAAAGTTGTGGAAAATAATAATTAACCAATTGCATCTTAAATCTAGGATCAAGAATAATCGTCATCACCAAAATCCCATGAATTTGGGCCCAATATTTATAATTTCATAATCATTTGACCAGCCATTTTTCTAATCACAGGCACATCAGAAAATTCCCATCGATCCAAATTAATCCTCATTTCACATACCATTGGAAAAAAAAGATTAGATGTGGGATATTGTGTACCTGAAAATAACTCCGTCATTGAGTAAAACGGCAGCAAATATTCCAACATTTTTTCAGCCATCTCATATTCCTCATCTGTTGGCAAAGGGTGTAGTGTTTGTCGCGCTGCTGCAATATAGAAAAAACTGTTCTATATTTTACAGCAACATCAAGCATAATATATGTAGAATTCCATCTAGTTACACAATCAAGTACCAACTTTTTCTCACACTTAACTTGTAATTGCCGCGCAGCCATCTCAAAAGTTTCTACCCTCTTTGGTGTACCCATCCAATAAGCCACACTATCCCTAATCTTTTTAATCCACTCCTCAATCACTTTCATCCCGTCCTTCACAATTAGGTTTAAAATATGAGCCACACACCTCATATGAAAAAAATCCCCACCCATTAACATAGAATCAATCGGAATCAATCCCATCAACCTATCAACCATAGCATCATTGGTGGAACAATTATCTAAAGTTACAACCGATATCCTTCTATCTACATTCCAATCCAACATACATTTAAAAAATGCTTCAGAAAGAAATTCAGCGGTATGTGGAGCCGGCAAATATATAAACCTATTCATTACCAAAAAACTAAATTTTAGAATTAATTAAATTGAATTAGAAATAAGTAAACATAATGCAAATAAATAAACATATTCATCACCAAAAATCTAAATTTTAGAATTAAATAAATTGATTTAAAATAAATATCAATTAATAAGAAAAGTACCTTAGAATTCGACTTTATAACCGCCAAGACTTGTCCACAAAATGTCCCGTAACAACCATATACCCCTTCTTTTGATTACTCGCAGTCCACATGTCTGTAGTAATTGCCACTCTACTATCATTTTTCTCCAACAAAGCCATTACT
This sequence comes from Citropsis articulata, assembly GCA_030449925.1. Taxonomy (NCBI): domain Eukaryota; kingdom Viridiplantae; phylum Streptophyta; class Magnoliopsida; order Sapindales; family Rutaceae; genus Citropsis; species Citropsis articulata. Next base: position 6,423,752 of record JASUUH010000184.1, on the reverse strand, counting down.
TTTGCCTTTTCAGCTTCATACAATTTAAGAATCTCACTCTTTAAAGTGTTTCTACTCAAATTCTTCACCAAAGGATTGGCATAAGACATCAAATCTCTAAATGCCTCATATTCCACAAAATTAAGTGGTAGCTCATGCTTTACAACCAAGGTTGCTATCTTTTGCCGAGCAACAATTGAATCAAATTCTCTCGTCTCAATACAACTTGTTCCATCATCTTTCTTCGTCACACTAAGAGTTTTTTGTAAGCTATCAAAAACTGAGGGAACACCCTTTGCCTTACATGATTTTTTCAAATGTCTATCCAAATGTGAGGTTCCATTATGACCAGATGCTACCGACTTAGCTTGACAATGATTACATTTCGCCTTCAATTCACCATTAATAGTTACCTTGGTGAAGTGTCCCCAAACATGAGAAGGTTTTCGCACACCTCGCTTTTTTTTGTTACTACTTTGTTGTACCCCATCATCACCATGGGATGCCTCTTCAACTCCTTCAACTTCTTGGACCCCTTCAAAAGGAATGCCATGATTTCTATTCTCTTCGCCAACATGAGAATCCTCACGTGAATTTGACATAATGACCTAAATTAAATGAGTAACAAGTTGCAATTAATTTATAGACTTAAAATATGATTGAACTTATAAATTTGAAGTTAATTTATAAATTTGAAGTTAAAATATTATAGCCATATATCAGTTATATGTAGTACAGCAGCTACATAATTAATTAATTAACATGAATATATTTAGCTAAAATTGTAGATTCAAGTCATTCAAGTTTCAACTATGTTTAATGAAAAACATTAATAAAATATTTATGAAATTAAAATTACCAAAGCTAAACTAAACCGTGTAGTGGTATCATGCGTTGGGCGTTGGGGCAGGCGGGGCAAGGTTCACGTCGCGGTGGCGTCAGACGGATCGTCACGATCTTTGGGCGATAGGGCAGATCGGATCGTCACGATCTTGAGTTCTTGAGTGAAGTCTTTGTAGATCCTGGAAGACCCGATCGTTCATCAAGATCAAGAGAATTGGAATTTGGATCCTAGATCGACTGGAAGACCGAACGCCGCTAACTTGTGTTGTGTTGTTGTTTGTGCGTCGTGGTCAATCGGGTCATATGTGTTGTGTGTGCGGTATCGAAATTGGAAATTGCGATTTGCATCGATTTGCGAATGTAAGAGATGTCGTAAGGTGTGTTAGGTTTTAAAGGGTCGGGTCTTTTTTTTTTTGGTCGACCCCGTATTAAATCTCACCCGACCCAAAATTTAAATTTATTAAAAATAAAAAATTAAATTCAAATTGAAAATTCGAAGCAAAAAAATCCCCTAAACTGCCTGCTTTCTCAAAGAGGCTGATCCACTTCACATCCATTTCTCTTAATCCGTACTTAAATGTTGTCGTTTGGTGAATGCGTATGGAGCTACTAATCTATGGGCTCATTATTCTGTGTTGAGTCCGGCTCTCATTAGCTTCTGATTTACTCGGTTCCAAACTTCCAATGAATTTATTAGTTTTGAATGCTGAGTCAGCACGGATGACGAAATTTCTTAGAAGTGAAGCACTTTCGAAGAAAGCTAATCGACCGTTCTGTCAACAACGCAAACTAATTGCAATTCGCAATTGCATGTCCCACCTGCGCTGTATTCGGATTATTGAATAGCATCAGCTTAATAAGTGGGCGTCAGGCATTGGTAATTTTTTTTTTTTTTTTCATTTTCAATTTTAAAGGAGATGGTTAAGCTCAAATATTGTTTTAGTCCATAACATCTTCAGAATTCAAACATCCTCTAAGATTGGAAAGGTAAATAGTCAATTAAATAAAATTACTTATAAATCAATCACTCAAATTTATTATTTAAAAATTACTCGATGAAATCCTCATAATATTATAATATATATGTTAATCACAATAAAGGAGGAAAAATTATGTGTGTTCATTGAATCAATAATGACATCTCGTTTGACTGGTTCGGTGGGTCTCAATGCTAAGTATGTTCGTTAGCATTGCCCCATTCGAAATAAGGGAAATTAATAATTGAACGAAGAAAAAATTAACTAACTTTATTAGAAGCCCACACGCACTGGGCCTCGTACAATAATCTAGTTGCCTCAAACTTGACAAGTAACTCGCCCGTGCACTTCTTGACCTTTTTTGAGGATAGAAATAGATTCCCATCGCCTAGATTTCGATACCTAAACATCAACCCCAGTTGCAGCGAAGGACGCATGACAAGCAACATAGCCATCTACAGAAATATACTTGGTTAAAAAGAAGTTTCATCACGTGTAAGAACCTCAAAAATGATGACCCAAAGTTAAAAAAAAAAAAGAAACACACCGCCATTTTATTTTATTATTTTTCTTTTTCCCCTTTTATCGAAAATGCCCTTTGACGCGCGCAACGGAAAAAAGAAGTAGCCGTGAGTGCCGACCCAAAGAAGGCATCGTTAGGTACGGAGCAGTTCGACATCTATTTCATTGTCCAGTTACATACTTATCAACTTCCCTGAATTGCCCTTCCCTCCCACCACTGCTACTGCAGTACCATTTAACCATAGACCTTTCGAATAATCTGAATTTAAATTAAAAAATTTGATTGAATTTATAAATTAAAAGAATTTAGAGGGGGAAAAAAAGGAAATATATATATCTTGAGGGTCCGGAGACTTTGTCCGGGCCCGCCACCAGCACCACCATCACTAGCATTAGTTCGTTGTCCGGGATTCCGATTTTTAGGGTTTAATTTTGAAGATCGTTGATTTGTTATATATATTTGAATTGAATTTCAGTGACTCCATGAACTCGAAGCCGTGGCTTCACCCGGCTCCGTCTTATCGGACCTTGGAGACGTATTGGGACACGGATGAGGATGCGCCTGGTCCACGATGCGGTCACACTCTCACTGCCGTGGCCGCCACCAAGACCACCGGTCCTCGTCTCATCCTCTTTGGAGGTGCCACCGCTATTGAGGGCGGTGCCACGTCATCTGCTCCCGGCATCAGTTACATTCCCTTAACTCTCTTTGATTTCAGTTGTACACACACACACACACACACCCCTACACCTGCACTCTTGTGTATTCGTACTGAAAAAGAACTTTGTTAATTTTTGTTTTAGGGCTAGCTGGAGTGACGAATTCAGTACATTTGTATGATGTTCTCACTAGAAAATGGACCAGGTTTGTGGGTATTTACTGCTCTAAGTTTGAATTTTTGGTATTCACTTGCATTGTGATTTACATTTCAGCTGGTGTGTGCAGAATTAGACCTGCTGGTGAGCCACCATCTCCTAGGGCTGCACACGCAGCTGCTGCTGTTGGTACCATGGTGGTTTTTCAGGTAATCAATGGAAATTTTTATTTGTGATAGTTGCAAGATTGTTCTATGACGATGCTTTAAGATGGTTTTGTGGATGATTGGTGGTGTACATGGTTAGGGTGGCATAGGTCCTGCTGGGCATTCAACTGATGATCTTTATGTGCTTGACTTGACCAATGACAAATTCAAGTGGCACAGGTGAGTTTTTTTGCAGCTATTTTCACTTGATTATGTTTTTGGGGTTTGTTGAATTGTGATCTGGTAGCTGATTTTTTTTTATTTAAATTTTTGGGTTTATGTGAGTCTAGAGTGGTGGTACAAGGACAGGGTCCAGGGCCTCGCTATGGCCATGTGATGGATTTGGTCAGTCAAAGATATCTTGTCACTGTCAGCGGCAATGATGGTAAGACATTTTGCCTGTCATTTTTTTTAAAAAATTTAATTGCTTTAGTTAATTTTAGTGATCATGTTGCTTGAGGCTGTCATTAATAATGTGTTGTAAGGAGAAAATCTTGTGAAACTTTATTATTCCTAAAAGGTTTACCTCCTCCTCCTCCTTCTTCCTTTTTTTCTTTATTAGACAAGGCTGGTAGCATCCAGAGGTTTTATTGGGCATCTGTAGTAGTTTTCATTTGAGAGTTTTGTAGAGTTAGGCAGTTAGCTTTGTTGGACTTAAGGGCAACATTCCGTCTCGTTATCTTTTCTGAGAATTTATTATGTATCGTTAAAATGGGTGCCTCATTATCTTATTCTTGTTGACCTCTGTATGCGCTTCTGACAAAGAATTGATGTAATCTAGCCCGAAATATTTTTGTTGATCAGTTGTCCCCATGGTTGTGCATTTGATCATTCGTTGACTACAGGGAAAAGAGTACTGTCTGATGCTTGGGCTTTGGATACTGCTCAGAAACCATACGTATGGCAAAGGTTGAATCCAGAAGGTGATAGACCCTCTGCTAGAATGTAAGTGTGAAAATAACTTTCAAGAATTATAATTGCTTTAGATTTTCAACATTCTTCGTTATAGATCTTACGACATTTCTTTGCAGGTATGCTACAGCTAGTGCTCGCTCAGATGGCATGTTCTTGCTTTGCGGTGGGAGGGATGCCTCTGGTGCGGTATGGTGGATTTATTTTCGTGGACAAATAAAGCAGCCAATTGCTATTTCTGTGATTATCTCTGTTAGCCAGGGTTGCAGGAAAAAGAAAAGAGGTTTTCCATTTTCACAAAGAAACTGAATACAATGGTTCTATATATAGGGAAACACAATATTAAAAGTCCACTTATATCCTTCCTAAAATAACTCTAATTATGGCTCAAATTTTGTAATGAATCATGCTTGCCTCATTGAAAGAAAAACATAACATTTACATGCACAGAAAACATGTCTGTAGGTTGATACAATCAAATGAAACAGTGGTATTATATGGTTATCGCCTGCAATACTGATATTGAAGAGTCAGAATTCTAGCATGGATAGGCAATCTTTCTATCGTGCATTGCAATTTTCATTACATTGAGATTTTTTCTTTTATGTTCATTAATTGTATATGTTCTTCCACAGCCACTGGCAGATGCTTATGGGCTGCTCATGCACAGGAATGGTCAATGGGAGTGGACTTTAGCACCTGGTGTGGCTCCTTCACCAAGATATCAACATGCTGCAGTAAGTTAAGGATATACTAATTGTTAGTGACAAATTTAGGGTAAAATTCCTCATGCAGTGCAGTATTTTCTGGAAGCAATCAATAACATTGTGAAGATAGTAGTTTTATTAGCATGTTTCTGTCACCATATTGATTTAGATCTTCCTTTTGATCCTTTTTCTATCATTAAAACCTGATATTGCTTGTGACTAGGTTTTTGTTGGTGCACGATTGCATGTTACTGGAGGTGCTTTAAGAGGCGGACGGGCAATAGAAGGCGAACCTGCTGTTGCTGGTAATCTCTTGCTTTTCCTCATCTGTCATCATGATCTTTTTTCTCTTCTTTAAATGTTATATGTGTTTTGTTAGTGTTGGACACTGCTGCTGGAGTTTGGTTGGACAGAAATGGACTTGTGACTTCCTCACGTATAAGTAAGGGTCATGGCGAACATGATCCTTCTTTGGAACTTATGCGTCGGTGTCGTCATGCATCGGCATCTATTGGTGTTCGCATATATATTTATGGTGGTCTCAAAGGAGGTAAAGGTCATAAAAACTATATTGGAAACTGAAAGGCTTAAAACATAATTTGAAATCTTAATTCACATGGACTGTGTACTGTACTCAGATTTTGTGGAGCATCAGCTGCTATTGCAATAATAAACATACTTATGTTAATTTTCAAGTAATTCTAGTAATTCCACCAAAGTATGGATAGGTTTTATGCTTGAACTTTTGGTTATTGTTACCCCTCTTTTTATGTAGCTTAAAGTTGCAATATTTTCTCTCGAGTAAGCAGTATATCTCTCGTTATTTCTGAAAGAAATAGATGAATTAGTATAAACTTGATGCAGAAATTTTTTGGATCTTTGACTGCTGCGAATGTGACCCGTGAGTTCAGCACACTTTGAGTTGTCACACACAAAAATTATGTCAGTAATTCTTGTTCATTCATCTCATTGTATCCAACAGTAAGGAGAGTGGATGAGTTGGCAGTATTAAAAACTACGTTATGAATTGAACCTTTATCATTGGATTGCATAACATCAATGGACGAGAAGTTTTGTTACAATTTTAATTAAAAAAATTTGAGTTAAAGATCCCTACACATGTACATTTGTAATAAAAGTTTAAGTCAATGGAGGATTTTATCTCTTTCTTTCAACATGGGAAGAGCCTTTCTGCTTTAAGATGGTGAAGTAAATAACAATTTTTTGATTCTGATTCATAAAAAGGAAAGTAGAAATGTGTGCTTATCAGCATGGACTCTTTAGTGGTCTGAAGGAGCTTGAATGAGAAAAAGATTCACAAAATCTTGATCAAATTTCTTTTCATCACCAATATTGGTGTATTGGAACTTCCATGATGAGTCTTTTTTGATTTTCTGTTCTATTGTGGTTACTCGGTCAGTCTTTAGTGCCATTTTATCAGTATTATCCTTTTATCTTTTTTTATGACGTGGTAGCTGCATTCTGTGCAGATATTCTGCTAGATGACTTTTTGGTTGCAGAAAATTCTCCATTTCAGTCTGACGTTAATTCTCCTCTATTAACATCTGAGAGAGCTCCAACCCTTGCGGGTTCCAAAGTCAATCAAACTAATTTAGGTTATGTGACTACACCAACTTCAGATGGACTGCATAGTCCTTCATCTGGGAGCCTGAGGTTTTATTGCATGACTCTCTATCTCTCTCTCTCTCTCTCTCACACACACACACACACAACCAGGATATCTGACTCAGCTTTGCTCCATATGTCGGTAATCATTTTTGGCAGCATGGACAAAAATTCTATGGAGAAACTTAGGGAGGCTTCTGCTGCTGAAGCGGAAGCAGCTAATGCTGTCTGGCAAGCTGCACAGGCAGCATCTGCTGTTCCTCCTGAAGAAACATCCGTATCTGATGATAACTCACAAGTTGCAGAAGCAACTTCAGATGGTAGTGACACTGAGGCAGATGTTCGCCTTCATCCCAGAGCTGTATGTCCTTTGCATCAACATCATGTGTCGTGATAGTTCTATTGGCCGCCAGACTGCGGTATCACAATGTTTTGTTGTCACAGGTTGTGGTTGCTAAAGAGGCTGTAGGGAACCTGGGTGGGATGGTACGGCAGTTATCGTTGGATCAGTTTGAAAATGAGAGCAGACGAATGATTCCCTTGAATAATGAGCTATCATATCCAACCAAAAAGTTCACCAGGCAAAGATCTCCCCAGGGCTTACATAAAAAGGCAAGTGTTACCAATTTTATCAGTTTTTTGTATTGTTATACTGGATAATTTACTATTGTGTTTTGTACAATTAAAACTATGTATGTTTTCTGATAGTTCTACTGTGTAATTTACTGGCATATGTTCTGCTTTTGATTATGACTACCATTGCTATGGCAATTACTATCATATTTTCTTGCATGTTTTCTGACAATTAACATAACTACCGTAGTTTTACTGGGTAATTAATTTTCTATCATGTCTTCTTGCAGATTATTTCTACATTGCTTAGGCCTCGAAACTGGAAAGCTCCAGCTAATAGGAGGTTTTTCTTGGATTCATATGAAGTTGGTGAGCTTTGCTATGCAGCTGAGCAGATTTTTATGCAGGAACCCACGGTTCTTCAGTTGAGAGCTCCTGTTAAGGTCTTTGGCGATCTTCACGGACAGTTTGGTGACTTAATGCGGCTATTTGATGAATATGGATTTCCTTCCACTGCAGGAGACATCACGTGAGTTGACATCAAGACCTCTTACAATAACCATTCTGTGGGTTGTCTCACCAGCCAGAATATTTTTTGTTTCAGTTATATCGACTATTTATTTTTGGGAGATTATGTTGATAGAGGGCAGCACAGCTTGGAAACCATTACTTTGCTCCTTGCTCTTAAGGCAAGCTTCTGCCTTGAGTCACCTCAAGTTGGTATGAAGTATAATTCTGAGCAATTTCAAATGTGACTAATTTGTTTGTTTTGTTGTGATTTTTGCAGATTGAGTACCCTGAGAATGTTCACCTTATACGTGGAAACCATGAGGCTGCTGATATAAATGCGCTATTTGGTTTTCGCCTTGAATGCATTGAGAGAATGGTTTGGACGAATATTATTGTGTTAATTTTGCTGCTTCATCCTGTGAAAGTCAGAATGTACTAATGAAACTTTTATTTACAGGGGGAGAATGATGGAATATGGGCGTGGACACGGTTCAACCAACTCTTCAACTATCTTCCTCTTGCTGCGCTTATTGAAAAGAAAATCATCTGTATGCATGGTGGCATAGGGAGATCAATACATTCAGTGGAGCAGATAGAGAAGCTTGAAAGGCCCATAACCATGGATGCTGGATCTATAATTCTGATGGACCTTCTGTGGTTTGTTTTAAATATCTCAACCATTTTAAGGTCAATGATTCTTTACGCTATTCTTTTTTCACTTAAAATCTTTATTTCTTTTATATAGGTCTGATCCTACAGAAAATGACAGCATAGAAGGTTTAAGACCAAATGCTAGAGGGCCTGGTCTCGTCACTTTTGGGGTAAGGGAGGTTCTTCAGTGTATACAAACTGAATATACCCTTTTGTTCGTCAAAGTTTGTACATTTATAAAATTTTCGGGATATCACTTGAAGCTGTATTAGCATAAAGGGTGGATTTTGTAGCGTGCAGACTTCCACACGCCAAATATTAACGTGTATAAAATGAAACTTTACAAGTATTCGAGGCTGTCTATTCTTTGGAACTACCTTTTTGAATGTTGTCATATAAATAAACCATTGAATGAGCTGCCTACGATTGAATTTTATTTTATTTTATTTTCGTGGTCATTATAGGTAAAGTTTAGTTTTCATCAGCTTCTAGAGTCCTGATCTGGTGCTTATCGTTGCGCGCTAGACGGGCTGCATGTCAAGATTTCATTGGCAGGGCCATGGATTCCACAAAACAGCCGGGCCAATGAAATCTTGACACGCATCCTGCGCCCCCCTGATCAGATTTTTCAGCTTCTATAATGTTTCTTTGGCAATTTGTGAATGCCTGTATTTATTTAATTGGTTTCAATATTTGGGAATTTCAATTTCCTTGTCAATTGACCGCTAATACTTGTTTTATTCATGAGCTTTTATTTATGATGATAGTCATTTCTGTATTTTAAATTGCTTATTCATTGGAGTCTATACCCTTTGCAGCCTGACCGAGTCTCAGACTTCTGCAAGAGAAACAAATTACAGCTCATCATAAGGGCTCATGAGTGTGTAATGGATGGATTTGAGCGGTTTGCTCAGGGGCAATTAATTACTCTTTTTTCTGCAACCAACTACTGTGGTAAGCAAAATCACCTGGCTTTTCTCCTTCTGCTGTGCTAGCTCGTGCAGCCTAATTTAATGATGATTTATGCATCCAGGGACGGCAAACAATGCTGGAGCTATATTGGTAGTCGGCAGGGGATTGGTTGTGGTTCCAAAATTAATTCATCCCTTGCCACCTCCCCTTCAGTCACCTGAGACATCTCCAGAACGTGTCATAGATGACACGTGGATGCAGGTCAGATATATAAACTTTGATGTTGGACCTTGCTATCTTCGTTGGATAAATTTCACTCTCAAAACTATACATGGTATGTTTGTTTCCTTGCAGGAGCTCAACATTCAAAGACCGCCAACTCCTACACGTGGTCGCCCGCAGCCTGACCTTGACCGGAACTCACTTGCTTATATATGACTTTGGCCGACTGATTTTTGCAAGTTACAGCATCGTGTTGGCAGGACTGCCATTCTTACTTGCAGGCTGCATCATCAGTCAGAACTCAGAAAGGCCGGCAGAATGTCAGCCACCTTGCACAAAATAAGGTGCTCGTGTTGTATTCTTTATGTTACAAATCGCAGAAGACAGCAGCGTTGTCTAGTATACACACAGAATTAGGGTTTCAAAGATTTTAGCTTTAAAACCGAGAGTGTAATATATGTAAAAGTTAGTTTGAAGGCGACAGTATTTTCTGCAGCTCAACAGAGAACATATTTGCGTATATGAGGCAGCAAGGGTTAGTTGTTCAACTTTTGTATTATAGCATAAATGGTGATAGATACTCCGAGGTTCTTAATAAATTATACCATGTGTTGCGATTATGATTTTGACAGATTTGTACTAGTGTCGAGACTTGAGATTTCTCGTCTAAGGATGATTTGTATCAGTGGGGCTTCTTTCTTGACGAAACTAAGTGGATGTTAATTGATTCATAGAAATTGAAATGAAAGTACAATCGAACTCTTTTGACTTTTAATTGACAAGAATCATTAAAAGGACTGATGATGACATGATGTTCAAGGCATTGGAGGGAAAATACGCGAATGAGAAGAAATAACAGATTCCTGCACGTACTTATTGTGAGAATCATTGGGATGAGGAACCCAACGAATCTCACTCATGTTTGGTGTCTCCACAAATGCCATTGTGTACTCTCCAATTTTCTGGACGCTGCCTCGCTTGCCTGCTCTCAGCACGAGACTTTTTCTGACGTAAGAAAATATGCCATTAGTCAAGCGTAAAATATCACCAGGCTCAAATGCGTCACACTCGTCTTGCCAGAACTGGAAGTGAACGGCAGCCGTTTCGTCAGCCACGAGCGCTAAGCAGGTCTTGTTCTTTCCTTCCATTGTTGCGGGCTTCATTTTGTCGAGAACTATGAAATTTGTGTTTATGTTGTTTTGAGCAGCTGGTGATAAGTCTTTCAGAGAAATCATATTCACGGCAGCCTTTGTTACCTGCAACTAAAACAGAGTTTCTATTTTCATTCAGTCATTTCTACAAACATCTGAGGAATGGCCGGCTGTTCTAACACCACGCACCCCCTTGTTAGTTTCGTTTTAACACAAAACTATAAAACACGCATGCACGCATGTGCTCGCGCATACCTGGGATCTCAATTAAGAGTACGAGAATAATTAAGAGTACGAGAATAAACGACAGATTTTATAATATTTTTATTATATTATATCATATTTATTTAATATGTGTGTATTTATTTTAAAAAATTATTATATAATTAATAATTTTATTTATCTCACACACATATCTCATACATGCATGAATGAGATGTAGGGGCTCTAGAATCTGCCGAAAGCAGCACACCTTCGCATGATATGAAATGAAACTGGATAGGCCGAATTTTGAACTTAGCACTGGTGTTTGTCTTCGTTGTTATGGATTTGTACGCGCCTTATTTGTTTACATGTGCCAGTCTATTCTAGATTGTAACTTTGGCATTTAGCAAACTTCAATTTATTTTCTTAAAAAGAGAAAACCTACAATTTGAATTAGGATAGCAAAGGGCCTATTTGGACCAATTAAAAATTTATTTTTACCCTCATTTTAAAATATAAATTCTTAATAAAAATCACTAATTCTTTTCTCTCTCTACTCATTCTTGCCTAATCTCTTTCTACTCTCACATTCTACAAATGAATGATTAATTTAACTTTTAGTTGGATTTATTTTTTTACCTTTTTTAACAAATCATAATTTCTATTTTATACTTTCTATATATAATATGTATACATACATATATGTATATGTATTCACGGGTTTTTTTGTGATGGGTAAAAATTAATTTCTTAATATTCATTAATTTGTTGGTAAAAATTTGTTAAACAAGTTTTGTTCCTCTTAATTTATGATAGCTCACAAAAAAACTAATTATTTATAGTTTAAAAGAAAACATGCGAAAGAATTGATGAGAATCAAGGAATTTAAAATGAAAAATGAAGAAAGGATAATTAAGTAATTTTATTAAAAATCATTTTGATGATAAAATTCTTAATTAAAAAAAATAGTACAGAGAGGAAACTGATTAGTTCAAATAGTCCTACACTTAGTTTTTTTTTTCTTTTTAAGTTTATTATTTAGAGTTTTGACTTAAAAAAGACTGAATTTATTTGTTTTCCACTATTTGGAAGAACTCCCAAATAAATCGATTTACCATCCATTGCCAAACATTTGATTAAAGGAAAATTATCTCTATCCCACATTTCTTTTATCAAATGTACATTGAACTACCACAAAATTTTAACATGTACTTTGCACCACCTTTGTTTTTAAGTTTGTATCAATCAACCACTTTAACACTAAAAGATGACCATTTTATCCCTAAATGAATTAAAAGACTATTTTATTATATAAAATTTAAAAAAATAAAAAAAACTATAACTATAAGAATGTCCCTAAATTTAATCAAAGAAATAAATTTTAAATCCAATATGTTAATTTTTTATGATTATAATTTCATTTAAAAATTATCCTACTAATTTTTTATAATCATAATTTTATTTAATTTGTATGGGGAAGTTTCTTAATATTATTTATTGGGAAGTTTACAATAATTATAGGGAGATTTTTTTCTTCATGTTAATTTTTATAAACTTCCTTATACTTAATTTAATTACAAAAATTAAATAAAATTATAATTACAAAAAATTATAATTACAAGATTTCTTTTAAATTATAATTTCATTTAAAAATTATCATCTTAAATTTTGAGATTTATTTGTTTTATTGAATTTAGGGGTATCATTATAATTATATTTTTTTTATTTTTTAAAAATTTATAGAATAAAATAGTCTTTTAATTCATTTAGGGATAAAATAATCATCTTTTAATGTTAAAGTGGTTGATTGATACAAACTTAAAAACAAAAGTGATACAAAATATATGTCAAAATTTTATGATGGTTCAATGTACATATGATAAAAGAAAAGTGGTAGAAAGATAATTTCCCTTGATTAAACACACACACACTCACAAACGTGCATAGTGAAGTCGAAACATGTGAACCCACACGGACATAGAGGAAGAAGAAAATGGCTTTGCCAAACAAGCAATCATTATTGGCTAGTTCCTAGGCATAATTGGTTGTTGAACCAATGAAGCAAAACAAACACTTCTTAAAGAAGTGTTTTTGCATGCCATGCTGTCGGGCGGTAAATGAAACCATTAACCGACTCAAACTGATATCCTGTTGCGCGCTAGCAGGTATCAGTTCTGGGCCTCATGTTTTCTCTTCTGCAACGCCATTGAAGCAAAACACATGTTACGATAGGTTTAAATTACCCCGAGCTCTGTGTGCCATCAAGACCCACTGTTATCCTATAATGCCGTGGCTGTTAGACGTTGCGAGATCATTTCCGTATCAATCAATTATCATTCAATGTAAAAAAGGAAACGGATCTGCTCTTGATTTAAAGTATTAAAACTAGTTTATTAACTCTGACTGTACTAGCTATGCTTTTTTACAGCTTACAGGTACACAAAATCTCTGGAGCTATTTCTAGCATCATTTGTTTCGAGTCCGCAACCCGTACATTTTGTTCGTATCCCACAAAACTCTCATCACCCCAAGCTTTGCTTCAGCCTCACCAAATGAGGAACCTGCAGCTTCCGATGGGTGTGGGAGAGGCGCCCATCTCTCAGCCTTTAGCTCAATCACATCCACAGCGCACGTCCCTGATTCCTCCAAGTTCCTTCCAGTCCATTTACCATACACCTGATGTACTCTTCCAGAGCCTATCTCTTCTCCTTGCCCATCTACAAGCACAACCAACTGACCGGCCTTACGCTGAACAAATTCAGATGCACCAATGTCAACAATATCTGTTAATGCCTCCAAGTTGTCATCAGCACCAGTTCTCAATGTGCTTCTAGTGCCTCTTGAATTTAATGGGAGATGATCTTCTCCAGGGCTATCAGGTGAGTCATGTGATTGCCTCAACCCTGGCCCACTTTGCTTTCCAGTAAAAGAATTGTCAGCCTCTGAAGATGCACGGGCATCCTTACTAGCACGAGCTAGTCTGGCTTTCCGATTATTGAGCCTGTTGATGATGCAAAGTACAAAAATTTCTTAACCACTGAAAACCATAAAAACAATGAAATGCTAGGATATACCCAATTTCCTGAGCTAAGATAGCCAGGTAAGAAACATAAGAATTTTTCCATTCGTCAATTATTCTCTATTTTAGCGTGAATAGTAGTATCCAAGATTGCAAAGAGGACAAATTTTCATTTATTTTCTAATGTCAATTGCAACGAAAGGAAGATGAGATACCAGTTTTTCAGCTGCGAAGATGTAACCTCAGAACCCTGGAAAAGATGATGTAGTATCTTTCAGGAAGATGTCTCCAGAATTGATAAATGGCTATAAAAATTAATTATAGTTTTCATAAAGGGTGAAGTAAATATTACGCACATGAAGACTTAATTTGCTAGCCCATAATCGTATTGAAGATGTATTTCGCTGCATATCAGGTTCATCCAAGAGGGCCCTCTCGATAAGTGCCATTTGGTTATCATTCATTATGGTTCGCTTCCGTTTTCTCTGCTGCTTTTCTTCACTCTGAATAGCTTCAACCTTTTCCTCCTCTTGAACTCCTCCAAACACACTTTCTTTGATAGGCTCATTCGGTTTTGGAAACTCAACATTTTCCACTTGATCAACAAAATTCTTTCCTCCCAGGGGACTTGTATCTGAACCGCTACTTCCAACAATCTGGACATCTTTGTCGACTTCTCTTGAACTTCCAGGCATGCCAACTTTATCTTTATTTTCTCTGTTATCTTGCCTCATCATATCATCCCCTTGATCCATAAGGTTACTTCTGCTATCAAATCTGTCCTCTTGAAAAGCTGAATTCTCTGACATTTCCTCTCTCAGATCACCGCCATTTGCATTATTAAGAAGATTTGAAGGCTCTTTACTTTGTACTGGTGATTGGCATCCCCTTGAGCTCTGAGCCTCCTAACATAGATCAAACTTTACCATTCAGGCTACCATATTGGTTAGGAAAAATGAAAGGTACATCAAATTACTACAGTAAACTTGAGAGCTATCATTTTGAAACATTTTTTAGAGACATCTCATACGTAGCACTGAAAATGAATGTTAAAATAAGCATATTACTATATTACAGAATTTGCACTGAGCCTCTAGACAACCATGTCTAAATTCTACGGCCAGTCTCATGAACTGAAACTCCTCAGTTGGCTTAGATACCAGACAAAATTGATATATCAATTTTGTGTTTGACACCAGAATCAGACATCTAAGTGATAAATTGCAGGAGTAAAATGAAATGGCTTACAGTACCTGATGATGCTCACTAAGATTGAGTTTTGAGAACTTATCACAAGAAACCGATTCTTCAAATTTGCTTTCTTGAATCTGAATTTGCTCCAGATGCATAATTTGACACAATTAAATATTTTCTCCTCAGGTGATATAAATAGAATGTGAAACATTTTAAAAAATAAAAATATAAAGGAAATTAATGTTAGATTAAAATGCTTTACTTGAACTTGATTGCCTTCAATTTCAGCAGAATTAATGGATGATTCTAATTGCTGAAAAAATATCCTGCAAATGAAAGTTAGCAATAAAAGGTTAAATGATAACGAAGGTTAATTGTCACACAGCCAATGAAGTTAAACTGAAAATCATATGTTAACGCATGCATATTAGTGTATGGAACCACATGTCACAAACGCAGCTAATGAGATAACACTTATATAAAATCAAGAGCAAGTGAAACATGTACCAACAAGTATACTAATAAAAAGAAATGGCTTAGTTCAAGTTCAATGCACCAAAAGAACAAATAGGAAAGCTGATAACAAGAGTGGTAGAGGCAATGAAGAAAAATGCCATGTACAATTCAACAAAAATATGTCTTAGGAACAGCAGGAACAAAGATTCATATATATCATTGAAACAAATTCATAAAATGGTTGTTTGCTAAAATTGAGTTTAGAAGGGTTGCACTAGCCTATCCTATAAAATAATTTAAATTTGCCACATTTAAAAATAATTACTCAACAGTCATTGCAATAACCGTCAAAATCTTGTCATGGCATTCTTCTCCAATTTACCAAAAACTCCTAGTAAATACAAAGAACAGATGAAGCCCACAATCACCTTAAGAGAGTTACATCTTCCTCGTTCAGAAAAATAGGAGTCAGAGATTCAGCATGACTTAACAATGAACCTACACATGTAAGTTGCTTGTAAGGAATACAGAACATGTGTAATTATGTCAACATAAAATACACCACTCACATACATTTTATATAAGGAAGTGACACTTACGAAGGTTCCTACAAACAGTGGAAGCTTTCTGGGGACCAGAAGTGAAGGAAAACCCAGGTAACACTTTAGATGGATCCATTCGCAAACACCCCAAGAACTTGTTCAGAAAGAGATTTCTCTCCTGCTCTGTGGATCAAAAAATAAAATGAAAAAAAAAAAAAGGAACTCTAGTAATGGTGAAAAACACACTAGTGATAATGTGACAATATCTCGAGCAGGAACTGACCTTCACAGATATTGGGAATAAAACAATGGAGATTTGCAATTACTTTAACAAATAACGATGTTCTATTATGTGCATATGAAGCCTGAGGCATACTACTTTGGATTAACGAGAATTCTACTTTTGCTGCACTCGATGATGGAACAGTATCCAAAGCCCACCCAGCTGCTGCAAATAAATCATACTCCACAGTGGCATCTTCTTCCCTTATGGGGAACTCGGAAGAACACCAAATGAACAAAAAATCTCTATGAGATAGTGAAAATATTGCGCTCAGAACTTCAGTCTGGAGTCATTTGTAAAATGATTAAAAAAAAAAAAGGAAGTTAACAAGCATGTCATGGAACCATACAAACATAATAATTATTAGTATATGCATTAAAAAGGGGAAAAAAGAAAAAGAAAAAAGAAGTTAACAAGCATGTCATGAAACCCTACAAGCATAATAGTTATTAGTATTTGCATCATAGACATCAAAATTACTTGACAATCCAGTAGATACTTAGCAAATTTTAACACAATCAAATCAGTTTGGTTATTTGTAGAACATGTGATTTTTCACAAATCATGAAAATATAGCTCTAATTATCTTTGAAAGATCATAAACGGTAGTTTTAGAAAGTCATTGCAGTATTTTTGCAACAGTGGACGTTAAGGCAAGTACAGAATGTAGTAACTCACAAAGCACATTGTAATATATGATCGAAAATTGGAATCATCTGAAAAGATATCAGCTAGACGCATGGCATTAAGTTGCAAAAGCCCTGTTGGGTAGGTTCTGCCCGTGCAAGAACCAAAGTGTTTAGGATCCTTTATAAGTGCAGTCCTCAACAATTCAAAAACCTACATCATGACAAATTATATTAATCAAGCATCTTGACTGTTAGAAAATGCTTCACGTATTAAAAAAGAGAATCCATACGAATTCTACAAAGCAAGCTCCATATTAATGGCAAGAAGAGAGTAAATAACAACACCCAGACACAATTTTATTGTTACCCAAATAAACATCTCTCTTTTCAAAATAAACAAAAACAGGTAACCATATGTGGACAATGAGTTTAAGTGCCGTGATAAATTAGTGAGAAATGAGCCAAATGACAAATCAACAAAATGGATAGCAATAATTCATCAAACAACTTTCATGCAGAAGGCTTTTAGGCAAAACCACTAGAAAGGAAGGTCATATCAGTCAGCCTCCACAGAACGAGCCAACATGCTGCACTAGCAGCATCAATATTCCGTAAGAATGCTAGCATCATCAAATTCTAACAAATTTTTGAATAATTCCAGAACGCCAACCTCTAAAGAAACAGACTTCGCCAAATCCAGGCTTTCTGGAGAGCTGGCAACTTCATCCAGGTAAGAAATGCTTTCTGCTTCACACAAGTGCAAGAGCTGCATAAAGAAAGTCATGAATGAAATAAATGAATAATGTCCACTCACATCGGATATGAAGAATTGGAAGGTACATAAAAAAAGTAACTTAAGCATTCTAGTATAATTAAGCATTTTCAGCAACTAGACTTACAATAGACAGGACTTTAGCTTTCAGCCTGGAAACAGAAGCCACAACCGTGGACGACTCTACAAACGGTGGCATAATGCTTAACTTCAAGATGGATTGTGCAAGAAAAAGAACACCACCCTTTGCACAAAGTTCCTGAAATAGTACCACAATCAGAGATTTTATTAAACAATGAAAACTTATGATTTATCTTTGAGAATATCAAATAAAACGTCTCTCCACAGAGTAATCATCTAAATGAAGAGAATGGCCCAAGAGAAGTTCAATTTAAATATGAAAAAATTATGATAACTTTACGTTATTCCATAATCACAATAAACTAGACTTCTTTGGCCATACAAGATATTATTATCATGATACATCTAAATTGTTTGTGCAATAAATTAAAAATGTGGATATCTCATATTGCTTCAAAGTAAAATAGAAAAATAAGTTGGCCCATCAGCTCATTTCAACCAAACCAAGGGAATTCTAACTTGAAACCTTATTCCGGAGTAGGCGCTCTCGAAACACTTTCTGTTGGCACAGAGACTGAAGAAACTGTAAAGAAGCTTCGCATTGCTGGCAGATGAAGTTTACCACTTGTTCATTTGGATGTAGGCAGACATCAGAATGTTGTTCTGACAGTTTTATCTGAAGAAACATGATGCTTACATGTACAGCTCCAAAAGTGGCATCCATAAATATGTCAATCTGTAACAAAGAGTTCAAGATCACCCTAACTATTAGCCTTACATAAGTGCCTTGCCATGTGGAACACTTCAAAATAGGGTTTAATCAATAGATCAACAAATGGCAATCCAAAACCACGCAATTTTCGTGACTCTGAATTTCCCTGACTATGAACCTAAACCAGTCAATGGGGCTAAGTCGTACCTTAGGATGTGCCAGTACTACTTGAACAAGATCCTGCCACTGTGAAGATATACATCCTGTTAACAAATATAGACTGCATGCCACTAGTGTTGAATGCAGCATGAGCATGGGGCTTGAATTGTGATAGTCCTATATTAAGAAAACAAGTCTAAGTACAGATACGTAGCATGGAAAATGAAAGGTACAAAAAGCAAACTAAAAACAACCTGTCTATAATGACCAAGAACGATTAGCAAATAGAACACCAAATCAAGCAGCTGCTCAGAAACTTTTACGTCATCAAGCAAAATCTGCAGGCATTTTAAAAAAAATGAAATATTAGGAGAAAAGCTGCTCTGTGAAAGCTTTATCCCCCAGGGTACACAATATCCCACATTAATTCACTGTTAGAAAGAGAGAAATAGACAACAAATTCACAAAGATGCTCAGAGGCAAGTAAAGTTATGTTGGCATAACAAGCAATTTCAAGCAACTGACAGGACAATTTAAAGCATCAATATTTATGTCCCCTTATTGCAACATACATGCATACATCTGTATGGCATGCGCACATGTGCGTGACACAAATTTTAGGTTCAACAATATAATTTCTGGGGAAATATGATACTGAAAAATGTAAAAACCCTGTCATTGGTTCAAAGTTCATACAGTGGCAGTTCCATCTGCACACGTGAACGTAGGTCAGTTAACCAAAATGGTTGGCCAAAGATGAAGGTAGAAGTTTCTACTTGAGAATGGCTCCTAACCTTCTCCCTCATTTTGCAAGACCACGAGCTCACATGTAAACATTCAGATGAAAAGAGGACGACTTTGCTCTTCCACCCCCAAATCATAAGCTTTGCAGCTGCCCCTGAAGACGCCATCCTAAGGAATCCTATGATATTTGTTTTCCAATTTTAATAACTGGTTAAGGATACCAAAAACTATTGATTCATACAAGTTGTTACTTTCGTTAGGTGTTGTAAGACTTGTCGCCAGGGCTTAGACAGAAATTGTTCTGTTTCAGCTACATGGATATGCTTGAACAGATGGTGACTGGACTCAGCTTTCTGAATCAGTTGAGGATTTTGTTATCTAATAAATGATTTTTTTATTTAATAAATCCACACTATTTACTGCAGGTTCTTTCTTGTTTAGAAAAATGAACGGTGTATACCTCCAATTGAAGTAATAATTCAAAAGAATATAAGATGAATACTTGATACTGTAATCCCAAACTTCAGTTCCAATAACAATGGTATTTTTAGATTCATAATTTGTTGGAATGCTTCAAAGAGTGAAGAAAAAAAATGACCTGACAAAAACAAAATTAAAAAAAAAAAAAATAGCAAGGACCACTAAAGCTAACCTGCTCAAGTTTAATATGTCGAGATGTTAGATCCAACAAGGAATGCAAAAGCCGAATACCACGTAACAAATATCTAAATGATTCCCCATCTCTGCCAGATGATATAAGCACTGCAATGAGGTGTAAAGGAAGAAATCTTGCAAGTTTTTCCACATCAACCTGAAACACAACATAATTCAAAAAAATGAATGGTAGTTTACAAGTAAATGAAGAAATTAGAAAAATATATTAGAGCATAACAATGATAAAAGCATTAGTGCTGCAACAGCTGCCGCTCTACCTTTATTGACGATCCTTTTTTATTGTAGCAGTGAATCGAAAAATTCTCAGAGTCTCGTAGTATTTTATTAAGCTCTTGAGAGCTAAACCCATGCAACTCATTCACTGCTGAAATCAAGTCAATGACCTGTTTATTTAAACAAACAAAAACTTAGTCAAGCTATAATTCCAGGGGAAAGAAGAGCAGAAATCATTAAAAACAAACAAACATTAAATAAATGATAAATATTTAGCTCAAAAAATTACTTACTCGTTCAGCATTACAAAACGGTTCTTCCCTTGCATGTTTCATTTTTGAGAATCTGGTACCAATACGAATATGTTTATATAACCTCTGCTTAAAAAATCTCAAAAACCCACATCATAAAACCCCAGATTTCGAGCAAGCAAAGTGAATTGAACGTTCAAACCCTAAAAACACTGAGAGACTCTCAGTAAGAGTAGCTTGTACTACTAAATTAACAGACACTGTGACAATAAAAAAAAATTAAAAAAATGGTAAACAAAACAAGATATAAAAGGTTTAACGGTAAAACTATCGATTACCTGCCAAATAAAGCGAGAGCGCCAAAAAGAAAAATGAAAAAAAGATAATTAAAAGATAATTTCGCGGGTTTTTCAATTTTTTTTTTCTTTTTCTGGTGCTACTGTAAAGTACACGTCTGAGATTGGATTTATAGACAAGTAATAAATACAGATTTGAAATTGCAAAATTAAGACTAATCTACGATTTTTTTATGTCGTTGGTATGATAACAAAAAGCCGGTTTGTCATCGTGAAATCTTAAACTTGCTTTTTATTTTTATTTTTTTTATTTTGTTTTGCATTTTTAGTTTACGTGTGTTGTATCAGCTTGATACGGTCTTATACTCTTTATTTTATTCCAAGAAAGAGATCTTGTGAATTAGAGTCTTATTAAAAATTAGTTTTTAAATATAACCTTTGATGAACCCCAGCAGAAAAAATGTGACCCTTCGTACCACAACACCCCCCCCCCCCCCCGGCGGCGAAACAAACTATTTACAGTAATAAGCAATAAATAAAAGGATTTTGTTATGATGATGTAACAGCCGTTGGATGAAATCCAACGGTTGTGAAAATATGAGATGAAAAAATCATATTATTTACATAACCGTTGGAATCTAACGGTTATTACATGATATAACTTAACAAAAGACTAAACAAAAATCTCGAACTTCCAAGTTTTTTTTCTGTTCTATTTTTGGGTCCGCTGCTTATTTTTATAGTTTTGAGTTTTTTTTTCCAATTTTTTCGTAAATTTGTTTTTTTAAAATATTTTTTAGAGGTTTTTTTCTCATGGTTATTGGGTGTTGGTTGTTCTATATTCTTTATAAGGTTCTTCCATTATAAATAGTGTTATCTCATAAGTCGGATTTAAAACATATCAATATCTAGATCGGGGAGGGTATACCAAAATTGGAGCCAAAGAGTGGCTCTAATAGTAGTGCGGTGAGATTTTTTTGGGTGCACTTTAGGAGGGATGGTCTTTGCTAATAAGGTATTATAATTTTTATTTTGTTTATATTTTTTTATTCGCATTGTGCAGTGATTATTATATTATTGGACACTATAAATTTTCATTCTCTAATTAGAAAGGGGTTCCACTTATATTAGTTAAGGTAGGTATGCTAACCTGAAAAATTCTTTTAGATCTTAAGTAGTTTAACATGTGAAAATCCTCTATTCTTTTCTTAATATTAGAAATTACTAGTCGTGTAATTATGTTTTGTTAGAGATCACCCTAGCTTAGGCTTGGGTCTTAAGTCTTATTATATGTATTATATTTAAACTTGATGTAGCCTTATATTTGCCTAATACGATAATATTCATTCTTATTCCTTTAATGAAGAGTATACTTTCTTCTAAAAAAATTGTTAATATTAAATGTTATTGTATAATTCCTTATATAACTAAATTAAAATCAAAATTTACCAAGTAGGTTGGTGATAATTTTGGATCAGGATTCTCTCCTGATCTGATCTCCTCTTGAGCAAAAATACATGTGGTGATTGGTAGTTAATAAATAAAGAAAATAAAGAAATTTAATCTTATCCATACACTACCACTTAAATACACATGGCACAAGACCTTTAAAAGCTCATGAGAGCTCAGATCAGGAGAGGATATTTTTCCGATAATTTTTCTTAAATAGAGTTAGTGCCTGTTTAGTATGTCTTATTTAATGATCATAATTATTTATTTAATCTCATAAGCTCTTATTATAATTTTTATTGTTGTTTGGTTGTTTTTCTAATAGAGTTTTTAAAGCTTAAATAAATTATTTTGTCTCTACTAGTAAAATATCAAATTTGAAACTTTTAAAAGTAGAGGTTAAAAAGTTTTTTTAAATGTCAAAATATTTAAAATATCATCTACTTATTTAACAACTTTATTTTATTTTTTTCGTAATATAACTTTAAAAAACTTACCTATTAAAATAATTTCATCAATTTTTAATAAAAATTCTTATTAACAACTAAATAATTAAAAAAAATTTAATAAAAAGTTTATTCATAACAACTCTAACGACGAAAACTTTATTTAAATAAATTCTATTTGAAAAATTTATACTTCACGGAGTCTTATCATAAAATAAATTCGTGTTAAAATCGTGGAGGGTTTTTTTGGTCAAAACACATTGATGAAGTATGCTCGCTACGTTTGCTATCGTGCAAGTCTACAAACTACGACGAAGACCACGAGTTGCCATTTCTGCTGAGCAAGTTATAAAAGGTGTTATTTTTCAGAAAACAGCAAATACTCAAGACCCGAGCAAACACGTTTCGTCAGCGGAAACCAAAACCCTAAACCTCACTCAACATATCCACCTTCAACAAGACAACAATGGCGATAGTAACAAACGACAGCCAACAAGCAACAACAACAGTATCCAAAAACTTCCCAGTAAAACCCAAGCTAAAACCAAAACCCAGAAACCTTTCACAAACCCCAGAATCCAAGTACTGGTCCTCGTTTAAACCCCACCAAATCCCCGGTCTCGTCTCGTCAATCAATTCAATTGTATTCTCTCCGACTATACCTCACCTCTTTGCCGCTACCCACTCAGCCTCTCTCACTCTTTTCAGCTCACAAACTCTCGAGAAACACTCCGCTATCTCCTCCTTCAAAGACGTCGTTACCTGCTCTTCGTTCCGCCCCGACGGCTCCCTCCTTGCCGCCTCTGATCTCTCAGGTCTCATCCAAGTCTTCGACGTCAAATCGCGGACCCCACTTCGTCGTTTGAAGTCTCACACCCGCCCTGTGCGTTTCGTTAAGTACCCATTTCTTGATAAGTTACATTTACTGTCTGGCGGTGATGATGGTATTGTTAAGTTTTGGGATGTTGCTGGGGAGAGCGTGGTTTTGGATTTGTTTGGACACAAGGATTACGTTAGATGTGGGGATTGCTCTCCTGTTAATGGGGATATGTTTGTTACTGGGTCTTATGATCACACTGTGAAGTTGTGGGATGTGAGAGTTGAGAATTCAAAGTCGGTGATGGAAGTGAATCATGGGAAACCGATTGAGGACGTTATGTTTTTGCCATCAGGTGGATTGATTGCAACAGCAGGTGGGAATAGTGTGAAGATTTGGGATTTGATTGGAGGAGGGAAGATGGTGTATTCAATGGAGAGTCATAATAAGACTGTCACATCCGTCTGTGCGGGGAGAGTTGGTAATGAGAGTGGAGAGGAGGCAATGCAGTATAGGATTTTAAGTGTGGCTTTGGATGGTTATATGAAGGTTTTTGACTATGGGAAAATGAAGGTTACTCATTCTATGAGGTTTCCGGCTCCTCTTATGTCTGTTGCTTTTTCGCCGGATTGCATGACAAGAGTTATAGGCACGTCTAATGGGACTATATTTGCTGGGAGGAGGAAGAAGAAGGGAAATGTTGAGAGTGGAATTGAGAATTTTTGGAGTTTAGGGAGAGTGGAAACTCAGAAGCCAATGTTGAGGCCCACTTATTTCAGATATTTTCAAAGAGGGCAAAGCGACAAGCCAAGTGAAGGGGATTATTTAGTTGTGAGGCCAAAGAAGTTGAAACTGGGGGAGCATGATAAGTTATTAAAGAAGTTTAGGCACAAGGAAGCATTGGTGTCTGTGTTGAATGGAAAGAATCCGGAAATTGTGCTGGCTGTCATGGAGGAGCTAGTGGCGAGGAAGAAGTTGATGAAATGTGTTTCAAATTTGGATAACGAAGAGCTTGGGTTGCTGTTGAGTTTCATGCAGAAGCATTCAACAGTTCCTAGATACTCGGGGTTGTTGATAGGTTTGATGGAAAAGGTTCTTGAGATGCGGGCTAAAGACATTAGAACTTGTGATGTGTTGAAGGGTCATATAAGAAATCTTAAGCGGTCAGTCGAGGAAGAGATAACGATACAACAATCATTGCAAGAGATACAGGGTATCATCTCTCCTTTATTAAGAATTGCTGGAAAGAGATGATTTATTAGCTTTTCTGTTGTTTATCAGTACTTTGTGATTTACTCACCATCTTGATTTTTTTTTACCATGAGGAGGTTTTGCAGTTTTGTTTTATCCAAAATTAGCCTGGGTATTTAAGATGTTTAAATGGAAGTAATCTATTGAAGTTTTAATTTGATCAATATATGTTCTTTTCTAAAGTTAAATTCTCTGAAGTAATGCTGTCGGGTCCTGATATATGAGTAATACAGATGTGCGCCTTTCCCATGTGTTTGTCTTGTCCTTTTCTTTGGCATATGGAAGAATTTCCATGCAAATAACAGATTGCACATCCTTTTCTTCCCTTGCTGATTCTATGTTGCGTGAGAATATGTGATTGATTTTCTGGTCCAGAGTCTTGGATGTTTTGCTGGATAACCACAAAGTCGTTGCACATAGGATATATTGTAGAGGGAAATGGATTTTGTTGTTATATTTGCTTTCTAACCATTCTTTGAAAATTGACCTTGACATTTAGAATTTAGGTACATAATAACAAGTCATGTTAAGGAGGGGATACCTTAACTTTATCATGTCTGTCATGTAAGATTGTGTCCCCCGTCTATGAAGATTTAAAAAATGGCAACGTACTGATGTATGACAGTCAACTTCCAAGGTTATAAGAAAATGGGTAAACTTCAATTTATACCTATTTAGAATGACAAATCTTCAAAAATATCATTTTTCTCCGTTTACCATTATAAAAGGGGAAAAAATAATCATCGACGTCCCCATTTCTCCTTATCTTTTGTGAATGAAAATAAGGTAAAGCGATATTTCCATATTTTTAGAAATAAATTAAATGTTGCTCATTCTAAACGGGAGTAAAAAGAAATTGATCCTAAGAAAATTTTTATGGTTATGGTTGATGGAAGTGACAAATTTGATGACACATTTGGCGTTGGATGGATGCTTGTACTAAGGTTTTAGAATTGAAAAGGTAGGAACTAGGAAGAGATTTTTAATGACTTAAGGTTTCAAAAGAAATCTTTTTGATGGCTTAACTAGAAAGTGGGAATTGAGAAGTTCTGCTTTGAATTACAGGTATTGAACAAAGAAACAAACGATGAATGACGCGCACAGCAGCAGGAATGGAAATCAAACGATGTTGGACTGATGCATGTTACATAATTTTGTAACTTAACCAGCCCCATATTTTCACTCTTTAAATGTGTTTGCCAGATCGAAAAGTTCCAAGTTTTAAAAGCTAATGCGAATATATTTATACTTTTTTCTACTCTTTAAATGGGTTTGTCATGTTGTTCTCTACGATTATAAATTTCTAGAAAGTCAAAATTTATGAGCAGTGTAAACTTGTAAAATTATCCAGGCTAAATGTTGAGCAATTTACTCACACCCTTCAAATTGAGAACAAGTACAACACAAATTATCGTCCAAGTAAATCATCACTCCGCTTAAATTGTGAATGTAACTGATAGCACCAGGGCATTTCAATCCTGACCTTATTTCTGATGCACACCAAGAACTGCTTCAAATCTCAATGAACATTGCATGCAAATCCTCTAGCATAAGCCAAATGAGAAATTAAGATCATCATTAATGATCCAGAAAATTCTCCATTTTGAGGCAGCAGTTTATGCTAAATTGCCTGCCTCAGAAAGCCACAACTGTCTAACAAGATGCAGGGAAGCCAGCCAACATCTACACAGCAAGCATCAGTTACAGAGACACAAGCCCAAACTGAAGCACAGCATCATTAACAAACTTCCAGCTGTGGAGGATTCTGCTTCATCGACGAAGATACATGTACAAAAAGAGACAACCTGTTCTAAAACCTTAGCTACTGCTATGATCTACCCCCATCCTATAATATATATACATAGATAATTATATTGTTAACCGGATGCCCCTGCACAGTAAAAGGCTAATTAGTCAACCACACAGAAATTAAGCAAACAGAAATAACCAGATCTAATAGATACCAGGCTTTAGCAGAAGAAATCAATAAAGATCAAAAAAGAAGGGCCTAATTGGTTTTCATTCACAGTGTATCAAAGTTACAAAGATATTCATTAGGCTTATGTGTACTCCCTACTCTGCATACAGAGTGGTTAGAAAACATTATTTGCTGTTCATTCACTATGCTTATGAGGTTTCACACCGAGGACTCAACATAACATTTGTTAACCATTAGTTAACTAACTGTTTAGATTACATTCATAGGGTATATTCCAAGAACTTTAGTATTGTAGCTTGACAGTTACAGCTGCCAATCTCAATACTAAACAGGACCTAATACGTGATGAAACTAATAAACACTAACGGTTGTGACTTAGAAGTTAATGTGATTTGATCTACCACTTGTATGATGAAAAACTTATAATATATTCACTATTTGTATCAAAATTATTATTTTAAAGTCATATTTACTGTACATTATTAACTTTTATTTTATAATTACAGTTTTTATCTTACAATAGCTGTAACTTTTAAGCTATAGCACCTTAATACCAAACACAGCCTTACTTGAGTCATTAAAAACTAAAGCTCTCATATGATGATCTTGAATGGTTTTTCATATTTCTGAATGAATGCATCATATTAGTTGGGTCGCCAGAAACTAAAGTCTCTCATAAGAGATTAAGACATGATGTACAATGAACTTGAATAGTCTCTCAAAATTCTGAATAAATTTAAATCTCAGTCACAGAGCCATGTACATGCATTCCCACAGATTGTTCTGCACAGTTTTATAGACCTTTTTTCTGAACACAACTGATTAAGTCATTCCCAGCAGAGTATAATTACATGTCATACCTGATGTTCTTCCAGAAGTTGTCTTTGTCTGGAGTTTATTATCCTCTCGAGAAACTCTCAATGCCCTCAATTTGGCTGATGACCTAATTGAGTGTATCAAAGGAGCCTCATCCTCCTCTTCCTCCTCCTCTTGCTTCTCTTCTTCATCTTGAGCAACTTCTTGATCTGATGCACTAATGGAATCTTCTTCTTCGCTAGAACTGTGTTCATCAAACAGTCTCTTTCCCTCAATATTGCGCTTCTTCCGGGGACGTCCCCTACGTCTGACGGTAACCGCTTCTTTCTCTTCTGCAACAAATTAACTATGTTAGCTATCAAACACTATCTTAAAACTAGTGCCACCTTTCAAATAAATGAAAAGGACATGTTCTGCAAAGAAGAGCTCAACGTTTGAACCAAAGGAAGTCATGCACGAAACCACTGAAAGGTTAAACCATTTTTTTGAACAATGTTAAGTGCAAACATAAATTGCAGCAATTCAGATTCAAGGTAGTCTTGCCAAAAGCCTAGTATCATCTTCCATGCCACTTGAAATTATAATCAATTTCGACCACCACCCAACATAAAGGATCCATGTCCTTAAATGAGAATGAAAAGGATAGAAAAGAATTGAAAAAAGAAAAAAGAGTGGCATTTGAAAATTCAGAAAGCGAGAAAAAGCAGTAGCTAACAGCAAAGCCACAGGGAGAATTGAAACAAATAATCAACCTTCTCACGTCAGATCCACAAGAATTAGAGACTAAATAAAAGTTAAGAATACAATGGTACCTTGAATTCCTTCATTCTTTGTATATTTCTCACGTAAAGTTTCAACAAATGATTTAAAGGGTCTCCAGCCACTGGGATCTTCATCCATGTTCACATTATCCGTTCGTATTTGGACATCCTTTAGACTACGTGCAAAATAAAAAGTACTAAATGATGCACTAGAGTCCAACAACAAATAGACTGCCCTATTTAAGATATAACAGTTATAAATGATCATATCAGAAGAAAAACACTTACATATCCAGGATATCAGGTGTGGGAAGTTTGGAGATGAAATGAAGCACAGCACATTCCAGAAAAGAGAGCTGTTTTGGAGCATCGAGAAATGCATAATCAATACCTTCCTTGACAATTTTCAAGATGTCTGATCTGTGCTTATTCCTTGCAGCACCCACATATGTTCCTGAAAGTCGAGAAGACAGCTCCTTGCATTCTACAAAAGACTTCTCTGTCAAGGACTTATCATCACTTCTGGAAATTTCCACTGCATGCCGCTGATAGGCCTATTTAAATACAAAATAAGGCAAAATTTATATCGGTCAAATATAAACACAGAAAAGTCCCCTCAAAATGCAAGATAGAATATATTAACAGAATCCTACAAATGATATTGACAAATTCTCATCTATAAGAGGATCTAAAAGGATGAATCCAAAAAAAATTTCTTATCTGGTAAAATTTCATAGAAACATTTCCTCCTAATTGTCCTCAAATAATGAATCAATTACTGTGAAAAGTGAAAATCAAGAAAATCATACACTACAGAACATTTAGAATGGTCAGTTCAAGCAAAAAGGTCAAATTAGAAAATTAAAACACAGAACTAAAACTTATACAGGCATTGTGTTTTACTATGAATAATAAGTTTGTCACCTTGATGTTTTATTTGTAAAATAAGAAAACTAATCGCACATGGAAATAAAAATGTCAAAAGGTCATAGATAAGCAGTTCAAATCAGCACACAACATTAAATACCATAAAAGTTGCATTTTTCTCAATGAATCCAATTCCCCATTTTTTAAACACACCACCTCCACACACACACACACAAAATAAATAAATAATCAGCCCTACCCTTTTCAAGGCTTCTAAAAAGATGGAGGAGACATCCTCATCTTTTTTCTTCAGAACAGTGATCAGATGCTTAACAATCTCTGCTACATTCGTTCCATGCATCACAAAATGCGAAATGATCTCTGGACCAAGATACTCCTGCATTCATAGCTGCATCATGTAAATATATCTTCAAAGAAAGTTGAAACGAAAGATAGTAAGTAAATAACCCAAACATAAGAGACTGTAAACCACCAGCTATAGATTACACAAAATATCCAAACCTCCCGTCCAATTACCCACTGATAAAAGAAGGGGCACGGCAGAGAGTGTCAGACTACCCCTTGTCCAAATAGTAAGGACAAATATGACTGAATTTCTTTTTTTTTTTTTCAAAAAATATGTTTCCTACCAGCTACGTTTTTATAAATATCTTGCTTTTCACCTTAGGTACTGAGTCGGTTGCAATCAACTTTGCAGCAGCAATCATGACAGCATCTCTATTTGTCTCTTCAATATACTCTTTGTTCACATCTTCCTCTTCTGTCTCATCTGTGAAATACACAATGGAACAATGATCTATAAACTTCTAAAATAATCCCACAAGAGAACTCAACATGAAATATAAGGGGTAGTCAGTAAATCAGCCTTCACCAAGGCATCCACTATATAAATTGCCATAAACCTAAGATCTTGGATGGATAAACATAACTTAACCAGTCTAAAATATCGGCACTGCGGCGCAAATAGAAAAAACGTACCTGAGATATTGAGCTGCTGTTCACAAAGTTTCCAAAACTTTTGCAGAACAGGTATATCTGGACAATATCCTAACCTGCTCAGCTTTGTTGAAGAAAAATTTGTCATTCTGAGCAAACACCACATCTCTGCAAGTATAGTACAAACCTGAGGTACATCATAGACATCATTAGATTAAATGCTACAGAAGTCAGAGCAAAACATGTTTACAGTATTCCTGTAGTTGACATTTATGTATTGAAGGGAAAAAAAAACTGCTTACCCTGCAAGCTAGTTGATTTCCAACTCTACTCCCTTCTTCAACTTTAGAAGGGCTATTAAGAAAGTACTCAAGTTCCTCAAACAAAGTATTGCGCTTTAGCAGGAGAGAAGCTAAGGATGCTTCAGAGACAGTTTCAGCATTTATAATAGAGTGCAGAGACCATGCTAGATATAAATACAAATTGAGGAGCAGAAAACTGACCACCTGATTGAGCATGAGCAAGTGAACAACTGATCTCAAGAGGGGAAGGAAAAACAAAATGCATCACTATTTTATCATAGGCATTTTGCATACCTCATTATCCAAGTTTCTGAAGGTATGGAGAATCATGACAAGATCTTCATACAAGCTCTCAATTGGCACAGCCTTTGACAACTGAAGCTCATATAATCTTTTCAAATTTACAAGAAGAGAATATTCATCATCGCCATCCTGCAGATATGCAGCATGTCGTGTTTTAGTTGTTAAGCCAAGAATCATTTAAATTGGCCAAGGTAGAGCTCACCAAAACTGCTTTAATTGCAGATTTAAGCTTAGCAATAAGCTTATCTTCAACATCCTTTAAGTTCTTGCGTGCAGAATCTTGCAGCTCTCCTTGACTTTCTGCGGAACAAAACTTAATAGCTTTTACACAAGATCGTAGTGCCTCCTTTTCACCATGCTTAAAAAATGCATCATTGACAAGCTGAAGGATGGTCTCAAAACTCTGAAAAAAAAAAAAAGCATTCACTATAATCAAGAATGCAAACGGTATCCAACAACTTGAATTTACAAACAATTCTCCAACCCACCTTCTCATCTCTCTTTAGGGAATAAAGCTCAAGCTTCATGTGCATGACAATCTCAATTAATGATGGCACTTTTGCCTTGTCAGCCATAAATTTGCGTAATAGACGAGGATAGTTCTTCATCATGGCACGAGTTATCTCTCGTTTGTTGTTTTCAAATACTTCCTGAAAATTTATACAGAAATAAAAATTAGAACTCTTTAAAGTAGAATGAAAAGTCATATTAAGTGAAGACAATTCCCTGTTACAGGTACAAATAGATAACAAAAAAGCATATCCGAGATCACAGTATACAGAGCACAGAATCAATGTGATTCTGTAAATCTCCAATCACTCAACATAAAATCTAAAAAGATTGTTTGCTTATAAAATATTTATACATAAACAATCCCTCTATATCAACAGAAAAAGCATACTGAAAAGTATATAAAACAAGTTATATGATTTTATCAAAAAAAGCTAAGGAATAAAAGCCTGAACAAACACACTTTTTGAGCCTTATTGTAATAAGGCTTTCGGTTGTCGGAAGCAGGAACAATCCTCTCTCCAACGGCCTTTTTGACAGATGCAGAGAGTAGTCTGATCAAGTTCGTTGCATCATCATCATTAAGATCAATCAATGGATTCTCGTCCAAAAGCATGGAGATTATACACTTCCAATCCTGCAAGTAAACATTTCTGTCTTAATCAACAGATAATCAATAAAATATACCTTACATGAAGTAGAAATCACTAAAAGCTACATAAGTCCAATCTTCAATAGTTTTATATTTCTATTAGACAACTAGCTACTGTGTAGCAGTTTTTTCCTCCGAACATTCTGAAATTTATAGGCAATAGACCATCACAGCTAATACAATATGAGGCAGGATGGATCTGGTTTAGGGTTTAGAATTAGATAACACTAACTGTTAAAGCTAAAATTCTGCTTAAACTCCCGACCTTAGATAACAGTTGTTCTAACACCATCTTCAATAATCTAGGTCAGGTTGGTTGTGCTACCGGTAGAATTACATTACATCACTCTTAGCTAAAATTTCCAATGAAACCCAATAGCCTCTTCAAAACATAAGATCAAGCCTATTGAGTGACCAGGTTGAGCAGGATCTACCTTTCCTTCCAAAGAATCCAAATCCAACTCTATTCTTCACAAAGTTGTAACATACCTTCATGGCCTTCATGTACTCCCAAACATCATCAATAACATAAATACTTAAAATTGGATCTGCTGAAAACTCCCGTAATATTTGCAACATTCTGCCCAGGTGGACCTCAGAAGAGTCATTATCCTTGCCTGAAAAGAACAATGTCACAGCATTAGCGTTCTATCAACATAATTATTATATAAACATGGTAAGATTGGATTCCAAGAAAAGTCAGAACCTTTCAATCCAGATTGGGAGCTATTAAATTTTTGAGCAATCAGGTGATCATACACTAGTTCCCCAATGGCACGCCTAATCTCAGGAGGATCATCAATAAGCAAATCATATAATGGACCCAAGTCATCATCAGGTAGGAGCTGATGTCTGCAAGAGAGCGCAAGATCCATTTTCAGTTCTCAAGCCATAGCAGAAACATTCAGCAATTAATGAGATTAAAATTGGGAAAATTCTTGAAGGAGTTACCTAAGTAATTGTTTCACAAGTCCTATGGCACATACAGCTACTGAAACATCAATATCATCAGCAAGTTCAATCATACGATTCGAGAATCTTTCAGTAAATAGACCAAGAGTTGGCACATTATCATCCACCTCATAAAGATTTTGCAGTGCAAGAACAGATGATTTTCTGACACTGGCACTCTTTGGATGCGACAATATGGGGGAAAAAAAAACATTAGATTTTCATGGCACATTAGCATAACAAACACACATTTGAAAATCGACTAAAAACATTACTTTATCATTCAGCGTCCATCCAAGATACTTCAAGTATAGATCCTGCAAGAAGAATGACGGATACGACAAAATCCACACACCAAGTGACTGTATGCATGACATTCGAATATTTGGATCAATGTCTCTGTATCGATGCACAAATAACCTTCAAAAACAACATATAATATAAGTTAATAGCTTATATTGCTGCTCTACATCTTTGATTAATAATATCATCATAGAATCATACCCAGTAAATATTTTGCGCATCATATCCTCTAGGTCAGTTATGTTCTTATGAGTCATCGACAACCTTTTATTCAATGACTCCACACGAGGCCCCTCAACTCGCTTCTTCTTTTCAGCATTTAACTGCCTCTGAGTAGTTTCTCTTTGAGCACCAAGCATTTTTGCAACAGATATAAAGGATGTTACAAGTTGGAGACCCATCAAAGAAGCAACTTGACGATAAACTCTTGGAGGAGTGCTGTTCAGTGTTGAAACTGGGTTAAATTTGATGAAAGCAAGTGACATTAAATCTAACAATTTAAGAACGATGCGACTGTTGTGAGTACCAACCATGAAAGGGCAATTATATAATCCATGCACTTGTCAAATAAAACCTTGTCAAACAATGGTCCATTCTGACACTCAACAACCAAATTGTCCCAAAATGAAACAAGATTATCTTTAAAGTTTTTGAGTTCTTTTCTTTTCGAGCTTTGATAATCTTCAACTTCCCCCTAAGATTCCACAAGAGTTAAGCCAAAACTTTGGGTAAAAGAAACTTGACGAATGAAGGTAAGAGAACATTGGATATTTGATTATTACATAAAGAAGTTTTAGAAAAATCTCCCAAATATTAGTTTCTCATGAGAAGAAAAAGTAGATAGTCTGTAGGGAGGATAAAAGAAAATGTATGAATGCAAAAGTTTAGGATACTCTTCTAGCAAGATTCACAAGAGCAACAACAACATCATCAACATCGATCTCATCCAGAGACTCTCCTTGCAGATAATATTTAGCTCCACATGCCTATACCAAGTTGTGAACACAAAATTTCTGTCAGTTCCACAGGATAATGCAATTCTGCTTATCGTTATTCATAAGATTAGTTCTACATGCCTACACAATTAGTTCATAACTCACAACTTCAAAAATAAAGTTTAAATATTCGGTGGCCCATGAGTTGCTTTTACAATTCAAAGAATTAAAGAAACAGAGACAAAAATTGCAAAATCAAGTTGAACATCTTATATTTGTTCAAGGATGCCCTATCAGTCAGTTTCTTCATGAATCATTAAATAGACATATTTAAATTTATCTTCTTTTTTTTCCTTTCTTTTTTCACTTAGCATCATGTTTCTAAAAATATCTGTTTTACCTCAAATAGCATTGTCAACAGTTCAGCTATTGCAGGTTTTGCATCTTTTTCATACCGCTCAACCCAAAGCTTAACCACTTGAGGAATGAGTTTTCCATTGCCTTTAATAACCTCTGCAAAATATTACAGTATAAAATTAACCTGTTTACCAACATGACTCCATAAAAACCCTACTAAAGGATGATGCACTTGATGACATACACATGACAAAACTGAATTAAGGAAAATCAGTAATGGTATCCAAATATCACGACCCAGAGTGCATTGCAACTTAAGGTTTGACAGGTAACAAAATTCAAAAGTTTGCACATCAACCACAGCCAAGGAAGAGGGAGGAGGGAAAAGAAGAAGAAGAAGAATATAGAGCTCATGGCACATTAAATGCTCCCTCTGCTATATTACACCATAAACCTAATGCTTGAAAATCTTAGGCAATAGGCTGGTGAAGCTGAACACCTCAAACAAGTTCAACACAGTGGATCTTGCAGTGAAATGTTTATCAAACTTATAAAATATTCAAATTCCCATTTTTTTCATTTCACATGATATTATGCAGTTGCATCAATGTATTGAAAAATATCATCATTTCATAACACATATATTACAATAAGAAGTGAAATATTATTGGATCACAATGAATCATATTCTAGCAAAAAAAAAAATGTAGTTCTATTGAAATGGGTACAGACAGGCATATTTCCCACTTCACATAAGTTCACAGACTATATAATCCACACTCAAACTAAACAGATCACCATATAATACACAGCAGAGCAACAACAAACAGAGCAAACTAAACTGGTCTCCCAACAAAGGTAGCCAGGATTGTAACTAAAAATCTCCAAATCAAACATCATGGAGATCATAAACATATACGTGTCAAATGGTTAGAGACCGTAAGATTGAAGTTCAATTACCGATCAAGCTTAGTTCAATACTCTGCGCAGAGGCGGCTGTCCCCTCGGAAGCACGGCTGCGCTTGGTTTTAGGACGGATTTCTTCAAAATCATCCGGCGAATGCTCGCGGTGACCAGAGGGTTCCATCTGGTCACTAGCGTCGCTGGTCCGCTCCTGATTCTCTGTACTAGCTCCATTTGTCTTCCTTTTCTGTATATCTAAACAGTTCAATATTTATCTATGGCTAGAGATAGAGAGAGTGTGTTAGGGAGGGAAAGAGAGAGAAATTTAACTCACGGAGCGTCGTGTTGTAGTTTCGGGGACTAGAGGCTGGTCCTCCATGACATAGAGTTTTAGTGACCGGCGTAGTTCAACTGAAATTTTACAGAAGGAGTGAGAAAAATTGAGAGTTGCAAGAAATTGAAGAATTTGATTTTGCCCTAGATTTGGGGAAGAGAGAGGTGAAGAATTAAGAAATCTCCCGCCAAACGAAAAAACTTCTGCAATTTATGGCCGTCTGATCTTAGGTAATTACGTGTGTGGTAGGATGCAAACGCATTGAGATGATGCACTAGATTTACCTCTCCTCTGCAAAACTCCTTACATGACACGCTTCATCATTTTTTTGGGGCTTTTAAGGGGCTTTCCTTTTTTTTTCTTTTTTGTTTTAACGGGCTTTACTTCCAGGTCAAAAGTCCTCTGAAGTCTCAGTACTGCATTCTCCAATTTCTTATTTCTATCTCCTTACTCTTATTAAAATTTCATTTTCTTGTCCTAAATAATAAAGTTCATCAGTTTTTAAAATTTTAAAACCTAATTTTTTTATTAGCTCTTCATCTACATCATTATTTGCTAATTCATCATTATTACATTACTCTTTAAATAATTCTTCATTTAAATAATTTTTAGGATTATTAAGTATTAGCCTATAATTTTATCTATGTTATTAAGTGAAATTTTCTGTTTATCTACATTTAAATTTTCTATAATAGTCATATGTATATCTATTTCTTTTTCATTTTCTTCTAATTCTGTATTACGTCTTTTTTTTGTAATTACTAAATTTTCGTATAACTTGATTATACCTATTTTCATATGTGTAACACTGTAACTAGTGTCTAGTACCGCTCACATTTTATCTTGTTCTATTTTAGGTAATGTCCAATCTAATCCACTTAGTTCAATTGTATTTCATTTCTTAGGTACTATCATTTTTATATATTGACTTTAAAATAGTCTACAATATTTTGACTTTCAAATACGAATTTTTTATAATATTTATTATATAGTTTTCCTAATTTTTTTTTATTCTAAGGTTTTTATATTCTGCATTCATTTTTACCCTTTAATTTGTACACTTATCTTAATGTGTTTACAAAATTCATTTATACCTATGTCTATATTAAGTATACAACCAACCACTACTACTTTGTTTTTAAATCTATCTTTGCTGGCTATTTGTGCTTATTCATGTCCATATAATCTATTGTCATATAAGCATATATATGCTTTTGTGTCTAATCCTTCTATTGCTTGACTAAAACTCCCTATAACTATAATTGGCATGTGTATGTATGTATAATTTTGTTTTCTAAGATAATCTCTTTATATTGGACTAATTAATGTAAATTCTTCTTGTCTATTTGCTACCGCTAATTTTTTTTTAACTGAGTAAATATATGAGCTATTATTAATTTTTGACATTATTCCCTTCGTTATACATTTTTTTGTCTCTTTAATTTTTTAAAAAACATTTTTCTAATGATTTATCTAGGTATTCCTCATCTATTTTGTTCTCTGTCCTCTCTATTATTTGTTTACCTTTACTAGAAATCGAAAATGATCTTCTAATTTTTTTGCTAAAGCGACATCTACACCACTATTTCTTTCTTGTTCTATTACTTTATAATATTAATTTGGGTCCTAAGATATCCCTTATGTCTTTTTTTCTATGTATTAAAATTGGTACTCCTAAATTTAATCTTTCAACCCCATTTGTCAATATATCTAATTCTTTATCTAAACTATCAAATGAATTATTTAATTCTAGATGCAATAAGGATTCTTATTTTTTTTCTAAAGGCTTGAAAATTAGTTTCTAATTTAATTAATCTATCATCTAAATCTTCTAATTTATTATAAATCTTAACTAATGATTTAATTATAGTATTAGTTTGCACTACTCGTATATTATTAATTTCTTGATTAAATTCTCAAGAACTATAACCTACTAGATTAATATTTGACAACTCATTTCTTAATTTAGCTAAGGATTCTATTAATTGTTTATCTAAACTCATTCACTTACTCTTAATTTTATTGAATCTAACTGTATTTATAAATCTCTTTGTGTATATTTAATATTTTCTATTTTAATTTTTAAACTTGCTGCAATACTTTTGATTTCTAAAATACTCACTAAACCTAAATACTTAACATACACATAACCATAATTTAAAATATTATGTTTTACTTAACAAATCCATCTTAATATCTATTATATCCTTTCTTCATCTCTATAATTACTTATGGATCTCCCTCCATTATTGCAAATGTTAAGGTTTCACTCTCTTATTTGTTTTCCCAATCTATTATTTCTTGTCCCATTAACCTTTGAATGTATTTTAACATAAATCACACCAAGAACAAAATCTTCCAAATAACCTTTGAATGGATTTTCACATAAATCACACAAAATAACTAAATCTTTTCCCACCACTTATTTTGACTATATTCTCACAAATGAATATAAAACTTGACTAAAAAACTTATCCAGTAATAAAAATTTGGGTTAAGAAGAACTTATTACCGAAATGGCTAAATCAAACTTCCTTCAATCTTTACTCCAATAGCATATGAGAAAAAAGAATCAAATTGTATCATCTTTAAACTTAGAAGCAAGGTCATATCAAGCAAGCAAATAACTTTCGTTCCTATTGCACTTTCTTTATTTCATTGACAAGGGACATCCTTTAAGTTGTTACTCTTTGTGATTCCAATCAATTGAATAGCATTGAACATGATCCAATTAATGCCTCATTGGAGAAAGTAAGAGGCCAATACAAAGGAGGTCAAGATGGGAAGAGTTTTTTTTTTTTCCTATAATTTAACCATACTGTTTTGTCTATAATCATAATTTATTTTTGGAACATTTTATTAATAAAAAATTATTAAAATGTGGGTTTAGTAAGCATCTTGATTGATTAATATTGCTTTACCCTTAATTAGTTTACAAAACCAAATCGGAGTTAAAGACTAAGAGTATCTCTAAAACGCCCTTCAAATAAGATTTAATTACTTATTTGAATAGTCACATCAACATTTAAGGCTCTAAAAATTACTCTAATTAAGATTTTTCAAATAAAAAATAATTATCTCTCTTCAAAATTACAGAGTTGTTTTCTCCCTCTTCAATTTATATTTTATTACTTTTTATTGGGGGGAGGGGGGAGAGAGAGAAACGTTTTAATTACCATTTATTTTTCTTTTGAAAAAAATATTTATTTGATTAAAATAATGTTAAGTTATTTTCATTTGAAGCGTCTTTTGAAGAATAACATATTTTTCACTCTCTTTTTTACCACATAGATAAACAAATAGATATTTAAAAAGTAAAATTAATAGAGCATTATGGAGATGTTATAACTAAAGCTAATGGTGAATACAGGTTAAATGCTAAATTTTGTGGACAAGTAACTTGTCCTTGAAAGAAGGATCTTATTAATTAGGTGGACAATTAACTTCTCTTTTGCTCCCATTAGCAATGGGAATGAATATTGGGGCATATATATGAACATGAGACTATTCAAGAGCATATGCATGACAAACAAAGGATCTCAGGTTTTTCTTACCATCACCTCATTCAAATCCTTTAAAAGAAAATTTACTTAATAATTTTTCTTTCTTTCTCGTTTTTTTTTTAAAGTATAATGATGTATTTTAAGCAAGAATAACTATATTGATTTTTTTTATTATGAAGTTAAACATATATTAAATTTCAAAATTAATAATATTAGTATATGGTTCTTTTTGCATAAAAGTGGTGGTTAATTTGGTCATGCGTCATGAATTTACAGATTACTAACTATAAGTAAGTGATCTTGTTAGCTGAAGCTTTTTTTTTGAAAAAAAATTAAGAGAGTGGACAAAGTTTAAATGTATTTTTTACTCCTTAATTGCCTAAAATTTGAATCTAATTGCTTAGCCACACACCCAGAGGTTTGTTAACCGAAGAGCTTTTGAGAGACATTTTTATCTTATGAAACACATTCTAAATCATCTTGGAAGATTATAATCATTGTATAAAATATAAGTTCAAAAAAAAAAGGAGAGAAATAACATTAGTGATATTATAGTAAAAACAATGTAGAGCAAGGACGTTGTGATTGATTTATGTAATTACACAATAGACTTGAAATAAAGTTTGCAATGGCCGACATCATTCAATCGGGGTTGAAACTCTGCTAGTAAACCTTAACAAGTGTTGCTTGAAGCCATACTTCAATTGATGGAACTATATTTTTCACATTGAAGGTCATACACAAGCTGGTATGAATATGTACACATACACACACAAAAATAAGATGATTTCGTCGTGAGCCTCGTCTTTATAATCACCAGTACTCCAATGGCTTGATTATTATTATTATTATTTTAAGAGGGTTCGTTGTTCAGTGTAATCAAATATGTGCATGCAGCCATCCGCGTTTGACTGAGTAGAAAGCATCCCATGGGTAGCCGGTTAATTTTCAATGATACAAATTAATTAAGCCTTGAGCTGCACCAACGTAACGAAACACTTAAAATATGCCACAAAAGGTGAGGAAGGTCTTCGCTCTCGGCAGCGAAACACCTAAAATATGCCAAATCTTAGCGATTCCATAGTACTGTCGCACGTGTGAACGCATCGATCTTGTCAAATGCATCTTTTTCGATAGGGCTGGCTAGCTATTCGCCGCCGTGACCTTTTTTTTTTTTTCTTTTCTTTTTTAATGTTATTTGAGTTTTGAGACTCAATCTCCCTGTCCTGATAAATTATAGAAGAGTACCACAAACAAACGTTAATGTGCATTCAATTAATCAGAGATGATCAAATATCTAACGTGCATTTTCCTTTTATAACGACCAAAGTATTGAAAAAGAAGGAAACAACTTGTTCCTTTATTTATTTATTATTTATCAAATTGCTGCCGGCACCACGTGGCCAATAGCAGAGTTCAGTCTAGTTGTTTAGTTGTTTATTATTTATTATTTATATATATCTGGAACTTACATTATTATATTTTTATTCTACAAGACACGTCACTGCGTATCCCCTCAGGAGGAGGATGCTCCACTCTACGCGTTTCGCATGAAGAAAGTTTAAGACTTCCACACAATTAAATTTAATTGAGGATGACAATGATCGATATCGATATATACCCTAACTTACATTATTATATTTTATTCTATAAAATACACGCCCACTATATCACAGTGATGCTCAGATTTCGCGGAGGAGCCAAGCACTCTTCACACAATTAAATTTAATCGAGAATCCATGCTTAATCGAACCATTACCTCTTTAGCGCCCGTTGTAATACGCTTTAACTTAAGAGAGAATGACGATCCAGTGGCAGTCTTGTTGTTTAGATAAAATGACGAAAGGTGGCCACGGACGAGCAAATCCGATTGTCAAGACTGTATGCACGTGGCTTTTTTGTCGGTGGACTGAGACAGGTTTGAAGTTTTGCCCGCTCCAACCCTCGCTAGCTGCTATTTTTTTTCCTAAATTTAATACATAGTAACCTGGTAAAAATTAGGACATATTAGAAGTGAGAATCGACGTCTCACACGTATCATTACATAATTAATAATCAAGTATTTTAGGTGAATTTCAAAGACATAAAAGCCAAAAAGGTAAGAAATTAGTATGTTTGATCGTTTGTAGCAAAATTGACTTCACGATAAATATGCTTAATGATAATAAGCCATGCCCGTTACAGCTGCTAGCTTTAATGCGGAAGAAGTATTCTGCAATACTATTTTGACAAATTTTTTTTTTAAATTACCAAGTGGGCGTTAATCATCGGCCGCTTGTCCATTATTCCTGCACGCAGGTGCACGGGATGCGTGATCATGGATTCGAGGCTGGTGAAAGAAAATTAAATTGGGATTTATTTATTTATTTTTAACAAAGTAACGTCTTAATCTACTATTAGGTTGATGATTATCACATGCTTTACTCGATTAATTATATTACATTTTTATTTTTAACAAATAGAATATTTGGCCTTTGGCTAGATGGCAATTGGAAAGCAACCCACTCAAATTAATTCGATAAGAAAAGTAGCTGGTAGTTAAAAACGTACAGTTGCCAATGATACAAATTAAGGCTTAAGCTGCACAAACACACGCACATCCTTAACTTATTCCGTGGTACAATTATCAACTGATCTTAACAAACCCACGAGCCCAGCAGCAGCCTAAATTGGCAATTACATTGACATCAGATAGCCGAATGCAACAAACTATCTGGATTATTAATAACACTGCACTTCTTTCGAATCTCCCCTTGAGTGCCAGTGAGAACATTCATAGCTCCCATTCTCTTCATTGACTGAGCAAACTCGGTGAAGAACTTATCTTGGTTTCTCAACTCCATGGCAATGTTTCTTGCACCCTTATTGGTTAAAAGAGCAGCATCAGATTGGAATAGACCCTTGTTCTCGAAAAGAATATCATAGTAATGGCTGTCGAATTTTCGAAAACTCCCCGGGTCCAATTCGGCAGTAGACGTTGTGTCGGCAAGGCTCTTGCATTTGGTTTTTAAGAATGCAGCGTATCGTGGGTCCAATGAAGGATCTTGATCTCCGTTTCCTGTGAAATTGTAGAGCCTGTTGCTGAAGAAGGTGCAGTGCGAAACTCCGATTGTGTGGCCACCTTAGATTAATAAATGCAAATTAGATGTGAAGCATAGTTACCTTACATCTTTGTTATTTAGTGAAATTAGTTATAAAATTGGTGCGGTATATGTGTATATATAAATGCATACCTGAAAGGACTACAAGATCTTTGACAGTGAGACCTTTGTCGTTAAAATTTTTCTTGAGTTCACTGAAGTTGGCAAAAGGTGAAGGAAGCAGCAGATCGGCCTCAGCAGCTATGGACACACTGCCATCTCTTCTACCGGTAAGCACTTCCCACAGATCGGGTTTTTGGAACTGCAAATGTTATGGCACAATAATCATATAGATAAATCTCCATCGTTTCAGTAAACTGATGACCAAGCTAAAAAGACAAGGAAATGATGCAGTGTTTTTTCATCCTTCAGTAGATTATTAGAGCTGGCATTTTTCTATTTTTATAGCTTGATCCGCATAATAATATTTCATAGACACACACAATACACCCGTACATGTTCAAAGGAGATTCAGCTGATTAACGCAACTAAACTTACTTGGAATGAAACAGAATCCCTTGTAGCCAAAGCTACAATATCCGCGCAAGAAACAATTCCTGGACACCTCCTCTCGAGCTCCGATTTAATCTCATTAATAACTTCAAAACCTCCCAAAGATAGATTCGGAACTGCATCCCTCTCTGCTTTGTTACCTGCAGTTGAGTTTATCAAAACCGACGCATCGCAACCCTGCAGAAATAAGTTAGCTACAAGTTAATTAAATGGCTCAATATGTATGGAAGCGCGCTTGCATCGATCAAATAATTTTGACGTTGAAGCTAATTAGCTGTAGTATTTTTACCCTAACAAAGCAGTCATGGAAATGCATTCTGATAAGCTTGGCCGGCAAGTCAGGGTTCCCGGCGGCATTCTTCCAGGTGATGCTCCTGACGATATCTTCAACAGATTTACAGCTGTTCTTGTAGAAATTCTTCCTTAGCTCACCTCCTTGGCAAACCCCTACAATACCAAAAACTACTAAACAAACTAACAAAAAAGACCCAGCTCCAGCGGCTTTCTTCATCTTTATTTTACCAGCTAGAAAGAGAAATGATTTAACACTGCAAGCTCAATTATCCCTATCAACCCCTCACTCTGTTTTTATACACTCGCAGCCAGAAAAAGAGGCAAGTGGCAGTTGGGTTTCATTATTCAATGCATCCACTATCAGGTTTAATATTTCTCTTATCAAACTACGAGGCTATCTCCTGTCTAATTTTTTATCCAAATTCCATGAATGTTGTTCGGGTCGACGTAGCATTACTGTAGCACGTGATGGCGTCTTAATTCTCCAAAAGCATCTTTAACCAACTCCGCAGAAAATCTATGCATAATTGAGAAAAGAGAGGCAGTGAGGGGTCGGCTTCGTCGTATATTATTCCGAGATAGGTAGCCCCCTAGCCGCGACCGTTTACTTTTGAATTTTTTATTTTTTAAATTATCATAATCTATAAATACATGGAAGCCCTACTTTATAATTGTTGTAACGTATTCACCACTGTTGTTGTGAGTGGCGGTACGTTTACAATCATTGTAACGTCATTCACTCAAATAAATAGTTAAATTAAAACACTAGATAAAGGCACTTGCACGACGACTCAAATCTAAAAAGAGAGCTGCCATTATTGCAAGACGGCCAGCCGCCTGGCTGCGACCATTTACTTTATAATTCTTTATGTTCTTGATTATGTTAATTCCCAACAAACAAAAATTATTGGACATTTTAATTAAGGGAGCCTTATGTTACGGCTAACGTAACATATACCCACCCACAACAATAGTATCATGCCTGTTATTATTACTGTATATGTGATATGTTAAAATAATCAATGAATGATGTTCAAATAACAAATATGTAACATGCATTTTCCCATTTTTAAAAATCAAATATAGGCATTAAAGGAAACAAGTTGATGCATGTGGCGATAAGCGTAGACCTTAATTAATTGACAAAACGACTTTCTTCTAAGGTCGAGCATATGTAAAACCAATCTTATCACATTATCAATTATTGTCGTGTGTCCACCACGCAAGTGGCAAGAAAATCAAAACAAACGTGTAAAAGTAAATTATGCGAAGCCAGCTGGTCATTTTACCGGGGTGGCCACCCACTGACTGACCCCGTCTTTATCACCACTCATTTTGGTTTGACTGGACTGCAGTTTTTTTTTTTTTTGACAATGACTGGACTGCAATTTAATCTCGATAGTTTCGTAGAAAACACCCGTATGGCCAGAGTCGTCTTCTTCTTCCTTGAAAATTAAAAGGGC
Source organism: Citropsis articulata (assembly GCA_030449925.1). Classification (NCBI taxonomy): domain Eukaryota; kingdom Viridiplantae; phylum Streptophyta; class Magnoliopsida; order Sapindales; family Rutaceae; genus Citropsis; species Citropsis articulata. Next base: position 6,379,149 of record JASUUH010000184.1, on the reverse strand, counting down.
ATAAAGTAAATGGCATCCCATCGGACGGAGTTCAAATGATGATGATGCTCGACTGTATCATGCACGTGGCTTAATTTCATGTCGCTGGGCATGGTGAGGCACTCCATTGGCGGACCGAGAAAAAAGAAACAATCAGAAAATTTTATGATAATTGTCTTCGGCCCTTTAATTTTATTGATTAAATTTATGATCGCTTCATTTTAGCGTTTCTCAAGTCTCAAACATAAAATCCCAATTCCGCCCCTGAATGTAGGTTTGATGAAGTATGTTCACTGCATTATATTATTAATAAACTAATAAATTTAAAGGGTCCACTTATGTTACAATCGTCAGATTTAAGATAACAAGCCATTTCCCAAACATTAAATTTAATGAAAGCCAGAATCAGAGCAACCTAGATCTTTAATAATCGAAAGACATTGTACTTACAATGCGTGACAACATGGGCTTTTGTCTAAATTCAACGAAGTTAATATTTTACAAAAATTATAATTATATTGAAACATATTTATATTAAAATATAAATCTCAACTACGTACATAAAATGATAAATAATAAAAAATTTATTATAATTTTGATCGTAATTTAGTACTACTTAGCCAAACATTTTTACAAAATAATTTTGACTATTGATTTAATACTAATTGAGCATAATTAATATGTGTCGGCTTGTGCCTTATCCATTATTAGTCTTGCACGTCATGGTCTAAACGCGTTTTTTTTTTGGATAAAGGATTCATTGCATTCAACTAACAAGACAATACATCATGAATGATTGCTGGAATAGGGTCCAGCCAAAAGTCAGTTACACAATTCATAGCGGCAAATTTGGCTAAGTTGTGAGCTTGAGCATTGCACGTCCTTGGCACGTGATGAACTTTGACTTCTTGAAACCACTTGCACTGGTTTCGGATTTCGGAGATTACCCAGGATATCTCAGTTCTAAACGCGTTTAGGATCGTGGATAAGTAGTACTTTTGGCGGTCAACTTGACAATTTCGTTGTGCTGACCTTGTTGCCCCCTTTCAGTAAAACACGCAAGGCCCCATGGGGCAATATTTAATTATTTAATTCGATACCGTAAAGAAAGGGGTAAAGTTCAAAATACTGTTATGTAGAATACCAAAATCAATTTTACCGCACACTCTTTTACTTTTTAAAATACTTATTACACATAATTAAGACACATATATGTATATATAAAATTAAAACCTATATTATTACATTAAATTTTATAAAATACATGCTTAAATAAATAATCTTCGTAGAAGAGGGATGTCTCTGCTCCACTCAAATTTCTCAAGAAAAAATAACTTGTAAATTAACTCTACATAATTTTTACTTTAATTGAGGGAGTTAAGAGGTATATGGGAACTCGAACATTCTTTTTGTTAATTTTAAGAATATCACGGTCATTCTTAATTTTAAGAATAGTGATTCACACATTTTTTACTTGAAAGAACATTCATAAACTCATATTTTAAAATAAATAATTCATTATCACTTGGGTCAAAGCACATTTACTTGCATTTTTATTTTCTTTAACAACTTGCAGTTGCATCCTTTTTGTTATATGTTTTTTTCTGTAAATACGCAATGCATTCGACGTACTCGATGTCTATGGGTGGAGATCAAAATTATATAAATATCCAATTTTTTAGGTATACTATCGGCCGCAATTTTTTTTCCCCGCTTCGTTTGTGTCATTGATCAGGAAGTGCGATTTTGTTGTCATTTTTTATTTTAATCATAGATGAGGAATTAATTGGGGTTGAGTACATGAGTAGCCCTTCACATATATGAGATGTGCGGCTAATATAATACTCTCATTAGTCTCTACCCTTTTTATGGATATTTGATTGAGTGCATGATGCCAAGCCTAATAAAAATCAACAATTAATGGAAGAGTAGATCTTTTGACACCCTTAAATTTTTTTTTTTCATAAAATTATTTTTTAATTGAAATTAATTAAATAATCAAACAAAAGTTAATTATTTTTTAATTTTGAATCGGAATTCAATTAAATACTTAAAAAAATCTTTACACACTCTATTTCATAATTTATATTTTGTTTTTAAATTTTAATACAAAAATATTTTTTATGGAAGAAAATTATAAAACTCTAGAGCTATATAGGTAAAAATTATATAATAGAAAGAAAATAATTTAAAAATTTAGGGTTCCTAATATATTTTATAAATAAAAACTTAAAATAAATTTTTTTTAGGATAAAATTTTTTAAGAAGATGGTTAATTTTAAGAAATGAATTTGTATTTTATAAATTAAATTGGAAGTATATTTTTAGTAAATATAACTTTAAATAGTTGTTATAAAGATTTTAGAGGGTTGTTAAAAACTAGCGTTTTTATTAGCTAAATCCAAAGCCAAGGCTGTAGGAAAGAAAACAGATCAAAATAAACTGGAGGGAAGGAAACAGAGAAATGTGATAATATTTATATAGTTTTTAGAGCAAACTCACCGAATTTTGCATGCAATAAGTTACGAAAAGGCTCAAATACACCATGTTTTCATTCACAACAAAAGAAAATAACAATAAAATAAACTCTCACTTCAGTTTTTCATGCAGAGTAGCGGACAGCTGAAAATGCCCGTAAACTTAAATAAATAATTACTTGTAAAAAAAAAAAAAAAAGGAACGTTTTGAACTTGTCAATTTAACACGTAACAGTACTGCTAAAAATTTTTAACACAAAAAATTGTGGGTAATACTAAAGATAAACTCTACTTGTAATAACTAATTATTGTCACGTGTCTTATTTCCTCACTGTGTGTGTGTGTGTGTGTTATTTTTTGCCATTTGAAAACATGAGACACATAGCAATTAAGTAGTGTTAGTTTGTGTACTAGCTTATAGATTTAATGTTAGAACATAAACTTAGCTATAGGGTTGTTTGAATTGTTTGATTCAAATCTTTATATTTAAAGCTTTTTTTTTTTCTTTTTCTTTGTAAATCGTTGAAAGGACCCTAGAGTTTTCAATAAATGCAAAGAAAAAGAATGGAAAAAATAGTTGATCTATTCAAGGAAATTTTCCTCTAATTTGTCATAACACTAATTTTTATTTGATTGCTCGAATGTAAGTCTATATTTGACACGCAAGATTAGATTATACTAAATATTATGATCAGACTATATTAAATTAGATTATATAATAGTGTTTTATGTTTGGTGTGATATTAGATTAGACAATACTAAATTATATTTAATCAAAAAACAACTATTTATGAATATTTAAGAGTAATAATTAAAATTAATTTAAAGGTAATTAATAAGAATATTAAATATATAGTAAATTATCCATTGGGTAGTCATAATTATAATAAACAAACATAAATTCATAAAACTATTTAATTATTTAATTAAATTTTTATCAAATATCTTAGATATATTTTATTTTATCAAAAAGTTAGCAAATAATATATAAAAGTAATTTTTAATATTACATTAGTGATTATTAAATTTCATACATTCAATTGTTGTAATAAGTTATTAATAGTTAATTTGTTGAAGTAAAAGTACAAATTTAATTAGACAATAAAAACAAAATAAAAAAATAAAATTCAAGTAAATCATGAAAAAATTAATTAATTAAGTTTTAAGTAAAAAATAAAAAATAGTGTTGCGTATGAAAGAAATATTACAAATGGACAATTTATTTCTCATATTCTAATCCCATCTAAGCCCATTTATGAATTGATATTGTTAATCCCATGATTTAAGAACTAAATTTGAATTTAATCTCCCTAATCCAAGATCCTTGGGAGGTACCAAATAAAAGATTACTTGAATCGGGATTTTGTGCATAAAAATTCCACTGATCCATAAAAAGTGGGCCTAACCCTTTAAATATGGTTACTAAACACGAGATAAATATTTAATTCTAAAGTTAGTCTAATCCCACACCTAATCTAAGTTGCCAAACATAGCTTAAGAGCCCTGTTGCATATTACATAATTATTTGTAGGGTTTTAAGACAAATACTAAACTTACAAAGAAAGAAAATTAACAAAAGAAATCATAAATTAAATAAAAAAAACTCATACGTTAAATTTACAAAAAATAAAATAAAAAATTCTAATGTTACTTCTGATGGGTTCTATTATAAAAAAAAAAAAATTGCTAATGTGATGCTTGTGCTTGACTTGTAACATTACTTGCATCTCGAAGAAGATTTGATAAGGCTCCCTGCTTTAGTCACCGCACTGCATTTTTTTGCTTGTCTTCGTTGCATAATTCATGGATCAGGTGCATGACGATACTGTACCTTCGTCCAAGCTTTTTGGAGTTACGCTGCGAAGCCCCCACATCTAACGCCTTCGCACCCCTATCAACAATATTGATTCACTTTTGTTTTAATTATAATTTTATTCCCCGTGAATTTTTTTTTTGGATGAGAAAGTATGCATTTCCATTAATTAACTCGAAATCACATACAACACTTTAGTTGGAAATTCATCCAGCCAAACCACATCTATCATATTTTCCAGAGTTAAGAGTGTGTTTGAGATTGAGGTGTTGGAGCTTTTAAACTACAGCTGCTGTGAAAAAAAAGCTATAATTATAAAACAAAAGTTAATAATACATAGTAAATATAAATTTTAAATAATAATTTTAACAAAATTATTAAAAATATAAAACATTTTTCATGATATAAGTAAAAAATCACATTAAGCGCGGTAGTTAGTGTTATCAAATGACTTGAGTCAAGCTTGAAAATTCAAATACCCAATCTCAATCCCAAACGCACCCTAACTTTGCTAAAGCATGAGCTGCACCATTTTAAGATCTATAAATATGCTGAGCTCTGAAATTCTGGAAACTATTCTTCATTTTCAGAATTTCAGAGATCATCCAAGAAATTTCAGCCATGCTGCTACATCTATTATTTACAAGTTCTACAACCTCAAGACAATCAGGCTCGAGAAACACGGAGGATCCTCCTGCTCTTAGCGCCACTTGCATTCCCCATTTCATGCCTGCAGCTTCAGCCACTGCTACATTGCCAAAAAATTTGGTTGTATTTACAGCAGCAGCAATACAGTTTTTTTCCCCGTGAAATTAACAGAAAAGGAACATAACATCTCCTGCGAATTTAAAACTGCACTAGTTTTCACATTTGACATGGATTTTTGCATTCATTTATCAGTATCTATATCAAATCACCATTAGGAACTTATCCAAAACTCATATCATTTTAGCCATAATTTTTTTTTCCCCAGAAACGCCGTTAAAGAGATCACTCATTTTTCCTATTTTAATCATTTGTCTGCCCTCACTAATCCGACATATTCTCTCTAAATATGTTTCACCCCATAGCCACCACTGATTTTATTTTTTTTCAGGTTGCAATTTTGCATGTTTTGAAAAAAGAATCAGTAAAAAAAAATAATAGATTAAAGAATAAAAGACACAGTATACAGCGAGATCGACCGGAGGCTCATCAACAACAATTCATGTTGTCTGCTCATTTCTCTCTTGAGGTATGGTATTAGAAAGAATGGGAAAGTAAAAATTTGGGGTAATTTTTATTCATTTTGATGACAAATGCTTAGAGAAACGGGGAATGAACATATAAAAAGCAGGGCGGATCTTAACGACCGTTACTCGTCATTCAAACGGGCTATGGATAATGGATTTGTGGGTCTTTAGGCTCACGGCGCCGGATGTCAAAATCGCCGTATGATCTTGTCCCCAACATTTAGCGATTAGCATTACTCCGTAATTTCAAGGTAATTGTTTCATCTTCTCAAGCTACTAATAACAATAAATAATAAGAGTTTCATGTGTTTAGACATCTCAAAATCTTACCCTGACATTCATTAAGTGGATGCTGATGGTGAGATTTTTTTTTTTTGGGAGAGTGAAATAATTTAATTAACTCATTTGAAATTTTTTTTAATAGAAAATAAACATTTCATTCCAAATGAACAACACTGTCAAAACATTCTGCACATCTGCTGCTATTGTTCCAATCCAGACAGCAGCTGAAGTGTTCCTTAAAGCAAACTTTGCTAAGGCATGGGCATAAGCATTACAGATTCTAGGGACAAAAAAGAATTGGACAAATTGGAACTCCTTTTTTTCACTTTGGATATCTAAAATTATCCAGTAGATCTCCGTTTTGCTACCCTTAGTGTTGTTAACTAACTCAGCCACTTCTTTGCAATCAGTCTCCACAATCAAACTAGATACGGCTGCTTGTTTGGCCACTTGCAAACCCCAATGCATCGTGCCTACCTGCTTATGCTTTAGAATAACATCAACCATTAGATAAATAGCATATTATATGTCACATTATTTAGGATGCATATTATATGTCACATAATTTGAGATAAAGTTTTGAGAGGTTTGTCAATATGATTATAATACTTTTTTAATTAAATTATTTTTTCATGTAGTAGATAACTTTCACTAAATACAAAGTTGAAGAGTATACTATACATTAAGTATGTCAAAAAATCCTTCCGTCAAACAATAAAATCAAAAGACTTTAAGTATTACATGTTGCACTCAATAAATTAAATTAAATTATTATATTAATTAGTGTGTAAGCTTTGATGGATCTTGTTGATGCGAGATTTGGTGCCTGCTCTTTCGTGACCAAAATCTCTCCTCAACGTTCGAGTTTGTAGTTGACTAGAGATAACTTCATGTTGCTCCTTCTAGACGAGCAAAGCTACAACGTTTGCTGCTTCTCTTCAGCAGACTGCTGCACACACAAAAATTGGTTAAAGCACTACGAGATTTTCCCAGCGTAAACTCTCTGACGCTCAAGTTAGAAACTTGGGCTTACTTTTGGAAAAAAACTCTGCCACTGATCTTGTAGCTCTATAATGATTTCTAAAGCACTGAAATCTAGGTGCATTTTCCTAAGGTTCCAACTAGAATGCCCTATGAAATTTCTTTTAGTATGTTTCTAGTATTTTTTATCCAACCTATTTACCTTTTTTTATTGTTCTTTTTATAGTTCTCTTGAGAATTCAGCCTCTCCGGCTCACGTTCGCCACTTCCCTATAATTTTCTGTAATGGATACTTGAACATTGTGGTTGTGGTTGAGTGGGCCTCGTGCTTGAATTTTCGGAGAGTGGCGCACGTTTTGACAACTTCCGCAGGCTAAGTCTTCCGACCTCCCCAGCAGAAAATATTTTTTGTGCCTAGCAGAGAATTCATGCTCCTATCTTAGCCTCCAACAAAGGGTCTCTTAGACAACAAACAGAAGATTTTTGCTCCTTAATGACATATGACTCCTCGCCTGCGAGTAGGGTAGATCCTCGTTTAGCGCAGCTGATCTCGTCATTATACACCCCAAAACAGATCTCATGATGGTATATCGGTACTGAATTTTTTAAATTACACACCATTTCTTATACAATTAAACGAGTAGTAATAATTATAATTAGAGAGAGATTAAAAAAAAAGTTGGAAATAAACGATTCCTTTCAATATTGCAATAAATGTTAAACTTGCCAATGAAAAATAAAAATAGGCAACTGAAAAATTCTAATCCACACAAGGGTAATCGTTATAAGATTTTCGTTTCTTTTGATTTTATTTTTTTACATTTTTTAAACGTTTAAACAAGAGGGGTTCCGGGTTCGTTTAAACTTTAAACCGTTGACACTCGAGGGAGAGAGTACGAAAGATGCAAACATTCAAACGGCTCATTGGCCTGTACTCGGTATGGTATTTGAAATTCAAATAGTATCTTTTTGGAAGGCGATTCAGACTTTCCTCGTTCGGGAATCGTATTTCGTACGGCCCGCTTATGCTCCTGGTGGTGGCGGTGGGACCCAGACAGCGATCTCTGTCGTTCGTTTTTTTGTGTGCAATTCTAACCTCTTTTCAATTTTTATTTTTCTTTTAGAATTTTATTTTATTTATTAACTCTATATAAACCTTTAATCCGAACCCGCTCCTCGTGCATGCACCCGGGATCTCTTGCATTTATTGACAGAAGTACCCTTCTTTTCAACGAAAAAACGATGATACCCTTTTGGCAATACCGACCGAATGAGTGTGGGGCGGGGTTAATGTGCGGTATCAAGAAGTTGTTGTCAAGATTTTTCGAAAATGGCACCAGTAGTACCCAGCCCCAGACAAAAGCACAAATATTTTCGGAAAACAAATATTAAAAAACTCGTTCTCTTTTACGCCCTTTAATCACGTGAATGGCATAAAAAGGAACCACCCTCATTATCGGAAATATCAAAATTGTTCTCCCCCAACGGTCGCTTCAGATAATTCGAATGCCCTTTTCCAATCAGGGTGCTTTTCTTTACTATAAAGTAATAAATACAAACTTTGTTGGAAAACAACATTTTATTTTTATCAATACAGTAAAATTCATTATTTCACTTGCCCACTTTAATCTTGACTTTAATCTGTCATTATAAGTAAAACACCCACCCGACTTAATTGTCTTTAATTATGGACCGTACAATTATCATCAATTTTGCTCCTTAATTAGCCGATGAACAAAGGAACAAAAATTATCACAGTAAAACGTAGCTAACTAGAACGGCACCACCGTACTTCCTCTTTTGGGAATTGGGAGATTAGTCGAAGTCGACGACATGTATCCATCGAGGAGTGGCATTATTGATATTTTCCTCAACTTGGAGGGAAAATAACAAGGAAACCGTAGATAAAGTGGCTAAGGCTATTAAGGAGAAATTTGAAAACGAGTGGCCGTTTGAACTTCCAACATCAAACTTGAAAACCTCCACCAAACTTGAATGCAAGTGCAACCATAACCGGAAACTGAGCCCTTAAAGATCTACAATTTTAAAGAGGAATTTGACACAGTGGATTAGTAGTAACAAGAAAAGCCAAATGACGGGCCTTGTGATGGTGACGAAGGGAGGTGGCTGCGCTGGCGGAAACGAGGTAAATGGGAAGGCGACAAAAGGAGCGAGAGCGACTGAAGAGGAACAGAACCAGCTCTCGCTGGTGGCGTTTCTTATGGCGGCATTGAGGAAATCGATGGTGTCATGTCGTGTTGAAAGAGGCGAAGACGTGATCTCCGCCGTTCATAACATGGAGATCGGGTGTCCCACAAATGTCCGGCACATTACTCACGTCACCTTCGATCGGTTCAACGGCTTTCTGGGTCTTCCTGTTGAGTTCGAGGTGGAGATCCCGTGTCGAGTTCCGAGTGCTAGGTAGGTATTGTAATTGAATTTGATTTTTGATTCCGCTTTGTGGGGGTTCATAGATTTTTTTTCACTTTTCATCTGGGGTTTACTTAGAGTGCTCGTCTAAATTTTGTTTCTAGCATAGGCATAGCTTAGCTGACTGTGTCATTCTTGTTTAAACATTTGAAATTCGAATGTCTGTACACACTTTGAACTGAGATTCAACTTCTTCGTTTAAGCTGAAATTTTGCATTCAAAGATGGTAATTTTTTTTTTTAAATTTCTGTAGTGCAAATTGAACTTAAGAGGGTTTAAAAATTACGTTTTTGAATTGAAACCCCCAGGCCTCCTTCTTTTTGCTACGAAATTGAAGGGAAAAGTTAAATTACTATCAAGTTGGTATCTCAGCTCCTTAAACTGTAAAAGTCGAAGATTAACAACTCTGCTATTGTTTCTTCCTAAATTTTTCAATTTTCTCAGAAGCAAAAAGAATGGAATTGATGTAAAGAATAATCATCAGGTGGGGTCCTGTTGGTGTTCAAGGCTTTTGTTGTAAGTATCATGTGGTCAATAGATAAGACTGTAGATTTCTTTCCAGGGTATCCGATGTTTCATATGTGGTTTGTCTAGCTGCTAAAAAGAGGACACCAAAGAAAACCAATCTCAAATTTGACTACAATGTTCACTATTTTACTAATTTTTATATCGTTCAAGCATGTAAGACCATATGCTATTTGCTTTCTGGTTCTTCCGATGTGTTTCAAAGGGACATATGCTTTCCACCCGCCAATTTGCTAAAATAAAGTTTGCATATGTGTGGCATAGTTCCTGTAGAACCTTTTTTCTTTTGGGAATAATGCCGTTGTGTTTATATGTATGCCTATAGCTCATGGTTACATTTTTGCAGTGCAAGTGTATTTGGCGTCTCAGCAGAATCTATGCAATGCTCTTTCGATTCAAAAGGGAACAGTGTCCCCACTATTCTCTTGCTAATGCAGGAGCGATTATACTCACAAGGAGGCCTGAAGGTAATAATTGTTTAATATTGATATTAGCTCATCCATACAAGTGACAAGCTTCTTACTGTTATTTTTTTAATGGTTTTGTAGGCGGAAGGAATTTTCCGGATAAACCCCGAGAATAGTCAAGAGGAGCATGTAAGAGACCAGCTGAACAGGGGCATTGTGCCAGACAATATTGATGTCCATTGTTTGGCGGGCCTTATAAAAGCCTGGTTCCGGGAACTTCCTCAGGGAGTGCTGGATGGACTTTCTCCCGAACAAGTTCTTCAATGCAGCACAGAAGAGGAGTCCGTTGAGCTTGTAAAGCAATTAAAGCCAACTGAAGCTGCATTGCTCAATTGGGCTGTTGATCTCATGGCTGATGTTGTGGAGGAAGAGGAATCCAACAAAATGAATGCGAGAAATATTGCTATGGTCTTTGCCCCAAATATGACTCAGGTAAAAGCATAATCATACTTCAAAGAAAATTTTGCTTTTAAATGCAAGATATGCACCTTAAGCAATAAAAAAGGAGAGCATTTTTCGTTTAAGCAAATATTTTTATGGGACTCATTCAATTAATTTGCATCTTAATTTTTTCTTTTTGCTTCTTGATTAGATGTCTGATCCACTGACAGCTCTAATGCATGCTGTCCAAGTAATGAACTTTCTTAAGACCCTGATTATGAAAACTCTCAGAGAACGTGAAGAGACTGCTTCTGGGGGATCTTCACCGGTATCATCACATTCATCTGATCAGCAAAGTGAAGAGGGTTTTGACAGTGAGCAAGAGATGGATACCAGCTGCGAGTTGAGAGGGCCAGCATCAGATTATGATGATCATGCCCACTACTGCCAGAGCAGTGAAGATGAAGATGAAGATGAAGATGAAGGTGTAGGGGAAGGTGAGTCATTGAGTGAGATAGAAGAATGCTTCTTGAGACGGTTAGATGAGAAACAAGAAATCAGAAATAGTTTCTTAGAGCAAGCAGTTGATGATATGCAGGGGGACTATGGAAGTCCGAGGAGTTGCTCAAAGCTGAATCCTGAATCTGGTATCGCATTTGCTGATAGCAAAAATCAGAACTCTAGCTCTTGTCCAAGTGATGCAGAAGGCTCTGGAGCAAGTTTGGTTACTGCAGAAGGAAAGATCTACTCAAGAAGCCCATTGCAAGGACGCAAAAACGCTGATGATGTGGAGATGGTAGACAAAGCAATGGACTCCATATTACCGCTACAGTCAAGTGTGTCTGACAAATGTGTCTGACAAGGGATTATTCTCACATTTAGGTAAAAAAGCACTTGAGTAGATTTTGATTTGCCTCAACAACCATGATTGCTTCTGTAAATTGATTGATACTGCATGACGTTTGGGGTTTTGCTTGAACTTGGACAGGGAGGGTGTGCTTGCTCGCTCATGGGTGTATTGCGAGGGTCATGGTTCAGCTTAGGGCTGAACATCTGCTTGTTATGTGTTCTTGTTTTAGTCATGAAAGCTTTTAAGCTGTCATATTAGGAATTAATCACTATGCGGTGTCTGTTAAACCAGTCATGTGAAAGTCTGCATGGATGAATCTTAGGAGGTCGATGATGCTTTAATTAATGCTTTAAATTTCTGATGTGTAGAAACTTATAGGGTTCAGTTGCAGTGAAAATTACCCCGGTGTGCATGTGCTGGCTACCACATGCAAGACTCATAACAGATCCTTAGAGCTTCAGACATTGGGTGAATGCACCTTTTTTTTTTTTTTTTTTAATTTAGGCAAAAGGTAGCAGAGTGGGCAAAGTCAAATTAATTTTTAGCTCCTACTTTCCTTTGGATAGATTTGGTTTGGTCAAATAGAACCGAATAGCGCAGAACATGAGAACCATTTTCATTTTTTGGTTTTGAACCGAATGGAACAAAAAACGATCGGTTCACAGTTAGAATTTAAAAAAAAAAAAAGAGAGACAGGTTTTTAAATTATATATAAAATGATTTTTTTATTAGTATTTTTATATAAAACATGAATTATTAGTGATTATATTTGAATTGAACTAAAAAATAATCAAATTCAGGTGAAAAGTATAAAAGTTTAGCTAATATAAAAGAAAAAATATTAAATTTGATCAACTGAACTAAATTTATGAACCGAACCGAACTAAAAAATTTAATTTAATTTAGTTCAGTTTTTAAAATAGTTCATATTTAGTTTGCAATTTTTTTTAATTGATTGGGTTCGGTTTGATTTAATTTTTGGACGAAATTAAATTAAACTAATTTAGTAATTAGTTAAATAAAACTATTTAAAACCACGCTCAGTCAACTACCCTTGCAGCTGAGGGAATGTATTGTGATTATGACATTATATGAAAACGACAAATGAAAAACAGAATACATTTTATGAAAATGACGAATGAAAAACAAAATGGTATAAAGTTGAACAATTGGTTTTGAAATTTCGTATATCATAGAGTCATATGGGGCTTGTTCCTCGTGTAATTCTCTGTTCAAACATTTGATGATACACGTTTTCCAAGCTTTCAATTGTAAAAATATAATTCTATAAACACGCTTCTAAAGCTCTAAACACGTTCTCAAAATTAAAAAGAAAAAAGAATGACAAACACTTTCTACAAAGAAAACAAATTCGAAAACATGAATTGGAAAATAGTAAAACACAAGCTCCTACTCCCTAATTTAATTTGCTATATTTTTGGTAGATGATCGAGGTAGCGAGCTAGCTAGGGTTCATAGCTGACGCTTTTATACGACACTCATAAATTACTTGAAAGTGATAGTTGGCATGTGCGTTAAAAATGACATGCAGATCAGATGCCTTTCAGCTTTTCTCTTTGTATATATTAAAAATGTAATCTGTCAGTAAAGACGATGGAACCTAAGTGGGTTGATCGATGATGAATCAGGATTCAAAGAGCATCTCTTGCTTTCCCACTTTTCTTCGTCATGTTTCACGCAAATCCAGTTCCTTTTTTTCAAGCAAAATTTCTCTCTATCAGCTTTACCTGAAATAGAAACATGCTCAAGTCGCCGACAATTTTACGGCGCGCCAAGCGCTCCAATCCGCCCGGTTGTAATGACTCTTTTATTCACATATAATGATGGAGTATACAGATCTCATCTCATCTAATATTGAATGCTAGTTTCCGAACTATACGCTAGACCCCTGAATAGGTAATATCAGTAGACTATAATATCAAAACCCCATCTGCATTACTTTGATAAAAATGTATAATTGCAAACAGATGTCATATGATCATTTGTACATTTCTTGGCTTATAAAAAGAATGAATTAACTATATATGTTTATGCACCTGCCCATTTCTCTTTTTAGCCTCCAAGCCTCCAATGAATTGAAAGCAAGATATTGAATATTGATGAGATTAAAAAAAAAAAAAAAAAAATTAACGAAAGAATCCAGGAGACTTATGTATAATTAAGATGCCAGGCAACTTTCCCAGAAGAGCTTGTTTTTCTCCATCTCACTCGTTAATTCTTCCTGATCTGAATCAGCAGAATTCTTGTGCCCGCTACCGTTATTATTGTGTTGCTCTTGAGGCCATGCAGGGTGGTAACTGTGCGCCTCTTCGCCTTCCTCTTCTTTATCATCAATGCACACTTGAACGTTATCGTAATACCTGCCATTTACTTCATCTTTGTCATTAACAAATGGGAAATTATCAGCGGGTATATCATCATCATGACTACACGATGATTCGGCGTCGTCGTTGTCACGATCAATGGTGGTGGTGGCGCCGGCCTTGTTGGGATCATCAAAATCAGCTTCTGAATCACCGGTAGCCTCAAAGATGAAGAAAGTAGACACATCAACCACATTATTATTCTTCTTGTCCATTTTCTTTAAACACGAAAGAAAGTACAACGACGTGGGTTTGATTGATAGCCGGTGATTATGTAATTAATTTTCGTGCTTCACAATAATTTATACAAGTCATGTGAGAGCTAACATTAGTAGAAATAAAAAAGAATTAAAAATGAATAAAAAAATAATTTTCTTCCTTAAAAAAAAAAAGAAAAAGAAAAAGAAAAAAGAGAAAAGGTAACCACATGGGGCTGTCTAGTTTTGACTTGAACAATGGGATTGGTGTTCTTTTGAGGTCGGCTTTTATCAACTTTGCAATTATCTTTCAATATAAATAAAGACATAATATAATAAAAGAAGGGAAGAAGATGCGAAAATTATGAAAGTGACACAAAGTAAGCGCCCACCGCTTCTAGAAGGTGACTTAACAAAATTTACAAGTTGAGAGTATGAACCGTGAATTCGTGAATGATGATTCATGTGGATTATTATCATCTAGAAGAGAATGCCAACTCTTCTAGAAGGCAGTGCACGTGTCAACATGTTGGACCTTACTTGTTTTTTTAGGATTTTTGGATCATGACGTACCCATTCTCATTTCACATTTTGAGAAATTGCGTGTCACATCCCCCATTATTTGTTTGGTATTTGTAACAGCGATGTAAGCGATATAACCAAACTCGAGTTGATGTATGTGATTTTAAGCTTGAATTCCGGGCTTATCAAATTAGAGAAATAATGCTACACAGCCTACCCACATAAAATCAAACCATATTATAAAAAGATTCACTGCAAATGGATATCTTCGATGTAAAGATGATTAAATCTAAATTGTGCAATTAATAATCAAATGTCATCAGAAAGCGATACTTTTTTTTTTATTTAATTTTTTTAAGGCAAGGATAGTAAATCCCACATAGTTTTTAGTCTAAAGTTTCTTAGAATTTGAATAAGTACTAATTTTTAAAAAAAATTTACTTAAAAATCAAAGGCATAAAAATTGAGAAAATTCGTCATACTATTATATTAACCTTATATGTTACCTCATTTACCACATGATTTTTCCTTAAAACCATTCGAAATGAAAGTACAGTTTATTTGACTTTTTGTGATGATTTTTTTCCATGTGTTTATTTGTGAGCATATTAAGTACGTATATATTCTTATCCAATAAGGCAATAATCATCAATTATGTTATTGTAAAATATTAACTCTATATCCAAATCTCAATTGCAAAAATAACCCTAAGGGCTTGTTTGTTAAACTTAATTTTAAAGTCTAAAATTTTACTAATTTCAACCTTTTTAAAAATTTACTTGTATATTTTTTGTAACTTATGTCTAATTTCTAAATATTTATACGTTAATAGAAAAAAGTAAACTTTTATAACTTTTTTTTTAATTAGAAAAAAGTTTGACTGAAAAGTAAATATTATATTTCAAAATATCTCTACTAAATATATATATTTCTTAAACCACAAAACGTAATTTTTTTTATTTGACTTACGAGGATATAAATGTCAAATAATCATATTTAAGATTTTGTTTAATTTAAAAAATGAATAACATGTCATCTATATTTAAATATTTAAAAAAATTAAAATCCATACATTTGTGTTGAAACCCATTCAAATTTCAATTAAATTAAGATCTATTCAAATTTTAGACAAAAAAGATAAAACTCTGCCCAACTTTCTTGATAAAATTATCAGCAAAAGCACCTTATACTCAATATTCCCAATTTGTTAAAATTTGAAAGTAAAATTCACTTAATAGTTCCACATTGTCTTTAAAATTTATTTACTTCTTTTTAAGATATTTTTCTATTTAGATAAATGTCACAATTTTTTTTTAATTCACGTGTACAAATTTAGAAATCATACATAAGTTATTAAAAAATAAATAAATAATTTTTTTAAAAAAAATTAAAATTAATAAAATTTCAAACTTAAGTTGTTTAAGAAACAAGTCTTTACGCATATTCTTAATTTATCACTTAAAACAGTTCCCACTTTGTCCTAAACCCTTCTAATTACAATTTTTTTTCCCCAATTCATTTCGTCCCATGCAATTATTGGAGGTTATCCTTACTGGGTCCAACAATGTTTTCACTCGATACATACAACCTTGAATCTATACCTAACAGCTTTTAAGAACGTCAAGTTTGATAACCCAAACAGAGAGCATCAATAAAAAACGATCCACGTATAACCCACAAGACAATAAAGAATATGATAAATTTAATTTCTATCCAAATCACCAAATTGGAATAAGAATTTCATGGTTCTAACTAGGCTTGAAGTGGAAGTATTACATTTTCAAGTGTTTTTTTTAAATGAGTTTTATAAAATATAGAAAGACAAGAACACCCTCTTACTTTAAAAAATTAGAATTCTATGCGATGCCTTCTTATTCCTAGGTAAAAATATATACTGGTGACTGATAGTTAATAAGTAAAGAAAATAAATAAATTATATTATATTCATATACTATTACTAAAAGACATATGATATAACATATTTAAAAATCTAAAAGAACTACTATCAGGAGAAAGAAAATAATACGAGATTCAAAATATAAATAGATAACATTAGAATTTTAGAAAAATATATTATGGTATGTAATGAAAAAACTAAAATGATTGTGAAGAATAATTTATTGTATTTTAATTATAAAAAGTTGTCGTAAATTAGATTGTGGGTGTTTTAATTATATCTATATTAATTGAGCATAGATAAGATGACAAAATGAAGAAACAAGGGCGTAGTCGTGTAGAGTACAAAAATATCCCAA
Organism: Citropsis articulata; assembly: GCA_030449925.1. NCBI lineage: Eukaryota > Viridiplantae > Streptophyta > Magnoliopsida > Sapindales > Rutaceae > Citropsis > Citropsis articulata. The sequence goes on along the minus strand of JASUUH010000184.1, from coordinate 6,362,374 downwards.
TTAAAATTGGTTTCTTAGATGAAACCAGATACAAGTCAAAATACCCACACGGTACCAAAAATCAACTAAATATCTTGCTATACATTTGTGTAATTCTTTAAAACGTGGATGGTGCTTGATAGAGACCTGTCCAGTTTTCAATCAAATTGCTCCATTTCATGGTCATAAATCAAAAAGGGCAAATGGAAGTTAGCTCCGACAAAGGTAATAAGGGCCATCCAGCATCAGCAAAGATCTGGAGGCAACGACTTTTTTTTTTAATTGCATATTGCGACAGCACATCCTCGTCATTGCGAGACAAGGCTAAGGCAAATGGGACAAGCTTGTTTCTGACTTTTAACTAAGGCGTAACCATAGTTTAAAAAGATGCATCTTTGTCCAATTACGCGAATTCATCACGTACGGCTCTCATCATACCGTTTGAAAAAAAAAAATAAATGATTCTTTCGACTCTCACGTGGGATTTCCCTCATATCTTAAGCAGACCACCGCTATGATCGACCCCGTGCCTATTCGTTGATCAATTCACCTGCTCTCCATATGCAAATCAGCAAATGCATGTTATTGGTTCTACTTCACCTTTTGTGCAAAACAGCAATACGGTGATATAAAAACAACTGTCGTGTCGCGTACCTCTGGCCCTTAAATAGCACCTGCACCCCGATTCACGCGGCACATCCTAATGGACCACAAACGGAATCTAAGACCATTAATTATTGGGACTACAGAAATCGACCAGCCCAAAATTTTTGTTTTATAAATCATGTTTAAGGAATTACCGGAAGATCCTTTTTCATTTTCACTTCTCTAAAATTAGACTTGATGCAGCCAGACAAGACAACCCAACCTTGTAACGTGCAAGTAAAAATAATAATAATACAGATTGGGAAGGTGACGATGAAACCCCAGGGAAAACACTAAGTAATTCCGTTGGGACTTCATAATCAAATCTTATTTACCGCTCCCATTGATAATGCCTCCAATATGAGCTCTGATTTTGGGTAGGTAATACGAATTGCTATAAATCTTATCCAGATACAATTACAGGATCTTCGCCACTTCCGGCAACATTCAAAACCATCTGCCTCATTTTCTGGAGTAATCTGATTCTGCATATGTTGATTTCAGACGTATATATTTCCACGCTGAACAATTTTCGGAAGCTGCGAACGCTCTGCTGCATCCTTGTGACGTTTTGAGAACACAACCTAGATAATCAACATAAAATTGGATTGAAAAAAGTGTATCAACATAAAATGACCAGGAAGCACTCATCCATGCACAAATATATCCATCCATACATGAAAAAAACAAGGCTATATTCAATAAGTAAGCAATTCAATCAAGATTCTTCCATATTTATTTGTATATACAAATGAACTAAAATGACATGTCAAAAACTAGCAACTGAAAGAACTAAAGGAAAAATAAAAAATGGTTAGTGTAAAATACAGAGAAACTCGTATGACCAGATGAGGACAATAAGTTTTTCCATTTTGCAATTTATATTTTCATTTGAGAACCTTAGAAATGCACCGTACATCAAATATCAACCAGGCTGTAACAAACACTTGAGCTCAACTGCACTGAAAATAATTCGTAACTCAGAGTCCAGAAGTCATAATCAAATTCAAATATTACTGCTCAGTGATTTAAATGGAAACCACAACGAAGACAAGCAAAACATTATTATGTGTGTATCTGTGAAATTCCAACCCCTTCAGGAGGCCTGAATGACGAGAAAATTGAGAGCAAGAAAATATGTGAGAACAAGAAAACATGGAGGGTAACAAAACCACATAGTTTTCTAGTGTCACAAGACAATATCATATGAGTATGAGCAGTGTTGAATAGTTAGTATCGATACACAGATAATAATATTTGAGGAGGAACTTCAAAACTGAATAACTACAGCAGCCAGATTTGGATATAAATAGACGCCAAAATGCTATTATCATTTATCAACACTGCAATTGGCTAGTATAAGATCAGAGCATTCTGAGTTCTGATACATATGTTGAGGGGAAAAAAACTTAAGCTTACAGTAGAAAGAGAGACAAAGAGAGGTTAACATGTAGAGTGTACATTCTAGACAAAAAAAAAATCCCTTGAACCACTTTTCACCATAAAAATTATACATGATACTCATAATTAGTAACCCTGAGCTCAAGAAACTGACATATCTGTGATCTGAAATATTTGTCCTGCAAAACCATTCCCCGTATTGGTGTAAATAGTGTAACTCAACATCATTATTATTATGATTATCATTATTGATATGAGCGTGTGTAACTCAACATTATTACATAATGCATTGAAAAAGCCAAATATAACACATCCATCATCTATTTAAGAATAGCAGCACATAAACAGAAGGTAAAGGACAAATAAAAGACTGAAAAGAAGAAGAAGAAGAAGAAGAAGAAGCCCTTAAATATTGGCTCAAAGCTCATCTACAGGAAATGGAAAAATACATAAAAGCAACAGCTACCTCCTCAATCTGTAATCCAGCAAACTATGGGGTATCTCTTTGTTTTATCTTGTCATTATACGAAGCATTTGCTGATTAACCTACAACAGTGATGTTCACGTAGGTTAATACTCATTAAAAAAAAGAAGATAGATATAAATAATAAATTTCTGTATCAACAATACCTAATGCCAACCAGGCAAACCATCCAAGAAATACATCTTCAAAATCTCGATAGGAATGCTAGAAAGATCACATCAACATTCGGTTTTTACTAGAAAGGAAAAAACTGAAATCTTAAACCAACTTGACTGTGACCAAATATAAATTAATAACTACTCAAAATTGGAAAAGTTATTGACATCTCCTGGTTCCAACAACCGGGGCCCAATACTAGTATGCAATTGGGCAGACCATAACACAAACATAGTACAAAAAACCACATAAAATAAACAATAAGAAAGCGGCACAGAATTAATTTGTAAAATATGAGGATGATAAAAGAACATGGATAGATATCTGAACAGAAACAACGGTAACAAGCATTCTGTACAGCTCCAGTTTTAGCAAGCCAGCATAGACATTTATTGACCTTAACTTCAGAGGTATCTCACATGTTGGAAATACTGAATTTAGGTAGCAAAGAGGGTATAAGCACAATGCACTATGCTTTCACACAAAAAAGAGACAACATACTTGAAACTCTTGAAGTACCTCCAACCCTCGATGAATTATTTCCTGAGACACATACTGGTGAAGAAAAGGAATAAAGGCCCAAAAAAGAAAGGTCAACAAAACTTGAAAGCAAAACAACTATGGAGGAATTGGATCAAGGATAAAATTGATCACACCAAATATGTTGTGTGGGAAAAATCAATAAATTAATAATTGATGTCTAAATGAACTTCGATGATACACAAATTACAAATTGTATTGGCACAGAGTGAATGATGAATTACAAGTTCTGGGATTACATCCCACGAGGCAAGTACAAGTAGGATGGAGTAATGCATGTAAGCAAGATTATCTCATCCATCCCAAGGTGTTGACTGAAGTCACTCCATATATCAAGGTTGCATGCGAGCACATATGACAGAGAATTCTGCTTCCTTCGATGACTCACCTTCCAATCAATAAGGTTTATTCTGTTTGCTGTCTCTTTTAAGCTGAACTTTCAATTTCTTACCTTCTAATTGGCATCCATTCATCATGGCAATAGCATTTTGAGCAGAAGCTGGTGATTCATAACTGACAAAACCTGCAAATAGAGGCTTACTGAGAGAGAGATCCATGCATCGATTACTACAGGTCCAAATCAACAGTGTACTTACCGAAACATTTGCTTACACCAGTTGCTTTATCGACAAAAACCTTGGCACTCAAGACCCTACCAAATGCTTGAAAAGCATTGCCAAGCTCTTGGTCACCAAATTCTTGAGGTATGTGATAAATGAATAAGTTAGCACCAGGCGGGCCTGAGACAGAAGACACCATAGTTAATAGAACAAGCCGCTGAGATACACCATTAGAAAACAAAACTAGTGTACTGAATAAATAGATAAGAAACCTTCAATCTGACCACCAGAACCTGTACCACCACTAGACGAAGTTGATGAGTTACTGTTTGCAACTGCAGGCGAGACTGAACCAGGTGAATTATTCAAAGGCCGGTGACCCAACATTCCTCCAGGATATGCCATGGGATACTGAAGACCAGGCACGGCAGGATAACCAGAGCCTACAAAACCTGAAGGAGTCATAGCATAATTTCTAGGCCCCATATTAGAAGAAAGATCAGGACTTGCTCCACGCATTGCATTTCCTTGATTTACAGGGGGAATTATGCCATGGAAGCCAGGCTGATTCTGCATTGGTGGCAGGCGGTACTGCATAAGTCCATAGCTTCCGGAAGCCTAGGTAGAGAAACAAATAAGAAGCAAATAAATCAATTTTGGAGTTGAATCTATTAAATTATGGAAGTGCACTAAGACGAAATAGGGAATTAAGATACAAGTACAGAGGAGTTCATCACATAAGAATAAATAAAAGTACAGAAGAGTTTTTAAAACGTTCAGCTAAGGTCTAACGAAAAAAATTGACTCCAAACAAAGGAAAAAATAACAAGACTTACTTGATACCCGTAACCATTATACGGGGTAGCATACCCCATGGGCAAAGCTCCAAACAAAGAGGGATGTTGTGGATCGGCATTTGGTAAATTAGTGGCCTGGGACTGAGCTTTCTGGGCTCTGCGAGCTTGTCTTTCCTTCTCCGTATCTGCCCATTTGACAACCAAAGGCACGCTTGAACCCTAATAGAACCAAAAGATTGTAATCAGATAAAGTCACTGTAGCTGTATTAATCTGAAGCCTCCGCATCAGCAAATGGTAGCCACAAACTCAACTCGACAACTTCAAAGATAATACAGCAGAATAAGACAATATAATACTCAAAATTTAGCAGGTTGAAGTTGATTGCTGTTGGCTTAGTTTAGATTTGGCAATAATCAAGTATTTTCCATCTGTTGTTGCTGTTATACTGTGGTCAACCTACTGAAGAAATGAAAAAAGGGAAGAGTGCTCAACATCTTGCAGGCTATTTTGAGACAGAAAAGCTAGATATGAACCTCAGAAGTCAGGTCCAAAGCACCTAAAAACAATTATCAGCATAATCATACTAAAAATGCAGCAGGCTCCTTAAACACCAGAGAGAATATCTCTTGGAAACAAGCACCCACATTCCAGGGCACTAATTTGAAGATAAATTTTCAAACAAAAAAATCAAATAGATAGAGACAAACCTCCATTTTATGCTTTCCATTGATAGCCTCTAGAGCAGCCAGGGCTTGTTCTTTGGTCTCATATTTCAGAAAAGCACAACCTGCCATAACGGGAAAAAAAAACATAGTATAACATCACATAAGTTTTAAATTTCAGTTGTTTGGAAACATTTCAAGCATTGGGAAAAAAAATAAAAAAAATGGAACAGATAACTCAGGATCTTAGAAGAAGTACCTTTGCTTGTTTGTTGAGAACCTCTTAAAATTTGTAAATCCTTTATTGTTCCATAGATTGAGAATAGGGCAGAGACTTCAGCTTCAGAAACATTCTTTGGCAGCATACCAATGAAGAGCTTGTGTTCTAAATTGCAAAGACAGTAAAAAGCTATTCAGAGAATACTTAAATCCAATTCAAAAGTTGAAACTTTATTAAAAGGATCAGCATCACAAAACTGTGAACCTCTGCTACAACCGGACAAAGAACTTGTCTAAGCATGAAATAAACTTATTACAGTAAACATATCATACCTAGCCTTTCCAGTTCACCATCCGCATATTTCACTTGCAATGGACTAGATGCCTGAAATGTACATAGAGAAAATTGATTTTCAGTTAGAGAGAGAATTACAAAAGCATCAAACCTAAAGAAGAAAATAACACAAGTAGTTGAAAGTTAGCAATGAGCTAGAGCAACAGAGATGAATAATCTGAATGAATAAGTACTTAGTCAATTTTTTCATGATTGAACTTTCAGAAGTTTTTTCATAATTGAATTGAAGCAAATTGGCCAAAATATAAGGTCAGATCAACTAGTATGCACAACAAGAAGCCACCAGATGTGTTGCCCAGGCAAGTACTTGAAGGTTCAGTGAGACCCACAAAGGGTTTCAGCATTTCAAGCACCTTGAAGTGGAAGCACACAAGGGAGGATCTGCTTTAACTCTGGCCAAACTACCAATACTCTAAACATGATTCCTGGTGGAAAATCATATTAAAATTAAAATGCTACAAGAATGTCATTACTTATAAATAAACTCAGAGTGATGGTCTTCCATGACATGTTAGTTATAATCTTCTTTTGCCATTGTTGAAATTACAACCAAATTTACATTGGCAGTTCACTAATGATTCTAGCACAACTTTATTCTTAGGAGAGTGTTTTTGTTTGTTACCATTATCCTTAGATCGGTGCATGAACATATCAATCAGTTTTAGTAAGAAACTTTTTAGTTAGCTCTTTTTAGTGGATTCCAATTTTATTTTGAAAAATTTACTTTTGACTCATTTCTCTACCATCGTTTTTAGCAATCCACTGCTAGATACCGATATCCGGCCTTGTTTTCAATATAAAAAAATTGACAGATCATGTAGAAATCTGCTAAATTCATTTCACCAAACCCATTACTTCTTTTTAACTCCTTCAAAAGCTCTGATGTGTGAATGGCCATGCATAACCTTCAGCATGATAGTTTTTTAAGTCACTAAACAAAAATATTTTAAACAAGTAACAACCTTCAAAAAGGAAGGTATAGGTCTTAATAGCCCCAGTGTCCAACTCTAAATGAAAAGGAAAGCATAAAGAACAGGCTACAAGCCCAGACAGTTTGCTCTGATTGAGACACATAAGACAGTAACTTGCTTCAACTTTTAACCCTTCCTATATCAGGAACAGGCTTTAGAATATTTGGAAAATATTTAAAAATGAAGGTTACATAGGGCATAATCATTTCTTTCATATCTTTTGACAAGCAGCAAATGTTAGAAATTTGAATTTTCTTTTCCCCAACAATAATAAGTAATAACGTACGTATCACTAGCCAATTCAATACAACTAATTTATAGTATTAAGCATTTATTACTCATAATAACAACAAATCACACTGTTAACTAATCTAGACATACATATCAGCAACTCAAGCAGTTAATTTAAGTTCACAACTGGAATATAATGCACAAGGTTCACAAACAGTAACAGTTAGACACTGCACATCAGCTTACGCATTGAACTATATTAGAAGATTCTATCCAGTTCATTAGATCTAAAGATCGCTAAAACTGGCAACAAAAACATGAACTCCAACATCACTAACTGATAATGTGGCACACAATCCAACAGGAAAACACAAAATTTGAATGAATGAACTAACCCCTGGCAAAGTCTTCTTGTTATGACAGGCATTGACCGCCTTATCGGCCTCTTGCCTCGACGGACATATCACAAAACAACATCCTAAAAACGAAACAAACACACTAAGATTAGGGCTCGAGTGGTTCTTTCAAAATTCAACAAAAATTTTGAAAGAACCGAATAAAACCAGCGGAGTTAAAAGGAAAAAAAAAAAGACCACGGGAGGCGCGAGTGGTCTTGTCTTTGATGATGTTGACTTCGTCAACGAGAGCGAACTCTTTGAACATTGCCAGGAGCTGAGCTTCCGTCATGTGTTTCGGCACTTGACCTACGAACAGCTTCACTCTTTCTTCGCTCGATTTTTTCTCTTTTTGACTCTCCGCCATTAATGCCTGTTCACAAAACAACACAAACACGCTCGCTGTACAAGAATCTCTCTCTACTTGTCTCCGTTTCTCTCTGGTTCTGGTCCTTTGCCTCTGTTTCTCTCTCTAAAATTTTGCTAGTTCTGCGTTTTGCTTTCTCTCTCTATAATTTTTATTTATTTATTTATTTATTTCTTTTTCGTTCGTGGAGTCGTCGCCTTTTGTTTTTGTTTGGGGAAATTTGGAGATTTCCGGATGGCAAAGTTGGATCTTCAGAAAACTTAATATAATTAAATTGATCCTAAGTGGGCCTTTTTTTTGGAGTTATTTACGAGATTAGCCCTACAGCTGTTTCTTTTGTGGGCTCGATTATTTCTCCACCCGTACAATTTGCGAGTTGAAGCGAGAACTGTTGGATTGCTTTAATGACGGTTTTACCCTTCCATCTCCGGAGCATGTTTCTGTTAAGCGGGAACAATGAACAGATGGATTAATGAGTGGCCTCGTGGATCATGTGGGGGCAACTGCCTCTCCTTGGAGTTATTCGAAGATTTGAACTATTTAATTATCAATCCACTAGTCTTAATTGGATTAATTTATATATTATATCCATTATTATCGTCGCCATTAAATTTTATTAATTGTGCACTTGGAATAAGTTTGATCCATGAAAGATTATATTATTATTAAAAAATCTCTAAATTTATAGCTGTTTTTGTTATTATATCTCACTATTTACCGACAGATTAATAGTTATACTTCTTCTAAAGATGTTGACTTTCTTTTAAAATAGTACAAACAAAATTAAAAGACAAAAGAAGTACATAAGCTGATTTATTAATATATCCTTATAAAACGAGTTTTAAGACAAAATATATTGTGAACGGTAAGAAGTATAACTCGGTTCATAGGAATGTATCAGTGAAATTGAATTCGGCATTAATTTTAATTGATTTTATTTTTTTCAAAGGCATCACACCCACTTATGCTTTTATAATAATTCATAATTGAAATTATATCTGTACATTTTTATTTAATATCTATTTGGTAATTACAATTTTGTACTATATTTATCCATAAATCAATAAGGTACTACTAGGTATTGAGATTGGCCAGCTGCAATTTAAAATTCATAGCACTAAAGTGTTTAATAAATATTATCTAGTATGACTTAAAAATTAAATTGATTTAATCCATCACTTATGTGATTAAAAAAAATATAATATTTTTAAAAAAATTTTATTTAAAAATTTTATTTACTATACATTATTAATTTTGATTTTATAATCGTAATTTTTTTTTCTACGCGGCTACGCACTACCTTAATATAAAACAGCACATAAATCTACATGATTATAGTGGTAGTCCAAGTGGCTTGATTGCCAAATTTATACAGCCATAATTGGGTAGCCCGACTTTTACTAGTTATATTTGGTTAAGCGGCAGAGAAGAGAAACATGTTTTTCCCTCCACCCTTTTTGAATTTAACCGCTAATGACATGTCTTGCTGCTGGGCCGTGACCCATGAATCAACCGTAAACTTAAAAGTGTCAGACACTCTCCATAAGTGTCTTGATTGGCCTTTTTTTCACTTTCCTTTTATTTTTTTTCACTGTACTTAACTAATTTATCTTTCTAATTGGAGTCAAGATTAAGCAATAAATACACCCCGTGAACTTTTGGAAATAATAATCCTATTTGTCTTTTGTAAACAATTAAGAAAGAAATAGAAAGCATCTTATCTCCCTTTTTAGTTTTTAGTTGATTCAAGATTCATCATGTGTTCATGTATAACCTGAAATGGGTCCCATCCAAATGTACAAGGAGCCATAGGTCGACGAGAGCCGACACGCCCATATGTTGTGGTATATTAGGGTATGCCAAAAATTGATATTTGGACAGTTTATTTTTGTATTGGTAAGAAAATTATTGTCAATTTTTTCTTTTTTTTTTTTTTGCCCCTTTTGGATTGACGTTATGATGGAGCACTTAAAATGTTTTTGTTTGATTTTTATTTTCTTTTGAGATAACATGAACACCAGTTGAAGTTGACTATCATTAGCCGAAATCGACCATAGTGGATGGGTCATTTTCATTTGAATATAGTACGGATATTCGGATACCGTTATCTGTTAGGCTGATCTGGCAATTCACTGTTTTGTTAATGCAAATTGGAAGGGGGTATGATTGTAAAAACAAACGAATGGGCAAAATGGTAAATTAGCGTGAAAAACGAGGCACAAAGATAAGAGCGCCAGACTGTCCCGCCAAAGGCTCCTCCAGCTCCAAGGTTCCAAACACTGCCTGCGACTTCTGTTCGCAATTGTGACTTGCACTTCACCCCTCCTCCACACATCATCAGCTTCTAAATATTAAGCCCGGGACATGTACCACGGATATATGTGTATATATATATATATATATATATAATTTCGATCAATACGTGCCGTCGAGTACGATGTGTGTGTGTCAGTGTGTGTGTGTGGGAACGCATGATGAGTTTATGTTATTGGAGTTGTCTTGTGGACTCATAGTTCTACTAATTAAAACTCACCATGTGTATCATTGATCAGAATGTGCGCGTTGGTATAAATTAGATTAGAGCTATAAAGAGAAAGTCAAAACATCAAATTCACCGCTACCAAATTCCTTTGTTACCGTTAGCTAAAAGAATTATCCATGATTTTTTAAGTCAAAATCAGACACTGTTTTAAATGAAATAACTAACACTAATCCTTGTTTGACTGCCAACCTAAAATGACCATTGTTTAAATCAAAGAGAAAGTGTTGAACATTTGTCTATGTATATACATTTTTTTTTTTTTGAAAGAGAAGATTATCATTGATAATAAAATAGATTATTATGTATATACATTTTAATATGCATAACAAGTCTCAAAACTTTTTCTACATTACTCTTTATACTTAGTCGGTCCGGACATCACCAAACGGTTTTTCAAAAAAATTTATATTGACGAGAAAAAGGGTAAATTTATTTTAAATTTTTTTTAGAGTTTTCAACTTAGGTGGCGTTTGTTTTTTTGTCTGAAATCTGAATAGATCTGAATTATCAATTCAATGACCGAACGTCCGAATCAATAATACGTTTGCTTTTTCATCCGAATCTCTAAAATAAGATAAGTTGTTGTTTTTTTTTCAACTTAAAAAATCAAGATATGACTTTTACATTCAGATCCTTATTAAATTTGAACGTCAAATAAATAATATATTAAATATCACAATATTTTAACATTTATAAGAAAATAATATATTAAATTTTAATTCAAGAACTAGATGAGAAGAAAATAATTAATTCCACGACTACCAAAAAATAATGATAAGATTATTACGTATAGAAATATCTATAGTGAATTTTGGGATTTACGTGAAAAATAAATTATAAAGTGATATTTTGACATTGTAGAAGAACGTAATCTGATTTCTCCATTCAAGAAAAGTAAAAATTTATTTTATTAAGTCAAAATTATCTAAAAAGTCTCATTAAGTTATAAAAACAAACACTTCTAATTAACTTAATTAATTAAGTTAAGTCATTTTAAGTCATTAAGTTAAAAAACAAACGCCACCTTAGTATTATATTTTTTTTTATCTTATCATTCTTGAAAACGTTATAATTGTTATTATTTTGGTGGAAAAAAATTAGTTAAAATAATATAAATTTATTTTTATTTAAATTTAGTTAAAATTTACCTTTTCACACTCTTGTTTATTATATAAATAAATAAATATTTAAAAAAATTAAAAGAATCTTTTTAATAATGGTCCTATGGAATTAACTTTGTAATACTTTCGGATTATGCTGCATTATAAAATTGAGATAAGGAGTGTCCCCACATGTGCCAGCTGTCAAATTAATTGAGAGCCGGCAGTGAGCAGTAGTATCCAGTAACAAGCGAACCGTCAAGGGTGCTGGTCCCAGAAATCTGCAGCTTTGTTAGACTTGTGTTATCAGCGTCAAAACTCTGAAGGGGCTGTGAGGAGATTGAATATGATCAAGACTTGAGTTTTGATTTAGGGCTGATATCAAATGGACCCAACGTATGCACATTACCTGTCTTGAGTTGTGTGGCCCAGCAACCATGTGAGATTGACAGTTCTCAAATCTTAATCTCGGCGGTGACGTTGGAATGTAAAGACTGCACTTGGAATCATGCAATAGATTCGCTCCATTGCCTGCAATTGTTATTTAGGTACAAAATAAAACATTGAAGTCAATTAGACCAGTTCCTATGGCTCAAACTTAATCATAAGCCAGACGATGAATGAAAGGTTGGAATTTGGATCCCATTGGCTTATTACTAAAACGAAAAATGCACCCCCAGATCCAAAGTAACTTTCATTGGACGAGCTGGAAAACAGCTCTCACAAAAGTCAAAATAGAGTGTTTTTTTCCCCTTTAAATATATATTTTGTTAGAAGTCAAAATAGAATTAGTTGAACCTAAACTCCTTTAATCAAGGGAGTACCAGTCAAAACAGATGCCAACAAATCAAAGCTCGTGATGGTATTATCCTTTCCAATTCATCAAAAGGTCAACCCCATAAAATTTATAAGATGATGCTAATAACTAAATAATAATACTAGAGATCTCAATATTTAAATTTTAATTTAAGTCTCAATATTATGTGTTACTCATTTATTGAATAATAATTATAAAATTATTTGTCACTCTATTTTAGAAATATCAAAATCAGTAGATCAACCAGAACGCAATTACGCTAGACATCATAAGAAACCACCCTAGCCATTCTACCCTACGAATCTAAATTAGGCAGGGTCTAATGTGGTTTTCGGATACCAGATGGTTTAATACACAAAAAAATATTAGAATCTTTAACATTACATAATATATATATATATATATATATAAAGAAAATTCATCACAATAAAAAGGGGGCAAAATAAAGCTTAAGCATCATTACTACAGAGGCTATCCAGTTTTCCTAAAACTCAATGAATGAGTAATCCGTTTACTTGTATAAATCATGGAAGAAGTACACTAGAGTTGATATTTTCAACAAGCTTTTACTATAACCAAAATTTGGAGTGAAAATTTTCCAGAAAAAACATGGGAGCAGTAGAAAAGAATGTTGCTACACTTATTCTGGACCATTTCAGTGGAAACCAACTAGGTTTTGGTTCTCCTATATGCATTAGTGTTTCAAACCACCAAAGAATTGAATACAAAAATTAACTACAATAATTTCCCTTAGTTGGTACTAGCTGGTGATGATGGCAACTCCTTTGGCTTTTAAAAAAAAATCATTATTATGGTCAACTATTGCAAACTTCAAATCGACAGCCTCACAACTAGATTGCATTTAATCCTGTAAGCTCCCTTAGCTTCTCGCAAAGGATAAAGGTAATCGTACTTTGTGGACCCAATCTTGCAAAAACTGCAAAGCCCCTGCTAAAATTATGGATGCAAACAAATAAAACTGTGAAAATTAAAATAGGACAATCATAAATAAGAACATATAAACTACTTATAAGCCAATGAGTCACATTTGGGTATGTCAGATTTAGCAAATTCTCACCCTTTATAAAGTGCACGGGGGCCTTCTGTACACACAACCTGGAAGCACACATCCCAAGTTTATTAAGCAAGAAAAAAGAAGAATCTGTTCACAAGATAAAGTTTAGCTGCATAGCTAAAACACAAAAGCATTAACACTTTCCCACTACCAGCCAAGAAGTAGAAAAATAGAACATCAGGGAACTTGTTGGCATTCTCCCTCTGTTTGTTGTAAAGAACAAACATCTCTTAATAATAGGAAACATTCTATTACTAGTTTTAATAACAATTAATAGTCAAAGTGTCCAGTATAACCAATTACAGAGGCAAGATTTGCAATACACTTTTGAATCAAGCTGAGACATACCCCCCCCCCCCCCAAAAAAAAAAAAGAAGAAAGAAAGAAGAAACTAACAAACAGAACGTGCTGAAGAGTAAATAAAGGTATTCTTCATAGGTTATGGCAAGAACTAACAGACAATCCATCATCTGAAAAATTTAGCGGTCTTTGATACCTTCTACGTGGACAATCAATATCAAAATTGTGTCATTCACAAACTGTTTACCAATTTAAACTACACAATTGATCAACAGCATATGAAACCTGACAGCGAAAATGAATCATGACAAGGTGCTGGAAAATATAAGAAATGTGAAAGTAAAAGTTGTAGAGAGCTGATACCTGATATGCACAATGAAATCCATTTTTATAGCTTCCAACTTTTCTAGATTCTCGTTGCAGCATTAGACGGGTTTTAACCATGTCAACAGGTGCAGTTATGAGGGTACTCATGGTGCCAGCAGCTGCACTCGAGCTTCATGTATTACAAATATGGTCAGAACTGGGGGGAAAAACAGAAAATTTTTCTTTTTTTATGAAGTCATATCCTTATTATTCCCTTATTTAGTGTGGGGAGGAGAAAGCTTAGAATAATGCATACATGAGATGTAAATGAAATCCTTCTTCAAGAGGCGTCCACCTGATCAATATCTGCATCAAGCAAAATCCAAAGAAAACCTTTAAGCTACTAAAAGGATCAATGCAGCGAATTATATGGACAAATACTCTGTTTAGTCCACAAGTAATATGAATTGAACAATTTAGAAACCATAGAAATTACTTCGTGGATATTCAAAGAGAAAAGTAGCATGCTTAGAACTTGACCCGCTTGGATTCATCATATGTTGCTAGCTGTGAGGCAGTTAAAGCAGCAGCTCTTGCCATAGCAGGACCAATCCCCTTCCATAGAGCTCTTAGTCCTTCTTCAGAAATAAGTCTTCGCATTTCTGCAATCGATCCACTTTGTTTCATGCTGGAATTCATCTGCAGCCGCACCTGAACAAAGAAAATTGATTTCTTAAAACAAATTCAAGAAGGGAAATGCCTATCTTCATCGTTTACCTTTAGGACTTCAGTTGGATTGGTAAGTGCAGTAGCAGCGGCACCAGCAAATGCTCCAGATGCAATTTTAACCAAGATATTGGTGGATCCGAATGCCCAATCACATGCATACTTTGAGGGCTCATACAAGCCTAAACGTAGACCACCATACAAAACTGACCTTGTCAGAGCAGGAGTCAATCCCAGATACAAAGACTTTGGACCTTCTTTTTTCAACATTTGAAGAAATAATCGTCCCTATAGCCGTCCATATATTAGCAAATCTCACGGTAAGACAATCTGATAAACCGGGAGATCATTAAATAAAATTAGCTTAGCAAGATACCATTCTATTCAAAGGACCTTTCTGACCAACAAATTGCATTTGAAGCCTGACTTTGAGTACATCTGCATTCCGAGCTGAGATTAATTAAATATCAAAAGTTGCCAGTTCTTCTTTTTTAAGTTCTATATACCAAGCCTTATCAAATAAACAAATAAATAAACACAAAGGGTTCTATATAACAAGCACTCAAACTCTCAAGAACTATTAACTAGGTGTTAATCAATAAGCACTAGATAAAAATCTAATGGTGAACCATCTATTTACTTCCTTTCTTTTGCACAAAAGTTCATTAAGAAATTAAGTAGTTGCAGCTTGCAGGAATGGAAACCTAAATTCTTTCCCAAGACATAAAGATGGTCCCAAATGCTCTTGTCCGGCTACGCTCAGAAAGCAAGATCTATACTCCTGTAGAATTACATGTCCTCAGCCCTTGAAAGCATAGCCAAATTGGATCTAATGAAACTGCCATCTACATTTCCTACTCTTTTTGCTTACAAAAGCCTCACAACAAAGCTACTAGTACTTAGCAATGGGTTTACATCCCATAGCAGTGCATTAATTCCAATGTAAGTGATAATCTATTCCGAGGTCGGTCACTATTAAACCGAAATCCTTTCTTTGGATTCACATTTTCTGAAAAAATACACCTGGTATGTAGCAACTCCTCTACCATTCGAACCGTAGTAACAAACACGTCCAGAACTTCTTGCCAATTAAAATAGCAAAGGTAAAACTTAAATTCTGCGAGCATGGAAAAGTTTAGAAGAACCTAGAGGATGAGTGACAGCAGTGGCAACTGCAACAGCCAGTCCGCTAGTGCCAAAGTGATGAACAATATGCGATGGCGTCGTCGACCAATTCTTCTGCTTCTCACCAACTTTGACTTCAACAGCCACTGGTCCTGAACAATCCATTCCAATTAACACATTCAAACTCAAAATTTTAATGCGAAAATAATGAAGAATAAGCATAAACAATGCATAGAGAGAAAATTAAAAAAAAAGAAATAAATTAGTTAGGTTCTAAAACGGAAATATATGGTCACCGGATAAATAAATAATTGGAAATGGAACCTGAAAGCGGAGCCGGAGAATTCACGCTCATGTTTTGATTAGTTCGGGCAATTTACCGTCGGAGAAAAGATTGGGCGTTAGGAGGAGGGAAAATAGCCGCACATAAGGCACGTCATACCCGATTTCAGTTGCAAAGAATCGCAGGTAATAGCTTGGGCATTTCCTATATTAGTTTTCTGTTAGCGCCTCCAAATTTGCGACGCTGGACGCCTCAAAACTATTCGGATCCGGATCGGATCCACATCTGTCCGCACCTAAAAAAATACGGATCCACTTGTGGGTCCGGATTCTTTTTTGCAAAATATACATTTGTCAAATTAAAAAAATAAAAAATAAAAACAAAAATAATGAGGCCAAGCGACAACGCAACAACCAACGATCCATGATAATAACAGATGGGATCCGATGTACCGATCCAATCATCGGATCCAAATTTTATAATTTTAACCTGATCCACCACGGACCATCCGACTACATAATTTTTCCCCAACACAATACCGTCAATTTTCCAAACATGAAAGCCTCACGCACACGCCGCGAGAAACAATCAACGAATTAATAAACTCCTATTACGATGTATTTACATTTTTTGAATTGAAATAAGTAAAAAATAGAACTGACTGAAATTAGAATTGATTGGAATCAGAATGAAAAATAAAAATTACAATAAATTATTTATTTGAGCTTCAAGAATCAGAGTCGGAATGAGCTCTATGAAGTAATTGTCTTTTACTAACTAATATGAGATACAATCTAAAAATTTCCCTCAAATAAAATTACTGTCATATCTCGATCTTTTCATCCGACATATCTTGCATTCTAACTACTAGGATTTGATTTTGATGTCACTTGTTGGGAATGATTTGCTTAGGATTTTTAAACGTCTAACCCCAAAAAACTAACTTATTGGTTGGAGTGACTTATCCTTTGTATAAATATAAATAAGTCATTTATATTAACTAATATGGGATACAGCTCAATTATTATTATTATTATAATTATTATAATAATAATAATTTTTATTATTGTTATTACCATTATTAGTATAATAATATAATAAAATAATGACAATTATTATTATTATTTAATTACTGCTTTTTATAATAATTATTACTATTATCATAATTATAAAAGTAACAGTATTAGTAATAGTAATATTATAATTATTTTATTTATTATAATAATTATATTTAATAATAAAAACATTAGTAGTAATAATAATAATATTGAAGAGAGAGAAACATTATGTCATTTGAAAAATCTCATTTGAAGAATTTTTTTGTGATGATATGAGATTCTTATTCATTATTTTTAAATTTGTTGCCCTACCCAAAATCTATTCTCATTTCTTTATCTTTTTAGTGAATGATCAATATCAATAATAATGTGAATGATTCAAATTCCCTAATATAAGAAGTAAACAAATAATTAATTTAAAGAAAAAAACTAGTTATCATTAATCACTGTCATTTGAATCAACAAGGTCACTGCCACCATGTAATGCGATGCCATCGTCGTTTGTTCTGCACATTGTCGGTCATTGTTACTTGTTCGCCACCCATGTTGCTTGGCAAATAAGCTGTGGGTGCCCCTAAATGCCCCTAAATTTCAGTAGTTGTCTTTTATTCAAATTACTACTGTTGTAATTCATTAGAATTGGTGATTATATTTTTATGCTCCAATGAAAAAACTTAAATTATTTTTGCCTAGTGAGTGTTTGTTGTTCTATTTGTTGTTGGAATTTTTGAACGCTAAAAAGACTAAAGGGTTGTTTGTTTTTTTGACTCAATGACTTAATTTCAATTAGTTAAGTTATTAACTTCGTTTGTTTTTTTAATTTAACAAAAAAAATTAGTCATTAAGTTATTAAGCCAATTTTTTTAATTTTTTACTTAATCTAAAAGTCTAAATGATATCACTAAAAGATATTCTCTAAAATATCAATATCTAATTAATTTATTTTCAACATTACCTAAATAAAATTACAAATTAGTATTATTATCCACCTCTATAACTTATGGTAGACTATTATTATTATTATTTTTTATTTTCTTCAAACTAGCATTATTTATCTCCATAATTTTTAATGAATATTTTTCATATAAAAGCATCATATGCTACAGTAAAATTAATTAATATATCTTAATTTAGAATATTTTAGGATTGTATTCAATTGAATATAATTTAAGTTATGATAATATATTATCTTATTTATTTTCTTTGAGATAGTTATTATTTGTTTAACATTTAAATTTATAATAGTATAAATAAAAAATACTAATTTTAAAATTTTAAAATTAAAAACAAACAACTTAATAATTATATTAAATGATTTAGACAAAATAAATATGATTTAAATTCATACATTCAACTTTATTTAGAATTCAAATTAATTCATTTTAGACAAAAAAAAATTAACACCATCTAAATTGCAAAACTAGGTAGTGGTCAGGTCCTTATATTATTATTTGAACTTTTTGATTTTATCAATTTGGTTCTACATTTCTTTTAAATCCCTCCACATTTTTATTGCTTTAAGTACTCGGAATTTCGGATTCCCGGTATCTGAAAAATCCGCACGGGTTTTTATAGAAAGAAAGAGTTAAACCACACGGGTTTCCCATTCGGATCCGGATTTACCTAATTTCGGATCCGGATTTTGGTACCCTCAAGGCCTCAATTACGGCTGCGGGGTATATACACGTAAAACATTCAAATGAATGTTCTCGAGACCAAGGAGCCCCTTATACTCTCACCGAGTGATACCCCCTGATTTTTCTCTCTCTTAGGGTTTCTGTTCGTGGTTCCCGTTAGTTCTTGTTTGGGGCTTTTTATCTGTTTTCAACGTAAATCGATCAACACACAGCAATGCCTCGGTACGATCTTTGTGCCTTTTGAATTGTTTATTTTCTTCTGAGTGTTATTTCTATATCTTGCTCAAACTCTAACGCGTTACTTTTTTTTTCCCCCCGCTTAATTGCAGGTACTACTGTGATTATTGTGACACCTATTTGACGCATGATTCTGTAAGTCCCTATTCTGGAGGAACTTTAACCTTTTTCCCCCCTTCTAATGTTCATTTTTTAAACCCATTTGTCCTATAACAAAAATCACGGTGCCTCAGAATTATTGTGGTTTGCATCTGTTAAATGAAGTTGGTCAAATCTTGTGCTATCTCATTT
This sequence comes from Citropsis articulata, assembly GCA_030449925.1. Lineage (NCBI taxonomy): Eukaryota > Viridiplantae > Streptophyta > Magnoliopsida > Sapindales > Rutaceae > Citropsis > Citropsis articulata. The sequence continues at coordinate 6,343,114 of JASUUH010000184.1, read as the reverse complement.
GTAATATACTTGTTTCTGTATCTGTCAACCATTTACATCTTATGGAACTGACGGTGTCTTTTTAATCTGTTTTTCAGCCATCTGTTAGAAAACAGCACAATGCAGGGTACAAGCACAAGGTATTGTACGCGAGTCCTCTATCCAATAGCTATGAATCACTCTGTGTACTTATTTTATTTTGTTCCCTTAATTTCAGGCAAATGTAAGAAGCTACTATCAGCAATTTGAGGAACAACAAACCCAAAGTTTAATTGATCAGAGAATCAAGGAACATCTTGGCCAAACTGCAGCTTTCCAGCAGGTTGGTGCCGCTTACAATCAGCATCTTTTGGCTCAGAGGCCCCGCCTTCCGGTTCTTCCGACACCTGTTATGCCAATGACTGGAAGTGCTCCATTAGTCCCAGGGATGAGGCCTCCTGTTCTTCCAAGACCAGGCCCGAGTCCTCCAGGTAAATTGGAAATAAAATAAAATTGTGTTTCTTCACAGCTCTTCATATTGATGCACGTATCATATGTTTATGCATTTTGCCTGTAAACACAGTTTTTGTTGCCTGATTCTATTTCTGCCCACATTGTTGCTTATTGTTCTGGCAGATGTCTTGTTGCTGACCTGATGTATGGCTATTCCTGCAGTTGGTTGATGTGATAGTTCAGTAACAAATCTATATAGTGGTGAACTATAGATATTTTGTATGCCAACTTTGTTTTATCTTCTCTTGTAAGAGTGCCCACATTTTTAATACTGGATGCTATATCCATGCGTCTATATGTGTTGACAAATCATCTAGTGCAGCAAAATATTTTTTTTTTCAGGCTGTCTTGTTTATGAAGATTAAAAGCTGCCTCTTTCTTTAAGCTATCAACTTGCATGATGAGCCTAAGTTTCTTTGTCAGACATATGCCGAACTGTTCTGGTCCAATGCTTTTGTGCTTTCAACTGACCATGTCAACCATATGTTGCATCTAGTCTAATCCTGTGGCATCAAGAATGAATGGAATTGAATCTTTTCTCATGGTACTGGCAGGTTATGTGTCTGCTCCAGGCATGCCACCAATGATGGCACCTCCTGGTGCTCCTTCTGCACCTGGTCAAGTAAATGGTCTTCCAAGACCTCCGGCTGTAATGAACCCAGCAGCAGTTTCTGGTAGTGCGGTGCCACCTGTTTCATCCAGTGGAGCCCCTAGTATGGCTACACCTCAAACCTATCAAGCCAATCCAACAGTGCCAACAAGTGGAAACGTTAATGCCCAAGCTCCTGAGATGAATCATTAGTGTGATCAAGCTGGTATATACTGCTTCTATACTTTTGTTGTATCTTTTTTAGTTAATGATAATTCTTACCATCTTTAATGAAATGAAATCTGAAGGAATGTACTATAGTAGTTCACTTCTGTAATGTGTGTGGGACATGAAGCAATATGATGAGAACTTTGGGCTTTTAAATAAATGATAAAATTCCTTGTGAGACAACACATATTCTCGTTGAATATAGTTGCTATTTCCAATCTTTGTCTGCCATCCAAATCAGCAACATGATGGTTATTATGTTGGGTCTCTTTAGAGAAGTTTATTCTGAAAGTTACGAAGAGACCTTTCAGAGTTGCATGAGAATCCTGAGATAATATAAAGAACAGGATACAATAAGAACTTCTGTGATTACATGCTCAAGAATTCTCATGTCTGTGCTGCCTAACAACGTTTTTAATGCATAATTATTCTTATTATTTTGTTTTCTTCTTTTTTTCCTGTGTTGCATTGTTATGACATTGGTCTTTTTACAGGTGATTGTAGCATACTGGGAGATCACCTCCACAGCGAAACAAATGTTTTAGACTTATTTTCTCATTTAATTTGTGTTGTCCTGGTTTTTGAATATGTAATACATTTTGAGAGCTTGGCATGAACAGTATGTACTCATGTCATTTTTGTATACAGTAATCAAATATCATGAATCCTTCTAGTTCAGCCTAAGGGTTACCAGGAATTATATCTAAGATGTTGACAAAATGGCAGCAGAATTTGGATTAAACTTGCTTGAAGCTAATACGGTGATGAACTGTGGGAGCATAGATTCATTTTGCTTTGGTTGGTGCTAATAATGTTCTGGGATTTAATTGCTTAATGAAAAAGAAATGGCATACTGCAACCCCTCCTTTGCTAGGCTGGTTGCAAGAAAGGCGGGCCAATGACAAATTCTTCTTGCCATGTATTCTAGTTGTGTAAGTATTCCGGTTAATTGAAATATGCATTAATCATTATGGAAGTGAAGATAAAGAATTTGTGCCGCCTTGTAGTCTTCTGTTGTTCTATTTAGGGTCCTTACCTCTTTTGTATTACTCCTGCCATGCCTTCATTGCCCTACTGAACCTGATCGATAATAAGTTTTCGAGGAGAAAAAAAAAGAAGAGATATACATATATTGAGATATATTTATGCTTGCTCAATGTTCAAAAAGCTCCGAGACCACGATTGGTAACACTAATACAGAAATTTCTGCGATATGATTCTTTCTTTACCATTTACAAGATGTGGGGCACGGGATGGTTTCTATTTAGTTTCTAGCAACTGTCAATTACAAGCTTCTCTTCAAGCAGACTTCACCTCTCCTAGATTTTGTTCTGCGTTGATGCCTCTTGGCATGATACTTAAAGAGCCGATGTCTGTCATTAAGATGAAAGTGCTCTATAAATTCCAATTTCTTATTTTTAATGTTAAAATAATTCGGTATACCCAGGATGCCAGTCCTCACCTCTCAAACTCCAATTTCTGAATTACTATTCCATTCAGTAGAAGTTCTGAACTGTAAGCTGCTATCCCTATTTAAAAAAAAAAAAAGGATAGACCAATATGATTAGTATATTATTTACTTACGTCAAAATAAAAATGAATATGGTATTTTTTACCTTTATCAAGGAAAGGTACACAGATCGCATGATCTTCTTCACAAGACAAAATCAATGGATTCTCTTGGAACTTTTCCTGCTTTACTGCAGATACCTGACTTACATCAATTACCTAGATAGTAATTCAACAGAAACTCATTAATCAATTCAGTTGGTAGAAAGAGCATATGCTTCTGAATAATACACACACACATGCTTACTGCAAATGAATGCAAACCTGTCCGTGAACTGCCTTGACCAAGCCAGTGATAATTTCCTTATTAGGTTTTTTACTTGTGGTGATGAAAACTCTCTGACCCTGCTGAGGATGAACCACACGTCAGCATGTAGGACATTCAAGTTGGAATTCAATTTGAAGCATAGCTGGCATGGGAAAAAGCTAACCCGAGTTAGCTATCACCTTTAGAAGTGGATGGTGGCTTGCACGAGCATAGGTAACAGGCATGCTAAAGCCAATTTCTCTTTCCTTTTTGGCATCCCTCAGAATGTAATTTTTCTCATCTATTAAACAGCTTGCTTGTCCGCAACTTTCAAGCCATAAATGTGTCACCACTGGTTTGCCCAGAGCAATAGTTTCCATCATATTTCTTGTACGCACAAATCTATCTGCTATAAAGTGTGTCGCATCTCCTGGACATGTTGCAATGGAAATGCCCAGTCGTGCTGAGATCTGCTGGAATGGAGGAAAAACAGTGGCGCATATAATACTGCTGAGTGAGAAAAAAAAGATGAGCAAAAAAAGAAAAGAAAAGACACCTTTTTCTGCCGCTTGATTACATCATCATTCAAATGCTGACTAAACAAAACTCGAACACGTGACATATCTCTCCGTCTTCTCAAATCTTTCCATGTCAAATCTGGTACTAATTCAGGGACGTCTAATCTAACAAGTTCTTTCAGGAGGGAGGGTTTAGGTAGGTTTCTGATAAGTGGTTTTCTGTGATATTTAGAAGGCACATGACTAGAGGATGATGCATTTGTACCTTTGGCGAAGTTAATAGTGCTAGTATATCCTGAACCAGGGGGTTCAAGGTACTTGCCTGGGGAGATTTCTTTGCCTATGATAACTGATTCATTGTTAGCGAAGGGAACTGCTGAACCTGGTTCATCAAAGTACTTTTCTAACTCTTTTTCTGGAAGATTCAAAGGAGAACTATCATTTACTGACTGTGGTTTCCCCTTCATATCTTTATAAAACAAGGTATTGCTATTGTATTTTGCTCCTCTTTGACTCTTCATGTAACTATGATTACCTTCCTTGGCTCCATTCGAATGACTTTGCATTTCACGTAGAGTTCTTTTTCCCTTTGGATGGCACCATGCCGCTAAGTTTAAACAACTAGTCAGAGCTGTTATCTCTTGATCAGTTTCCTCTTTTTGATCAAATATGTTGCTTTTAGGTTCAGCCAATGAATCTGAATGCAATGTAGACCAGCTTCCACTGGCACTCATAACGTCAGTAGGATTGTCAACTAATCTACTCCTCTTTCTTCGATATTTAATAGTCCCATCTTCCATCCAGTCTCTTGGAGTATCTGATCGCTTCTTGGTCCTTTTCAATGTACCTCCTGCTAAGGACTGTCGACTCTCTTCGGCAACAATAATATTCCTAAGTCCCACTTCTTCCTGTTCGACTAAAATTGATGAAGTCGTATGATTTTCATACTCTTTGACCTTGGCAACAGCAGTCCCAACTGCTTGTCCTTTGATAATTAGTGTAGGGGATCCATTGCCAGAGTTTCCATTGGTGTTTGCAGAGCAATCAAACTGTTCACCTATCAAAGACTTGCCTCCTCTCATTTTTGTCAACCTTGGCAACTTAGGGCCTGGCACCTTGTTAGAGTTCTTAGCAGATTTTCTAGCAGAACGCTTTCTTCGCTTTGACATCATTGCAATGCTTCCTAAACCACAGAAATTACTTGTTTGTATCAATGCATGTTCTGAGCTCGCTTTCTTCATTATTACACCTTTTGGGAAATCATTAGTGGTGTTTGATTGACCTTGATCAGCATTGAAGGCAGTGCAGCCGGAAAATGGCACATATGATAGGGCTTCCATGGCTTCAGCAGCTATTTGAGTATTAAATCCTACATCAAACATGTCGGTTGCATCTATTCCTGTACCACAACCATCCAACTGCTGGTCTGATGATTCAACATGCAAGTCCTCATTAATCTCCTTATCAGAATGATTTTTAATATCCATTTTAGATACTTGCTCTATCATATAATCATCTTTTGGATCTGAATGAGTTGAACCTGCTATTTCTTTATGGAGGTTTACAAGCTCTTTCCTCTTTTCATTCTCATTTCCAGAGCTTCTACCCCCTTCACCATTAACATGCATGGCCTTATCATCTTTCAGAACAGATTCCTGCCTTACAGCTCCAAATTCAAAAGAGGCCTTTGTCCTTTTGCTGAAGCCATCAACATTTCCATGCTGATCGTTATCAAACCATTCAAATGTTGCACTCTTTGTAACTGGAGTTTTTCTAAATTTCAGTCTTTTGGCCAAACTTTGTGACCTTTTTACACTTGAGAAAGGAGGAGATTTCTCCCCAACTGTCTTCTTCATGCCACATTCTGGAGACAAGTCCATCTTGTTAAGCGACAGAAATTTTTCCACAAATTCAAGTGCATCGGCTTGGGATGAGTCTCCAGGTTCTTGAGAGCCAATAACAAGATCTTTTTGCACATTAGTTCTCTCAACGGCAAGTCCACACCCTTTTTCCCCTCCAACTAAGCACACAATAGCAGTAAGTAAAAAACTCATTAATTTAGGAAAGCACCAATCAATAAAAACCGAAAAAATAGCATACATAAAACAACAAAAAGAGTAAAACTCTCAAATTCCAAGCTCGGAACAAACAAACCAACACTGACCTACACTGCATAGCTCACTAAGGGATGCATTACAATCCAATAACAAGTTGTCAGCCTGCAGTGTGTAGGTTCTAGAAACACCTTCATCTTCACTGTCAAGCACAACTTCCTTCTCATACTCACAGAATGATTGAAGAGACTTCTGTTCAAAACAATCAGAACCATCTACCACTTGCTGGGTCTCAACCAAAGGACAATCAGGCACCATAGTATCATCAAACGGAGCAGCATCTTGAATCCGCTTGTGCCCATTTTCATTCTCACCTTTAAGTTCAAACACGCAACCCATTACATGAGGCATAAATTTGGTGGCTACAAATGAACTCTGTTAAGTCCTAGGTTTACCCAATTTGCATATGACGATTACAAATTCAATTAGTTACTATTGTAACGTTTATAATATTCCATTTTACTTCAAACCGCAAAAGGAAAAAAAAAATTAAAGAAGCAAAAAATTGAAGATATATAAAAATTACCATGGGATGGTAAGGGAGCCTGAGAGTTAGAATCAAACACCTGGGTGTCAGTATGATCAACCATTGAAGTTGAAGAAATTTGAATTCCTTATGTTAGCTTAACTTTGCAAGTTGAGTACGTGTAAATAAGCTGCCATTCGATCATTTCCAATCATACGCCAAAGTAAATGGAGGAAAGTAATCGTGATTCGTGGTGATGGGATAACAAAAATTATGATTTATGAAGGAACTGGAGGGTTTGCGGTAATTATCAATTAAAGCGCGAAATGAAAATGATTGGAGGGAAAGAAAATTCTAGTGTTTTTTGTTTCTGGAAATTATTGTAAAAAATTCTTAAAAAGAAGCCCAGGGCCGGGCATTTGGTCTAGTGGTATGATTCTCGCTTAGGGTGCGAGAGGTCCCGAGTTCAATTCTCGGAATGCCCCCCCAATTCGGGTTTTTGGCTGGTCCCATAACCTTAAGAAGACGAGCATGCCCTTCACTAATGATTTTTAAAATGAAGGGAACCACCTTTATTCTACAAAATTTTTTTTAAAAAATTTATTCTGTAAAATTTTTAAAAATAAAAATATTATAATTATATAAGAATATACATGAATTTAATAAAACAAATAAATCCCAAAATCTAATATGTGAATTTTTAAAATTATAAGTTTCTTGATTTTTATTATACAGAAGTTTGCAATAATCATAACAAGCTTTTCACTTCATGTTAATTTTAGGACAATTTTAATTACAAAAAACTAACACGATAAATTTTAAATGAACTTATAATTATGAAATTTAACATCTTATGTTTTGAGACTTATTTGTTTTATTAAATTCATGAGTATACTTGTAATTATAATATTTTTATTTTTCAAAATTTTGTAGAATAAAATTTAATTCATTTTGGGGTAAAATAGTAGTCTGTTAGTGTTAAAGTGGTTGATTGATGGAAGTTAAAAAACAAGGAAGTGCAAAGAACATATCAAAATTTTATGGCAGTTATATGTATATATAACAAAATAAAGGTGGTGAAAAAATAATTTTCCCAAAATAAATAAGATAAAAACTTGAATGGAGATATTTCTACCCCACTTTTAGACAATAATTACAATGAGTTCACAATATTCTTAAAAAACATAATTAAATAAAAATTTTATATAGTTAATTAATTAAACTCTTCTACTAATTTTTTTCTTAGGTTCTTTGACCATCTTTTATCATAAATTTTAATATAAGTTTTATTTTGCTATTTTATTATTATGATATAAAAAGACAAAATTAGCCTTATAAAACATAAATTATTATATCCAATAATTTAGGTAAATTATGATTTTGCGACTTATAATCTAATATTTTTAAATGAAACATAATTATGATTTCACTATCCTTACGTGTAAATGATATAAATTTGATACCCTAATAATTTACATGAGAATTGTGCTATCAAGACATTATGTTAGTTTAATTAAATAATAATAATCATACTAACAAAGTAGTATTAGAAATATTGAGTTTGGTACAAATTAGAAAAATATTGATATTAAAGTAAATTCTTTATAATTTTACTTTATAAGGGTAAAATAGTCAATTTAAATTTATGTCAAAACAATATTTATAACAAATATACTAAATAAATCTAAGTCACAAAAAAGGGAATTAACATAGGTTTAATAAATTAATTCTCTAAAACTCTTCTTAATTTGAAAATTTTTAAAATAATTTACAACTTTTATAATTATTTTTTGAAAATAGGTTGGATTCACAAAAAATGTGGGGTGAGATATCATCACTCATAAAACTCATATGAAGTGAGTTTTTTTTTTTTTTTTTTTTTTTTAAAGAAAGGAAAGAGTCCTTCTTAGTTTTGGTAACTAGTAGTTCTATAACCATTCCTAGTTAAACTCTCGCACCTGGTGGTTTAGAAGTTCATACAATCTCTCTTTCTTTGTCTCATAAACCCTTCCAAATATTTTCTCTTCTCTGTGATCGAGTTTCTTCAGTCACCCTTTTACCAAAACCAGAAGAGGTAAATATCAAATTTGTTGCTGCTTTCATTGTTGTGTACATTACATTGCTGAATGTGTTACAATTTAATTATTGTCATGCACTTCTTTTTATGGAAAAAAAAAAAATTGGACTCTTATACGATTATACTTGATCATCGAAATTGAGACCTTCATGATAACTTAATATGACTATATATTATAGACAGTGAGTGTGCCAATGTGTGTGGATGCGTTGGAAGTTTATATTCAATGAGATCGCTTCTTGCAAGGTTGCAGTTGGGATTTAGTTTTTAACCTCTGGGATAATTTAATAAAAATTACTGAGTTCTTTTCAGTGTATTCTGTAATTAAGTTACAGGCTTGTTTGTGTATAAGACTGTATATTGATTACTGAAAATTTCATGTATTGCTCTAGCAGCGCCTGCTGCAAGTTATTCAGATTTTTACAGAAATCAATTGTAAGTAGTTCAGTTGTCATATTGGCTTGGCTGCGGAGTAGTTTTAATGCGGCGGCCGGGGGGGGGGGGGGGGCTAAGGTGCTCTTGCTTTGATAAATTTATAAAGCAAATTGATATTAGGACTTAAAAACCCGTCATTGCCTCTATTGTGATTCTGTTTAAGTGTCAGTGCAATCAGCTGGCTGTTACTGATGTAATATATATTTCTCTATGATGGGAATTTCTTTAGCCATTTTATGTTCGTATCAAAAATTTGTCGGCAGTTATTATTTGCTCATGTAGGACTGAAGAATGGCGACAGGGCAATGGGCTGATCTTCCCTCTGAGATAATATCATTAATCGCGGAACGTTTAGGCGTAATTGATCTTTTCAGTTTCAGCATTGTGTGTAAAGGTTGGAATTCAGCTGCCTCTACGCCTTCATCTCAGATTTCAGCTCAGATTACATCCTCCCCAAATCATGCCCCGTGGTTTCTACTCTATGGTAAAAATTCTCAATGCTTTTTGGTCAGCGAAACAGACAAGAAGTACAAGATCAGTATCCCGGAGATGAATGGGGCAACATGCATTGCATCAAAGGAGGGGTGGCTTCTTTTACACCGGGATGACTCGCTGTTCTTCTTTTGCCCCTTTTCGGTTTCTAAAGTAGACCTTCCTAAGTTCCGCAAATCAGAACAATGCAATGTTGTTGCTACATTTTCGGCTCCTCCCACGTCCGAAGATTGCATTGTTGCTGTTGCTTGTCAGAATGCAGCAGGAGTTGATCTACAACTGCTTTCTCGGGGAGCAAAAGAGTGGACGACGCACACATGCACCCATCTCAACGGGCTCATAAAGACTATTACAGGTGCTGCTTATGCTGATAACACATTCCAGTTCTATGATGATAAAGACAGACTTCTTACCTTCACTCCCGAAAATGGAAAGTGGAAAAATTATAAAATAATTTTTGGCTCTGGAGAAGCTCATCCGAACACTGAAACTGTGCCGTTTCTCCTTTGGAGGGACAGCTTTAAACGCTATAGCATGAACGAGAGGTTGGGTCTAGGCGAGGACGTATCGGTCAGTACTTGCGGCACAGTGGTTCCAAATGGTCGCCATGGCAAAATTCTCTTCAATGAGAGTGTCTCTCAACAATCTAAGAGCCGTGGCCTAAAAGGAGTATGGATCGAACCTCGGTCCCCTCAAATTCCTCCAGAAATGAGTTGGTAGATATACGAGTTCTTAAGTCAATTCTCTCTACTTTTATGTTTAGTATATAGAGGTATTGCCATGTTTGGAGTTTAAGAGTTTTTAATTATTAGCGTTCCTTTATATATTTGCAACATAATAGGTTGCTTAAAAACTTTTGAACGACGCTTGGGAGAGCTCTCTTCTTTTAACATAATTATTTCAGAATTTCAACTCAATAAACAGTTGTTGAATTAGAATATTAATGCCATGTTTTGTGGGCGCTCTGACAACGGAGCTTTGACCAAAAGTGGGGGCGACATTGTAAATTTCTAAAGTTTTTGGTAGGCAAACCGAGTTGTGGACCACTTTCTTGTAGGTTGACTTATTTTGAACATGATGACATTGCTTCAATCTCCAGAGAGCTGGATTCAGATTCAGGATACAGGACGGTGTAATATATTGTTTTTTACTCCAGGCCATGGGAATTTGGATCCTCCAATTTCAGATCCTTACAAAGAGTTGGTCCTTTTGATGAAGGTTCCCCATCATCCATCTTTTTCCTTGCGACCTTTTGCACTTCCAAGAGTCCAAATATTCGAGCCTGTTGATGGCTTTCAATTGGCGAGAATTATTTTACTGCTCTTGCTGTTGCCATTCCAGTCTTCAAGAGTTTAATACTTACCACGCTAAACCTCTTCGGCTCTTCATCGGCTGAGGAGGCTGCTACGGTTTCGTAACTGCATTGATTCTGTGCATTATAACATAGACAATGATAAAAAGCTATTAATGGTGACAGCAATTAAAAAAATTATAAAATTGTACGGTATTATATTAAAAAATAAAACACTCTCATGATCTAATCATGTTTTAGGTAAATAATTTAAGTGTATTATAGTTAATAAATAAAAAAATAAAAAAATAAAATTTTATCCATATACTATTATTAAAAAATTTATTAAAAAATTTATTAAAAAATTTTTAAAAATAAACTAAATTTAAATCAGAAAAGGATCACATTCTTAAAAAATAATACCAATTCTTAACTAACAATATCACAGCATAAGATTTTATCATTGCATTTTTAGGTTTAAATATAAGTAGTCTTGTAATATATACTTCAATTTAATCGTCATTACTTTTTATTGGTTAAACTAACTACCCAAAAAAAAAAGTGAGAACCGACGTGTCGTCCAGAAAAGAAACGAGAAGTCGTCCGATCCAACGAATCTTAAATGTACATGTCTTGTGATGAGCATAGACTCTTATAAAGTCCAATCTTAGACATTGCAACTTGTTGGAAGGGCATATTCTGTCCATCACACACTTCACTGAAGTAGCAAGCAACTCTTCCCTCTCTCCCACTCTCACCCTCTCCCCCTATCTCTCTGTGTGTAAAGCTATAGCTGCTGCAAGGAAATATGATCAGACGGGGACTGAGGTTTGTTTCTCCAACTACTTTCTCTTAAATGTTTAAGAGAGTTAGTTGAGGTATTCTGCAGTTTCTTCTAATCTCCATTCTTCATTTTCAGAGATGAGGCATCTGGGTTTCCATTCTGTTTCTGCTAAGACTAGTCATTTTCAGCTTCTAATGCCTTCTCTCCTATGTTTTCTGTTTTCATTTGTTGCTTGTTTGTCACTATTATGGGGTATGAAATCAGTTGGCTTGCCCACCAATTATACCGTCTTCATTTTCATCTACTCTCTCGATCTCTTGTCTGTTGGCATTGTTTGTCGAACGAGCTTATAATACAGCTTATTCACCACTGTTCTATTTTTGAAACAGCAAAAAAGTGCCCATTTCAAGAGCTCTACTTGCTGAGAGATGCAGCAGGGGATTATCCACAGATTCAAGGTATGCTATGAAATTAACGTTGCCCTTACTTCCCCCTTTTCTTTGAAGTATTTGCTTACTTACTACAGAAGAAAACTCTGGTTAATGCCAAAATATATATATATATAATATTGCCAGTAAAAAGCCAGACGTATTTTAATAATATTATCCATTAAATGTTTGCCGGACCGTGTCTACTTTTGCTACATGTCCATGTCTGAACACTTAGAATAGATTTTTCAATTAAATGACAATATTATATATATCTTGTAACAGCCGCCCTTTTTGTTTTATTTGAAGTTCGTTATTGGGCACTGTTTAAATTTAATTAATCCGAAGTTATGAAGCCAGTTCTAGGAAGTTGTTAAGCAATTGTTTATTTGTCACATGGCAGCTTCTGCCTGTCCTCTGGTCAGCCACAAGCCAACCAAAAAATTGAACTGTTACTATGTAAATATTTTAAGATAAAACATCAAGAGGCAATTATCTGGCATAATCTGCAATTAGTACTTTGCTTCTCAATACACAATTAAGACGGAATTTTTAGTTTGCATATGGTAATTGAAGTTTTTTGTTTTATCTTGTGATAAAGAAAGCTAGAAGAGAAAGTAGCACTGATCACTGGAGCAGCAAGTGGTATTGGAAAAGCAACAGCTGCAAAATTTATCAGCAATGGTGCCAAAGTTGTTATTGCTGATATTCAACACCAACTTGGCCAACAAACTGCAAAAGAACTTGGACCTAATGCCACCTTCGTTGCCTGCGACGTCACCAAAGAATCAGATGTCTCTGATGCTGTTGATTTCACCATATCTAAACACAACCAACTTGACATCATGTACAACAATGCAGGGGTAGCCTGCAAAACTCCCAGAAGTATTGTGGACCTTAACCTTGAAGTTTTTGATCAAGTCATGAGGATCAATGTGCGAGGAGTTGTGGCTGGTATCAAGCATTCCACTCGTGTCATGATTCCGCGCAGAAGTGGTTGCATTCTGTGTACAGCCAGTGTCACAGGATTATTGGGTGGGCTCGCACAGCACACGTATTCTATTTCCAAGTCAGCCATCATAGGACTAGTCAAATCTATGGCAGCTGAACTATGTGAGTATGGAATCAGGATTAATTGTATATCGCCTTTTGCAATTCCAACTCCTTTTGTGATGGAAGAAATGAGTCAGATTTATGCTGGTGTTGATGCTTCACGGCTTCTGGAATTGGTATACGGTGCTGGTGTGTTGGAGGGAACACACTGTGAACCCAATGATATTGCTAATGCCGCACTCTATCTGGCATCTGACGATGCGAAGTATGTAAGTGGGCATAATTTGGTAGTGGATGGAGGTTTTACATCATTTAAGAATCTGAAATTGCCTGCACCTGTTCAGGTGTTGTAAAAGTTCATTGCCCATCGCGGTTTGAAGGAATATTATGATCATAAATGTCATCTTCCTCAAGTGTAAAAAGATGGAATATGCTGTATATGATATCTAATTGCTAATTAGAAGTTGTTTACAGATCATATGAGGAATCTACCTCTCATATTAGCTACTTATTTGTTTATTTACCATACGCATACTAAAAAGCCAAGTTAATTCTTTCTTGGAGATTTTAGAAATATCAATACAAGTGCTTGTCTTGATCTCTTATTAGCATTTTCCTGATATTTTGCTAGCATATACAAATATTTTGATGGGCATGCAAGTGAGCATAGGAGCTCAAGCTCTTAACTGGTACATCATCAACCATCTGTGGGGAGAAGCTAGTAACCATCTTCACAGAATTATTACTTCAATACCTCACAGGACTAAGTGAAGGAATTTAGGCGCAACAATCAGAAAGTGAAGGAATTTAAGCGCAACAATCAGAACTGCTCTAAAACAAGCTTGCGCATGAAATCCTCTGGAGCTGCAATTCAGTGGAAGCAGGATGTTTTAAGACACAACTCACTGTTATTTGCAATGACATATTAAACTATAAGGAAGTGAGGATTGATACCTAAGCCACCAGTGAAAAGTCTGAATTGACCTAGAGCCTGCCTGATGAACATCTCAACCCCGCTTACAGCAGTGGCTCCAACCTCAGCAGCCTCTCTCAGGAGCCTTGTATTTCTAGGTGTATAGACTGCATCAAATACGAGCTCATATGCTTTCAAGGCCTCCTAAACAATCATGGAAGGTGAAGGATTTAGTTATCATTATGAGTACTCATATAAAATCTTCAAGGAAAGAGATTTCAGGAGAATTACGACCTTGGGAACAGGACTTTGATCGGAATTTGGTTCCATTCCAATGGCAGAAGCATTTGCAAGAATCATGCCCTTCTCCGGGAAGAATTCATGCAAATATTCAAAATGCTGAGCTTCCCCTGAAACTGCATCTGCCAGAGCCTTTGCTCTCTCTTTTTAGAAGAATGTCAAAGTTAGACATAGAGAAGAAAGGCTGCTTGATTTTAACATGAAGGAAATTTGTAACCTGCCTTACCATAGTTACGGTTGAAAATGATGACCCGAGCTCCTCTAGTTTTGGCTCCAAAAGCCAAAGCCCTTCCTGCTCCTCCTGCTCCGACCAACACAAAAGTTTTCCCAGCTATAGGAGAAGCGTGTGATGCCACCCCATTGATTCCTTGCCTTTCTGTACACCCCATGAAAATGCATGAGCGATCTTTCAACATTTTCCTTTCCTGGATATACGAACTACAATAATAAAAAATTTGCACTCAACGAGTCACCGCAGAAATAAGAAAAATACCTCTTAGTGCATCCTCTATTGCAGATATTGCAGACTCGCAATCTGTGTTATAACCAACCAGCTTCCCGTCAATAGGCCTCCTTATGATGGTATTTACAGCTCCTATGGACTGGTTTCAAAACAATCCACAATTCAGAAGCTTATATATGTGTCATTAAGTTATCACTGACAGTAGTTCAAATTAATTCACTTGCCGTGAAACGGAAATTGTTATTTACAATTCATCGGTATAAATGTCAGCATTGAATAAACAGAATTTGGTGGGAATTTTTGGACCTACATAGAGAAAAACAATGAAAAACAAACATCGCAAAGCTATACAGACCTTAGCCAGTGGATGGACTTCATCACAGCATGCCACTGCTGGTTCCTTATGAGGGATTCCTACACTACAAAACCATCAAATAATAAACCATCAATTAGATTAAACAGAAAAATAATAATCACTTCATAATCACAATGTTTTCTTTGGGGGGGAAAAAAATTGTTAATAACCTGAAACCAGCAAAGTCAGTGCCTGAATAGGTTCTGAAGAACTCCTTGACATCATCGACGAGCATGGGCACATAGATTCCGTTAAATCTTGTATGCCTGAAGGCTGGGTTATGCAGAATTGGCCCCTTACTGTGGCCTACTGGATTTGAAACTAGGCCGAAAATTTTTGTGTCTGGGTTGATATGTTCAAGCTGATAAACTTGTTTAAGGCTGACTAGCGTAGGCAGCCCAGGTACTAATTTTCCTCCCAGGGATCCATACACCAAAAATCCACCAAATTTGGGACCCAGTAGCTGGCTTATAAGACCCCTACTGCCCACTGCCAGAGCTATTAAAGGCACCTGAAGACAGCAATTAAAGATGCCCCATGACATGTTATCTTACCAATGTTTCAGTTAATAATTAACATATATAAGATGAAAAGTTAATGAATGCTACTACCTGGCAATGAGTAAGCATCTCAAAAACAGGGGCCAAGTCTGTAATAGAATCCACTGCAATTTCGAGCTTCATAACATCTGCTCCAGTAGCCTGCATGCACGCAATGACATCACCAAGTTTCTCTGTTGTAGGTTTCCCTCCACCATTCAAATAGCTTGATACAATTATTTTGGTATTGGATCGACTGTATATAATTTCACTCATGAGCGGATCAGAGGCTACCTGTTGCACAGGTTTTTTTTTTTTTTTAGAATTTAATAAATCGGATCCACTGTACACACACTTAAAAAAAAAAAAAAAATTTGTTAGCAGCTAGCGACAATTTCTATTTTGCAATCAAACCTCATAGTCCATTTCGACAAATTCGACATCCAAATCAAGAGCCCGTCTCAGTACTTGCAGGCAAGTATTCCTGCACGCTACCTTGCTCGACTTCCTCGATGATTTGAGCCTGTCAAGTGACAAACTTAGCTCAGGGTCTAGTCCACTGCAACTGCATGGCCTTTTTATTTTGGCTCCAAAATCGAAATGTATCAAATGTGACACTGATTCTGATTTGATCATTATAAAATTTGTAAGGTAATTATGTGACACAACATTGCATGTCTAAGCTAGCCGATAAAACACCAAAAATAGTAAAAGTCTATGAGAGGATTAAAATTAGGAAAATAAAAGTAATATTTGCTCAGGATGCCGTTTTGGGTTAGCAAATTAAAAGTTTGGGCTAAGTTTTTTTAAGTTCAGGCGCAAGCTCATTAGAGAAAAAGGACAAGGATTGGGTGGGGTTTGAATTTTTATTTTTTTTTAATTTTTTTTAAATTGGTGTAAACTTAAAATGAATTAATAGTCAAGTTATTATAATTAATAATGAATTAAAGTAAATAAATATTTCAAAATAAAATAATAAATAACGAAATAAAATATAAAGATTTAATTTTTTTAGTACTCAATTTTCTAATTTAAATATTCTCTTAGTTAATTAATACTTAAAAGAGAGTTTACTATTATAATTTTTAATTTTTTCATTATTATTAATACATAAATTAAAATTTTAAGCTTATTATTTTTATTTTTATTATTTTTTAAATTTATAATTTTTTTAAATGAAGGAAATAATGCCCTTTCTGTGGTAGTGCTGGTGTGAACAAATAAAATAAAATAAAATAAAAGGAAAAAGATCCTCTCATGATCCGAAATTTTCATGAAATTTTAAAGATCTCACGCCAGATTTAAGAATAAGATATTGATACGACGATTTAATTTTCTTTATTTATTAACTACCGATCACCACATGCATTTTTACTCAGGAGGAGATCAGATCAGGAGAGAATCCCGATCCAAAATAAAATCATACGTGGGCCACAGAAACGGCAGCTGCGCGCGCAGCACCCATTGTGGGCGAATATCGTATTTAAAGACAAACACGGCCCTTGGATTTGGTAAGCCCGCGTGAACAATTTTTCAGGCAATGAAGGTTGGTGAAAAGTGATGTGGTGGGTCCAAATCCAATTAAACATAAACATGTGACTTCAGGTGTCGTTGTTGTATAAAGTGGCAAGGTTCATAAAATTTGACAAATGACGATAGCTGATAAGAAACTTCTGGCCGAAGTTGTGTCCATCTTCGACCGTCCATCTAGCCCAATGTTCTAATTTACAGCCAATTTAAGATCTGCATTCAGTAACTCGTAGATTATTAATATAAGTTAAGAATTCACACCTCATAATAATTATGAGATCATGAGTTCGAACTATTATAATATATTATGAGATTTAATTTTCTTCTTTAATTTAATTAAAAGTAATCTTTCTTTTTTCGAATATTGAAGAGAATAAAAATCTTTTCGAATATTAAAGAAAATAAAAATATGAAATATTAAAAAACGTAATTAAAGAGGATTAAAATATGAGATATTAAAGAGAATAAATATTTCAACAGTACTTCATAAATAGTCTAATTTATAAATATTAATTGTAATATTATGTACTATAATTTATATTATCGAGCAATAATCTCATTAATTAAAAAAAAAAAACCTCATCAAATGCATCCCTTGTATGATGTGATATCAGCATATTTGTCTTATCATACGAAATAATTTACGCAGTTTAGTGATGCCCAAATTCCAAAGTTGTCCATTTTGTCTTTTATAAGCAGGAGTTGGAAGTTACGGATCATGTAACGTAAAGATCCAGGGACTGCTAAGTCCCATCGCTTATTTCAATGTTTTTTCTCTCTCTTCTCAGGGCACATGGCTGCCAACCATTGAGAGTTTATGTTACATAATCCGCAATATAGCAAGCACCAATCTTATAAACAATGAAGGACTAAGATGATATGATTAACTATGTATAAGCACCTCGTGTTATCAATGGGCTTACTGTTAGAGCTGGCAAAATTTAATAAAAACTTAATTATTCAATACGAACACTATACGATAAGTTATTAAATTTGAGATGATTATTAAATAGATCGGATTCAGATCGACATAAATTTTTTCATGTTAGGTTATGGTTAAAGTTTTTAACCCATTTATCCGATTAATAACACGATTATATTTTATATTATAAATTAATTTATAGGTTCTTATCATTAAAACTCAAATATTGGATATAATTTCTCTCTTCGTCTCTCTCTTTTATAAATGATGAATATATACTTAGTGTTTCACTTATAAAATTCTATATAAACTTAATACTTCAATAGTGTTAATCATAAAATATTAGAAGACATGTATATTTTATAATATCGATATATAATATTATTCACATTAAGTAGAATTTCAATAGTACAAATGAGTAATATTTTGATAGATATGTATATTTTATAAAAACGATATAAATATTGAATAATTCATTTATTTTCTGTGTTAGGTTAAGACTTCAATATTTTAACATGATTATTAAATGAATTATATCTGAAGTCAACCTAAATTTATCATGACTTGGTGATGTGTTTTGCTAGCTCTATCTGCTGCAGTGAAGAGAAGTGTGTTGGCTAGCTGAGCCAAGTAGTCTCATGACGTTTCAACACTTGTCTAACTCGCTTTTGTCTAATTGCCTACATCAGAAATTCTATTCTGCAACTCGCAAATATTTTTGCCTTATTCATATGCCTAAAAATAAAATAAACAATGTGAACAGGGTGGAGCTATGTGTAACAACCCTTATTTATATGTAAGGGACTGAATTAAAATTTCAATTATATTTTCATGTCTGGACTAATAGTTTTTATGTTGCAACCTACTCTACTCAAGTTTATAGCTTGTTTATTATGATCCTCACCTACTTAAGTTTATAATTCCCTTCAAATGTGAATAAGATGATCACAAGGGAAAGGGGGCACAAGAAAGAAATGAAGAAGAAGAAGCTCGGGGACTCTAAATACCTGTAGGAAACAATAGCAGGGAGAGTTGCGTGCTGAATGAGTTTGTCAACTTCAGAAATGTGAGAGAATTCCATGGAATCAATGCAAAGCTCTACAAGATCCGCACCTTCAACCTTTGCTTGCGCTATTGAAGCTTGCATTTCTTCTGTGGTATCACATTCTAGCTGTGTGCACACCAAGAGACTGTTCTTCACTGCCATGACAGAGCGAGAGAGAGAGAGAATGTAGGAGCACGAGTTACTGAGTTGGAGCAAGAGCTGAGAATTATTAATGTTATGGGGAATTTTTGCCAACCAACTCATAAAGCTTCTTAATTTATAACAAAAAGAAAATGTGTTATTGTAGCATCTTTTGCTGGCTAGTGGCTGCTTTCGCCTATGATAACCTGCCCCGTAGCCAGTGTGTATTTAAACCTAGCTTTGATTTTTTTTTTTTTTTTAAGAATAAGGAAATAGTCAAAGTACAAATTAATTTTTTTAAATCCTTGCTTCTCTTATGACTTGAATTTTCAGATTTGGATGGCTGGTTAAATGAAACGGCATAAAAATTTACTCGGTTAAATACTTGGAGTGACTTTTTTTTTTTTTTAATTGAGATAATGTTAAAACAACCTTATTATTTCATTTTTTTTGAAGTTACAATTACAAGGTTTGAAAATGTCAGGTAATTTCAATTCTTAACCGGTGTGTTTTAAAATTTAATAGCTGGGGCCTCCCAAAAGGAACGAGATTACCATAAACCCCCCAATTGACTCCAAAAGGGCATGAATAAAAGATACCAGCACCCAGAATACTAACATCTATGTTTTTAGTGTAATTATAAAATTTTAAATTATATCTATGCCTAATTGCCTTTTAGCACCTGCCACACGAACCAATCTCGACATGACATGACAACACATCGATTTCTGTCTGAATCATACAATTATTTTTCTACCATGCACTTCGATCGTTGTAGACATTTCATTTAGTATTTACTCTTGTGGAATATTCAAATTGCATCTCAAAATTTAATTTAAAATAATAGGTATGGAATATATTATTTGTCAAGTGAACGATAATTTTTTTTTTAAATTTATGTAAATTTAGTATAATAATATATATCATATATTATATAAAATAAATTTAAAAACATCATTTGAAAAATAATACTAAATGCACCATAATCATTATACTAAGTGAACAAATTCAAATTTCACCTAATTTTAGTATTCTTAGTCAAATGATGAATATCTCCTCTCACCTTTTGATCAATGACTCAAACTATTTTTATATATAGTGAAGTTTGATATCTTTTAAATATTTAAAACAGGGTCTAATTTAGTTTAATTTAGCGCGCACATTTATATCATTCAGGGAAAAAAAAAAAGAAAGAGAAACGTGGTCCTAACTCTGAGAATCAAATAGCCGTTCCTTTCAGCGGCCCAATCACTACAACTACTCTCCAATAATTCTGGATCGTAGGACATCAACCGTCTAAAAATTTTAATTAATTCTTGTCCTATTCATCCTGTTCCAATAAATGCTTTTAGCTCTCTTCCTCACTTTTTTAGCTTTCTGTTCCCATCAATAGAATCTGGAACGTGGGCTAATTAACTCAAGAACATCGGTGTTCTTCTCAGAATATTATGAAACGAGACTCGACTTTAAGCTCCTCATTTATAGACCCCAAAAAAACAAAACACAAAAAAAATAGAGGGAAAACCAACAGTAGTATTGCTTTCTTAAGTCTTTAACATAATCCCCTCGAATCCATTTACCCATATTTCCGAATTTCCATGTGTAAATTGCAGCATAAGGCATCTGCAAATCACAACACAGACCATTCAATCAGGCTGGTGGTTGAGAAGTGGGACCTACTAAGCAGAAGCACTTCAATAATAGATAGTTGTAGGGAAGGGAATGACATGGACTCGACCTGCTGACTGCCTCTTTGAGAAATTTCACCATTCATGCACACGTGCAGCAAGGTCATTGGTCGTTTATAACGGTCACTATGAAGGACGTATTAACTAATTACTTTTAGCTGTATTGAAACTTTAATCAACCATCATCTTTGCATATATATGTATATACGGGTTTTAGTCATAAACATTGTTCAAAGTTGAATGATAGGCGTTAAGACTTAAGAGGTTGCAGTTTTAATGCTTCATCACCTATCATTATGCATGCAGCATTTAGATTTCACTTCTGGCTTTTTCCACATGCAAAACATACTCTTGTCCTCGTGCCAGACCAAATTTTCAATCAGTCATTGTTGCGGTTATGTCATGTGAAAAACATATTTTGCCATTTAACTAATTATTGTGGCCCTCCCCAACAAATCATGCATCACAATTGTCTCAATACAGTACAAATATCTTGAGAGTACTGGGATCCATGCCATGTGCAACGAATCTAACACGGGTTTCAATATCATGAAGAAGATTCACAGGGTCCGTCCAATAGTTATACTACAGATTACATTTATGGGGGCCAGATTCAAAGAAAGGTCCCTCACTTTAATTTCTCATTTGAGTGAATTAGATATGCAAATCATTTTACAACAAACAGGAAATTCTGGAGATTTTTGTTCATGTTCAGAGGCAGATGATAAAATCAGAATAAATATACGTACCAAGTTATGATTATATTCAGTACAATTATACACCATCTTTTCATGCAATCTGGTGTCTTTTATCTGAGAATGAACAAATGACCTTCAAACAAATATGAAAAATAGCATTCACATATGTGCCGCTTTAATGTACCTTTATGACAGTCCAATTCGATGGTGAATTCCTCAGCTATCAACATATAGTTATGCTTGGTCCCTGAACCTACAACATGATTTAAAAAAGAGAGTAGGTCCTGGTTGCTGCCATTGTCCTTTCTGTAGAGACATAGAGGGAGAAGGGTGATGCTTTGGCCCCACAAATATAACCAGAGATAAACCCATTACCATCCTTGGTGCATCCATGTTGGCCATCTCCGTCTTCACAGTAAATGAGAGTTGTCCCAGTCTTGGCAACAACAGAGTCAAGACATAAAGTAAGATAATTATCATCACAGGTGTCACAGGTCTTCCTTCATCATTAAAAATTGGATGCAACCATGAATCTGTAGGGGTCACGTCATTGGAAACCCCACTTCCTCCATTAACAAAGCCTATGTGCGGCATGGGGTTGATATTGGGAGTCACAGCACTAACATTTACCTTGTCAAACTACGAATCGGGTTAAATAACAAAGGGGTTACAGGTGTATGACCATCCAAAACTTGTATAAACTTCATTCAGAGCTACTTAAATGACACAAGGGACTGAATTATAAACCGAGCATACATGTTTAGCTCTATGTGCCATCACTGTTCAAGAGAACAGGGATATAACAGTGATTAGCACCATCAGAGCTACAAGGAATTTTTTTGTTGCCCGAGGCCTACCTACTTTCATCATGCAATTAGGATTCACTAACATTTTAGCGGCAGCCATAAATGATCCTCAGTTTACTTAGGGTAGGGCATAAAATTTCTGATGGCCATGCAGCAAAGATACAATCCCAAAGAGGAATTGCTTGCCGCAGAGTGGATTATAGAAATAATGATTCTGAGATTGATTTGATTCAAAAGAAATACTCTCCACTCACCCCCACCAAATAGCGAAGAAAGTATAGAAACAGGAATATGCCTCCGTCCTAACAGAATTGAATCCATAATTCTGAAAAAAGTTTGTCATAGTCTGCACAAGTTAACATTGTGCGCATCGAGTATGCATAGACAATTTAATATTGTGGTCCATGAATTCTGAGTCACCTTGACCCAAGGTACATGATACTATTAACCAGTTGCTACTTTTCTGCATTTTACATTTACTGAAAAAAATACAATAAACAAAATGGAGAGGCTTATACAGTTACAGACATCGTTAGGTTCCATGTCAGCGCATTTATTTTATCATATTATTAACGCATGCATTAATCCATTTAAAAGAAGAACACAACTGTGTATGACATTAACTAAAATATAGATGACATAGCAGTGGGTAATTACTTTCAAACCTTAGCCTGATCAAACAACTATGCCTGCTCTATCCGTTGGGCAATCAAGTTCACTGCAGCATTTGCCGATGAGAACGCCCCATGAAAGCTTTCCTGATAGGAAATAGATTCCAATTCCGAAGCCATCTTCAATAAAATCTCACCTAAATCAGTTCGTTTCTCTAGCAAAGATTCATAGTAAGAATGGGCAGCAACCTTGCTGATTTCCACATTGGTTGGCTCGGGGCAGTACTCATCATCCAACCATTTGTGCAGTGTAACCCGGAGCCACTCTGATTCCTGCACAGATTCTAGGATGCATCAATATACAACCACCCAGTCCCCAATCTCGCAATTGACACCAATGCCCTCGCATATGCCCATGAGCACACACAAAGGCACAAATTAGAAACAATTAGCGCTTCATCAACAGATTACCCAATTTATCCATCAAAAGATTACTCAATCAGACTAAATTATTTCAAGCTCACAAAGAAAAAGAAGTACCTCTAAGGCCTTGGGATGGTGTAGCCAATTAACAGGGACGCTAAGTTCTTGAACGGGTAGCTCTGGGTTCTGATCTTCTTCGTTGCTTCGTGGGTTTGAAGAAAGCTGAGATCTCGTAATTGTGGGAAAACGAAGAGGTCGAATTGGAAGGAAAATTGGTTGCGATAAGACAGAGAAATGATTGGGAAGTTTAACGGTAATTAAGCTTAAATTTGAGATGGCTGTATTTGTAGGGCTTGCCCAAGAACTAAACAAGGACCTCATTGTTTGAGTTTTTTGAAATTTTCTTGCCTATTTGTCCTCTTACTGTGAATGCTAACTTTGTCTAGAGGTTCTTTGAGGCGGGAGCTCTGTCAATGGCGGGAATGATAAGGAGGATGGTTCGTTAGGGTTTGGCTTGTGAGCGAACAAAAAAAAATAAAAGGGAAATAAAAAAACGCTGTCGTGTAGATAACTTTTAAGTTTTAACCAAAAAGTATATTATCACGGGGGAAAAATATAAAAATTATAACTTAGTTATACAGTAGTCAATAGCGGCAGCAAAGTATATAACAAGAATTTTAAATAGCAGCATCAATTGTGGCCGCTACCACCCGTGCACGAGAACTGGGATTCTGTGAAATCAAAAGACCAAAACAGTCGAATCCCTTGTTTACTTTAATAAATTCAGAAACATCCTTTATTTTGCATAAGGAAAACATGTAGGTTCATATAATGGGCATAGTTCCCGCTTCCCGCTTAAAAGAAAACGGAACATTTTGTTTAACAATATCAACATGCTTTGAGTACATAAACTGTACTAGCATGATATTAGAGATATACGGGCTGCAATTATATCATGAACAGATGAGGTGGACACGCAAGTAACCCTCCAGAAAAAGCTACTGAGGAGGTGTTGGATTTGGTGAGCTTGGAATCACCCTGTCGATGTCTTCCCTTGGGCAGAGGAACATTCTTCGCACCGCACACTGAAAGTCCCTGCATTTATAGCATGCAACCACAAGCTCGGTTAACAGCCAAGTCATAGGCATATGCAACAAAACAACATTAGAAGGTTTCGCTACTTAACTGCCATGGGTTGTCTCCAACTAGCATCATGTCCCCTTCATCATCCATGTATGCAATGTGAAATCCGCTATTCCCATTAATTAAACTTCCGTTGAAGTCAAACATCTGGTCAAGCTCAGAAATGAGTTCATCGTACCCATGAAATCGAGTGAGATCCACTGACCTTCCAAGAGCAGTTCCAAACTTGATCACCTGAACGGAACAGAAACAGACAGAATTCCCCATATTACCTTCCAAAACTATTAAACTTGATGATACTGGTTTTAATCGTTCAACTAGCAGCAATTCTTCCTTCATGCTGCTTCCAAACACATGGCAAGAGGTATGGTACCTTGGTGCAACTCCTGGATACATAGCAATTCTTGCATTGCTTTTCAGAAAGGATGCCAGATACACTCTTAGATGGCTCTGAAACTTGGACAGTTTCAGAAATGCTTGATTGAGATGTTGGACGGACAGAACAAGGACTTTCAAGCTCATTGGAAGTGGCCATTTGTGGTGAAGGGAGCTCCGGTGGACTGTTGACTAAATTGACTCCAAAAAGCATGTATCTGCTGCCACCATTTGGTTGAGCTAGTGGTGTTCTATTTTCATCCTTCAGTTCCAAGGCCATGCACATCTGAGACCCAGAATTCTCAGAGCTGGCATTGGGAACTGATACGTTTTTGCTTTGAGCAGCAGTTTCGCAAGCTTCATAAGGTGCGAATGGTGCTGCAGGCCACTGATTAGAAAGACCAGGACTCATTAGGCTTCCACTAGTAAGTGACACCATGCGGTTGAGACACATATAAAATGGGTCATGCAGTGGAAACTTCAGCTTATTCTCCAAGCCTGATTGCATTTGGCCCCAAACAGGATTTGGCGGACGCACCAAAGATGGCAATAATGGTGGGTTAGCTGCACCCAATGCCTTAACACCAGTGACCCTGTTTTCTTTACCTTCTTGACCTTGGAAGACCCCTGAATGACTTTTCAGTATTTACTCAGAAAAATCAGAAAGAATCCTGCTACAAAATTAAAAGATATAATGGCAAAGGATTGCTGACCATTACTGAACAAGGAGGAAAACCAAGGTGATGATGCATCATTTGGGCGCAGCCTCTTCTGTTGGTGTTGCACAGAAGCAGGCCTCTTGCGGGTTCTTTCTATTGGTTCTATGTTCCAAGGGGAAACTCTAGCTGGCCGCGTTATTGGATCTGTTGTGGCATCCCATTTCACCTAAAAAAATCAACAAAATAAATTCACCAGAAAACATGAAAGCAACAAAGTCCCGATCTTGAGTAGCATAAACGAGAAGCTTACCTTGAGACACCTCCATTCCGAAGCAGGCCACCTAATGTGATCAACATCTTCAGTACCAACAACAGTGCCGGCAATTCTGGTTTAGAAAATTCTAATCCTCCGTAAGAAAAAAAAAACTATATATTGATGGTTTTTCAAAATTAATTTTGAATCCTGCAAAAAGCTGCTTTCATCTGTTCAATCATGCACGTATAAGTCATAGCATGCCATCGCTAAAATTTTGAAATGTTTTTAGTTCATTTTTCTAATCTGCTGGCTAGTTTTATGGGGCTTCTACTATTCCAATGGCAAGGAAAGGGGGGGTTGGGGGAAGAACCAATAGTGGAAGTAAGACTGTGAGAGCCAGAAGATAGAGAAAAGGCTTGGCCTGCACCTCTGTTCTGCACACTCTTCGCCTTCAAATACCATTCGGAATCTTGTACCAATAGAATAGTCGATTTCAGCAGACTTCATGTATTGACTAAAAGGTACGAGAAATTCAGCAGGACTTGTCCTGCAAAAATGCATAAACCAAATATTGTTAAATTCTCTAGTAACAGATTGTAAGTGTATCGAATTGAATCAGCTAAATTTACAATCCTTGCTTTCTTAAATTTGACTTCAAGAGCCACTGAATCTTAAACCATCATCAACTTACCATGGATGGTAGTAAACGGTAAACCTCGTCCCGGTAGAAATGGCATGAAAAGCCCCTGCAAGTATTCCATGCTTCATGCTGAGGCTAGATATGACCGACGTTGATGCATTATTCTGAATTTTCATCGCACGACGTACCCCGACACGAAGTTCTCCATCTTCTTCCCTGAATACAGATATCAATATTATTATTCACTAGACACGTCAACAGATATCGATCCAATTGAAACAGCTAATGGAAACAAAAAGCCTCAATTAAACAAAACACAGAACTGCATGACTATATACGCAAGCTACAGAATGAAACTTGCACTTTAAGCAAAAAATTAGTACATGAAATTTGTGGGATATAAAAGAAAATAGTTGGTACAGACACATACAAACACTTACAGAAAGGCATTACACTAAAGACACATATAACTTTGTGCTAGTGTGTTTGAATTGAACAAGTGCGTGAGAGAAGAGAGAAGAACCTGAGGAAGATACACACATCCCCAGCGACAAGCTTCTTTGAAGTTACAAATACACTCCAACCACTCGTAAGCAAATGTCGCTTTGGCTGGCCTACATTAATTATTGGGGCAGGATAAGCGACAATAATTATTGGGGCAGGATAAGCAGAACTTGACTAAGATCGGTTTCATATATAGGAAAATTTAACAGATGCTTACGAAAGAAAGAAGATTGATCAGAAGTATTTTCCAGGTTACAAATGCAAGCGGTGTTAAATGCAGCAAACTAAACCAATTTAAAGGGAACATCTTCATGATCTTTGTGAAGCAATGAACAGCTAAAATTTATGGTTAAATTACTCCAAAACACGATGTTTCATGTCAATTGGAGACAAATATAAGTACCACGATAAATATGCCGAAAGCGCCATTCCAACCCATGCAAATCCTTTGCAACCAGTTCTTGTAGTGGGGGATCCTTACACATATCCTGCAACATCAATAACATAATTAAGATATAAATGAAATGGCCTATCTGATTAATTCACCTCGGCATTTTATTACCAATGATCATAAAACGAAAAGACCTTATACTTGCATGATGCAAGATTGCATGGAATAGTCAGTCGACTATCATTTTTGGCAGTAACTATTGGATTGGCTATGTTACAGTACTGAACGTCGTTAGTTTTATAACAACATTGTTTGGCAGCTTTCTTCTTTCGTCATAAAATTTTAGCAAATCGTTCAAAAAGATTCACAGCAAGGATACAAACCAGTGGTGGAAGGCATTCATCAGCATGTCTCTTAGGAACAGAGAATCCGCCATGTGTGCTGGTGTCAGATGGAGTGAGTTTTTTGATAAAAGAACACACATTAAGTTTTGGAGGCAGAGGTGGAGAATTCCCAGCCTCCAGACTCAGCTCGTCTATCTGAAAGATAAGTAGGAAAGTGTTAAGATCACTAATTATAGCCAAGCATTATCAAATAAATTGTCATCATCTTAAAATTATGATGTCAGAATTTAAGCTGAAGAGCAATATGATTAATCAAGACTCCCGAAGACCGGACATTTGAGACCTTTAAGATTCAGTAGCTTACCTCTGGCCTCGGAAGCAAAGTAATTTGTGCAAACGCCTCATCAGTGCCGGGTTCCGCCTGAAAGAAATCAAAACAAGCCGTCAAGAACATCATCAATAAAATGATCTTGCAACATAACGTACAGATCAGGAGGTCATAAAATACAAGTCATGCATCATTCTGGGTCCAGCTTTGATTTGTTAAGGTGTCCTGAAGCTGAACCGCCGCTTATCTGATTTTACAGAACTGAAGATAGAAGAAGAAAGAATATATACACCTTCAGTTGAACATAGACCACCTCACAGAGGATCTTAGGAGGTAAATTATAAATGGGCATTTCCGCTTTATCATCTTGGCTGTTGTATGCCTCAACCTGTGCCGCAGTCAAAACGGGCAATCACAAAAAAAATCAAACAGTATCCTTCCCGCTAAAGAAAGCCACATGACTTGAATGAAACCATACTGCAATGCTTTTGATGATAGCAATCATGATGTAAATGACTAACAAAATTAGCAGAATTGAAAACATTCACTGGAATTTTAAATTCAAAGAAAAGAAAAAACAAGAGGGGAGAATAGAAAACCTGTTCCATGTGACCTTGAAGAAAGTAGTAAACAATGTCCCCAACACGTGGAACATAAACAAGTGGGCCCGCACATGCACGCCATAGTTCATTATATAGCTCATTTTTGCCACCTGAAATCACAGATTAAGACTGAAATGAAAAAGGAAAAAAAATAACAGTTATAAAGAAATTTTATTTATGTATAAATTTTTAGAAAAAAAAAAAAAAGGCACCGATCAAAATGATGATAGAGTCAAACAAGGAGAACCCATGCGGTTCAGTGATGGCTAAGTGAAGCTATTTGGGATTATTAATTAATTATTTACTTTGTAAATGAAGTTGGTGAGACAATAATATAATTGTAATAAGCGTGATGAGATTAAATATGAAATAGTGAAGAAGATAAAATAACAAAGCGCCAAAACTTTACCAGCCGCAGCTGGTTTGTGTTTGGTAGGCAAAGCATCGTCCATGCGCTTTCTATGGTGAGCAGCCACTCTTCTTGAACCTGACGCTTTCCCTTCTTCACCCATAACGACCATAATCTCTCTTTTTCACTTCTCAAAATTAAACAATAAAAGTGATCGATGGCAGCAAATGCAAGAGGAAGAAGAAGAAAGAGAAAATGAAAAGCTTCGCAAATAACAAAGAAATATAAAAAATATGATATATATGTATATATAACCAGCTAGAGGACAAAAAAAAAAAAGAAATGGAAAAAGCAGGGAAGAACTGAAGAAGAGTCCTTGAGAGAGAATGAGGCGTCCCGTGTCCCTCTACACCACTGTACCTTTTTCACCAACGACGCTCCACCATGCTCTGGGCGCACCAGCTTAAGCAGCTACCAGAGCCACAATGCGCGTGTTACGTGCTTAGGTGATATATATATATTATATGCTGTGTTATCAATAATTAATTTCGTAACGTAAAGTTTATTAAATATATATTATGATGCAGGGGAGGGGTTGGAGGTTCTGTTTAGCTACCGAGCTTTGGCGCTAGCAGCAGGCAGTAGCTCTAGCTCTGTATTTCGTACAATATCTTTAGTCTTTACTCTGTCTCTCCCTGCTGGCTGGCGATGTTTGCTACTTTTGCACCGATATCTTCGATGCACTTTATTGCCTTCACGCACATGCGCATCACCCTAATTGCCTTCTCCGCCGATTTTTGCTTCTTTCGATTACTATTTTCGCGTTACAGTCACCCTCTCGCTTCTCTTCCTCACAGCCCATCCATCAACCGTTGATTTCATTTTAATTTGATGGGATTTATAATATTATTATTTATTGATGATTTTGTTCTCATCTATGGATTTTCTAATTAAGGCATGAGGTAAGTGTGTACACTATTTATTATCATGCCTCAGCCATCAGGTTTTGGTTTTATCCGTCATATTAACTAAAATGGCATATTGGGTTTCAGAAAACAAAAAGAAACTGATGTCAGTGTCGTTAAGATAGCTGCATGGTGTTTTTGGTCCTGTTTAGGATTGTGATTGAAACCTAATAAGTTGTTTATTTTATAATTTTTGATAAAAATAATATTTATCAAATTTTATAAAAATAGTTTATTTCATAATTTTCTTCCTTTCGCCAGCAACTTTTAAAAACAGGTAGAAGGTTGTTTTTTATAAGCAGCTTATTCAATAAGCAATTAGGTCTTTTTAGAATACATATTATAACTTTAGTATTTTGATAAAAAGACAATTATATCGTACTTATCCATAAACTCTAATATATAAATTATTAGATTATGTAAAAATATAAATCTTTATCGTATTTTGTGTAATAAATTATGAAGTTCTTCAGATTTTTCTTAATTGATTTTTTTAATTAATTTTACATATTTAAGAAAAAGAATTATGTTTAAATAATTTATTAAACATAAAATAAAAAATAATTAAAATGTATGTCCATTTTGTTCATTATATAATACAACAGTACTTTCGTAATAAGATTTATCAAACGCATGTACTCTACTTTTCAAACTCACAACAACCAGAATAAAGACATTTACCAAACACCAATACTTTTTAATCACCAAATTTATTTCGTCTGCAGACAAGACAAGTTTTATTTCATCCGTGACAAAGATAAGTTGTTTTTATTTTATCAGCCTCCGCAATCCCAAACTGGCTATTTGTCCTTCTAATCATCTTGTAAAACGAGTGATTAAAAGGTATAATCACAGCTGGCTCAATTTTATATACACATGTCCGTTAATAATTTGTTTAGCAGACAGAAGTTGCTAGCATGCCGAACATCTGGATACCAAGTCTTTTGTCTTTATGCATATCTTTTGCATCATATTTCCATATATATATATATATTTTTTCAATAAGGGACTACTGACTATAAATTTAGATTTTAATACACTACATGACAAAATATAGTGCATTGAAGTCTGTATTTATTTTGTCTTTTATCTAATCTCTTACTTTATTAAATTCATGGATCCCTAATTGGAAAACTATTATATATATATAGTTTTCTGGTCTGGGATCTTAAAGTGAGGGAAAAATCTGAGAAAACTTTAAAACCGCAGGGTTTTAAAGTCTTACAAATTGAAATGCTTAAACCGCACGATTTATGCGCTTTTTCGGACGTTCCCGCACTTTAAAAATCTGGAATTAAACATTTCTATATATATGTGTGTGTGTGTGTGTGTATAATATTTTTCAATAGGGATCTCCTATTATTTTAATAATAAAATAAGGGATAAGAAATAAGAAAAACATACACTTCAAGACGGTGTATTTTGTGTCCCATAACTTATTGGTATTTATATATTTTTCTCTTTTAGGGTATTTTAAGGGGGATAAATTCAATTTCGAATTGGGTTATGATTATATGCAGATCCAGTCAGATTCAAGTCAATTACAATGGATTTAGGAAATATTTAGATTTTGAGATTTTTTTTTGTAAAGTATTTTAGTTATTAGAATATTGTTTAATATAATTATCTCATTTGACTCCTTTTAACCATTCTGGAATATAAACTAAAAACTACTACTAAGAAATCAAATGAATAAAAATTAAAATAAACAACTACTATCGGATTGGGTTGAGTCAGATCAGGTTATTTGTCCACTCCTAAAATTATATTTAAAACAAATTTTTTTTAATTTAGTGTTAACTCGATTGGCACGATTTGGTCGAGTTGCCAAAATCCTATTCAATTGGGTTGGAGTCTTCATCCGCATCCGATCGAACTCGAATTTTTTAAATCGACGGGTTATTTTAACCACCCTAGTTTATCCTTTGACATATTTAAGTAAGAGAACCCTTACTCAATAATGACTCTATATTTCTGCAAGATATAATCCGTTAATTTTGAATCAAATATAAAAAACAGAATATAATGTAAACTCTTATCATTCTATTAATGTAAAGAAATTTGGGAGTTGGTTTTATGCAAACATCATGATTTGTGCAAGTAATTATCATGTGAAGTATTCTTAAGTAATAGACCAATATACAGTTCACCAAATGATGCAAGAGACTCTGAGAATGAGGTTCTCTACCCATGTTAATTAATTAGATAAATAAAAATTACTTGTCAATGAGCAAAGTTGGCTTTTATTTTTCTTGGTTGGGATTTTAATGTTGGGTTTTTGGTTAAAACCACGTGCAATGATTGGAAAAATATAAAAAAAAAAAAAAAAACTATGAACATTGCTGATGCCAACCACTAGCAGAAACAACGAATGGGGTTGGCGCGGTCAAAGGGGCGGGGAAATGGAGAGAAAGAAAACAAAAAGCCGCAGAGCTGAAAACGATAAAACGTACACGAAACATGTCGGGGGCAATTATGGAAAAAAGGCGGCTCCACGTCACTGCCTCTGGCCTTCAGCTAATCAGCTACGCTGCACTACTAATTGAACCGCTCGTGCGAACCTTAAAATTTCCGTCTACACTTCACGCCGTCACCATGCCAACAGCCGCCTCACCGTCCTGCAACAAACACGTGTAAACAAAACAGAGAGTTCAAAAAACGACACGTCATGTGCTCCTCACAACACGTGTCCTCTAAAAAGATTTGCCCGTTACGTTTCTTTCTGGAAATAATGGTGATGCGGCGGGTGCATTCTGTAAGTGAGCCCTATGATGCTCTCTTTTGTTCTTGGGTTTAACCGACGGCGTTATCAAATCTTTATTTGTTTGCAGTCTATTGCATTTTTATTGTTGAAAATGGGAACATCCCGTTATTTATTTATTTTCTTTTATTTTTGTAATTATTTTAAATTTTGTATTTTGAGCGCAAATATATTACGTTTCTGACTAATAAGAACAGATGCTTTTGAATGTCGAGTTTTTGATGATGATGAAGAGTGACGACAAATTATGTATCTTGTTGACTTTTTAAATAAATTGTAACTCTTAATATCATATTTTTGTACGGTTAAGTTGAACCAAAGGATCCGAAACGAAGCAAAGGTGGTAATGAAACATTGATGATATCAAAGGTTTTGTTTTAGTTAAAACAGAACAAAAACGTTAAAATTTTTATGGGCGTTAAGAAAATCAATGTAGGGGAACAAAAGCTAACAAAAGAGTATAATGATAAAAATAAAAAATGAAATTGTAGAGATTTGACTTTTCTTTGTTTATCCATTGTTTTTTATTGCTTAGTCATGGATTAATTTTTTTTTTATTTGAGGGGCTCGTCATAATGAGCTAAACAGGAACAAAGCGGGGGTGAGTAACCCCAAACATGTCTTGCGAAATTAAATAATAAATACCTTCAGGCGGGTTAGAAAAAACATGTAAACCAGGAGGACCGGAATGAGCCATATTAGCCATGAAATCTGCAGTAGAATTTGCTTCACGAAAAATGTGAGTGATTGTAGTCTGCCAATGTCTGCTTAATACCTCCCGAATAGCTACAACTAAAGTGTAGAATACATTAAGAATAGCTGCCCTCTTCGAAATCATCTGAGTGACACAGAGACTGTCCACTTCCACCAGTAGCCTTTTTATGCCTACATCCCAGACAAGGAGTAAGCCTTGGTAAAGACCACAAAGCTCAGCCATTATCACTGAACTCTCCTCAAGGCGCATACAAAATCCAGAAATCCAATGACCAGTAGAGTCTCGAATAACCCCTCCAGCTCCCGCTTCCCGATTATTTTTATAAGATCCATCTGTATTCAATTTGCACCAAGGCCATGGAGGAGGCACCCAGCTAATAAATATTTCCTTTTTCCTCGGTTGCTGGCTTATCTGAGAGTTATTAACTCGATGAATTTCAGTGGCTCTGGCCATAATATCCATTTGAATAGTGGAGCTGTCCACTAGCTTCCCAGCATTAACGAAATGGTTTCTCCAGAACCATAATCTCCAAACAACCACACCAAAGATGCAGGTCCAAGGAAGAGAAGAAGTAAACTTCCACTTATTTTGCAGGTTGGCAATAATCCAGTCGCGAAGATTAGAGTGGAAGAAACTCGTGTGACCGGCCACTGGAACCATCCGAAGCCACACCTGCCTAATACAATTGCAGTCCCTCAAGACGTGGAGAACATCTTCAGACGTCCCTCCACATCGAGCACAACCCTCTGACACGGGGATATGACGTCTAGCCAGCTCATCAGAAGTCTTTAGTTTACCATGCAGAATTTGCCAAAGAAATAAGCGGATGGATTGGGGGCCCTTCCAAGACCAAGGCAAATTCCAAGAGTTGTCATGCTCAGCTGGGAATGGATGACAAAGAGAGGTATAGGCTGACCGAACCGTAAACAATCCTTTAGAGTCAAGACACCAGTACATTTTATCCGAACCAAGATGAGGAGCAGGAGGTATAAACGAAGCAATCTGCATGAGAATAGCATTTGGCAACAAATGCTCAAATTGTGACCAATTCCAACCCCCATGCTCGTTCGTAAACTCTCTCACAGTGGCGTTAATACAGCCAATAGGAATTGGCTGAAGGGCTAGCCTGAGCAAAGGGACGTGCTTCGTAACCCAGCAATCCAGCCAAAATCGGGTTTTGTTTCCATCACATACTGACCAGCGAGCTCCACGGACAGTGGCCAACCACGTTCTCTTGATAGCCATCCAAGTTTGAGATCCGGCCTTATCGGGGAGGGAGGTCGGAAGCTTGCCAGGATCGATCCCATACTTAGAGCATAAAACCTTAACCCACAACTTATCGGAGCTAGACAGAACCTCCCAGCTCAACTTCATCAGCAGCGCCTGGTTAAGTTCTTCCAGCCTTTTGAAACCCAACCCACCATGGTTTTTCGGCATGCAGATTTTATCCCATCCCACCAAACTAATCTTGTGTCTATTCGACTTCCCATCCCAGATGAAACGCCGACAGGACTTATCTATTTTATGCCGCACCGGGGTAGGAAGCAACGTCGTTTGCATCGCAAAGATGGGCATTGCTTGAAGCACGGATTGTGCCAAAGTGACTCTACCAGCAAAGGAAAGGTGAGACGCATTCCAGCCAGTGAGCCGCTTGTCCACTTTGTCAATGATAGATTGAAAAGTGTTCTTATTTACCCGTGAATGAATTAACGGCATTCCAAGGTAATCACCTAAATCAGTTGTGGCCGAGAACCCCAAGGAATTACTGATGAGCCGAGCATCTCTGGGCAAAAGGTTTTTTGAGAAGAATATTTTGGTTTTCATTTTATTGACCTTTGCTTCAGAGCTTCTACAAAACTTCTCCAGGACTGCTTCAATAATATCAGCTTGATTAATCGAAGCTTCCGCAAATAAAAGTAAGTCATCTGCAAAAAATAAGTGAGTAAGAGGAGGCCCATGTTTTACCAAACGGATAGGCTTCCATCCTCCATCCGTCACCGCTTGGTGAATGCCAAGTCATGGATTAATTTAACTTAATCATAACAGTATTATTTAGAGAATCAACGTTTGATAATTTTCCGTTATTTCAGTCAGATCCTTAACTATAATCCTTTTAAGAAATAAATTTCCAATAATAATAAC
The DNA here is from genome assembly GCA_030449925.1 of Citropsis articulata. Lineage (NCBI taxonomy): Eukaryota > Viridiplantae > Streptophyta > Magnoliopsida > Sapindales > Rutaceae > Citropsis > Citropsis articulata. The sequence goes on along the minus strand of JASUUH010000184.1, from coordinate 6,307,744 downwards.
AAAAAAGGGCCCATTTGGGCCCAAATAGTTCATTTCGATACCCAAAAAGAGATCATGGGCCAAGGCCAATGGCCAGCTAGAGAGCCACGGGATCTTGCGTTTAATATGGAAGAACCCCATTGGTTGAAATGGGGGAGGCGCCAAAATCAAGTGACGACCTAATCCAATTTCTTAAGAGATTCAGTTTAGTTATAGTAGTGTGGGAGTGTATGGATAAGGAAGCAAGCTACTTCCTAGTCCCCCATCCCAGTACTTGCTCGACTTGAATATCTCTCTAGTCTCTAATTTCAGTTGCTGCGCTGCGAAAGCAATTCTAAATCTTATGGCCACAGCGGTCGCCAATTATTGCTTCTCTGCGGTCACCTCCTCTGTTAAATTCTCTTGCTCCACTTCCTCCCACCGTCGTCTTGCCACCTCACACACATCTCTTGCTTCTGCTAATCATAAGAATCAGAAATTTAAAAATTCACCATCAACTTCTAAATCAAGCACCGCTGATGTAATAAACCCTAGCCTTGGTTTTTTTTTTTTTCCTTTTTTCTTGCATTTTGTTATCAGTTTTCAGTCGGTACTGATTCATAAAGAATCCTTTTTTTGGCAGAGGAAGTTTCCGGGAAGATCGAAAGATGGAAGAGCAGAAACTGAACGTTCTCAATCCACGGCATTTAAATCTTTCAGCGCGCAGAGAAAAGACAAGAAGGAGTTTCAGTTTGATTCGAAGGAGCAGCTGGTAGCATTCTTGAGAGTTGGAATCTAATGAACATTATACAAATTATATTCTCTAATTTGTTTTCTTGAGGAGTTTACGTTTAATCTTGTTTCAGAGTGAACCAGGGAATCTTCAAGATGCAGCGTTTCTTAATGCTGTTGTCAAGGTAAAAGTTTGATCTCCCTTTTTCATTTCTATTTATTTATTCTGCTAATAAACTTATTTAATTAAATGGCTCCAAATTTAATTTTCAATAACTTTTGAAAAATGGTTTTATTCTTTTTTGTATTTATTTGCTTATGCATTAATGGATATCTGCTTCTTTTGTATTTTTCAAGGTTTATTGCACCCATACGGCTCCCGATTATTCCCTTCCTTGGCAAAAGCAAAGGCAGTATACAAGTACTGGAAGGCAGGTTTAGAAATCTCTGTCTGTTTGCTGTTCAAGATGCACGTGTTAGCCAGTTGAATGAACATTTAAAAAGAGAAAAGAGGAATGAGGAGTTCAGTTTGTTCTTTCCATTTTTTTATTTAACTCTAGTGGTTTATTGCACAGCGTAGTTTAAATTTTAAAATTTTCTTATGGCAGTGCTTTTATGATTGGGGACGGGAAACTTTTGACAAATGCACATTGTGTGGAACACTATACCCAGGTAATCTATTTGGCTCTCCAACTTGTGATGGATACTTTATGTCTATAAAGATTTGTTAGGTAGAGTATAATTCAGAATTCTGCACTTGTTTCAAATTACCATTGCGTTTTCAGAAAAAGTTTTGGGTATTTGCTGGAGTTAAAACTCCAGTGAAATTAATGCAGATTGTATCAGTTATATGATTCCATAATGCCCGATCTGGCATTTCTGGGTAGGGGGCACGTGTATGAACATGGAGGCTTGTTATATGTTGTGGCAAAAGAAGTTTTTAAGGGGTTTGTAATGGAGCCTGGATTTATTGCTTACTTTGCTTACCACTAATAAAATTTTGATATGTAATAGCAATTTCTAGGTTTATGGTCTTTCTTGTTGTAATTTTATCAAGTTGTTTACTTTTGAGAAAGTTTTCTGCTAACTAAGGACGTTTCTGTATTTATAGAGTTTAGATTCTGTGAACCCTGGAACGAGCCAATTAATTTACCTGCTGAGCTCTGTAGTCAACTGAAGTTGACTATTAGATTACTTGAAGTGGATTAACTGGCATTTCTTGGTCATGCTGGAGGAGCAGCAACTTAGAGAATTTGTTTCATTTAAATCCCTTGTTAGTACTTGATTAAACAATGATGTGAAGATATTTGCTGAATATTTCATCTAGACAAGCATGAGAAGTCTCTTGGTTTTAAAATTTTCCTTGACAAAACTAGCAGAAACATGTGGATTGTTGAGATTAGTGTGCATGAAAGAATACATTGAATAGATATTACTTTATTGTATCAGTGTTACCTGGACTGCTGGACTGAATATATTAGTACCATGTTCAAAGATTTTATGAATTTACTTTCATAGTTGTGCCCTACTGATTTTGCTTTTTGCAGGTAAAAGTGAAGAGAAGGGGAGATGATACCAAATACGTGGCTAAGGTATTGCACCAATATAAAAACAAACATGTTTATCAGTATGTCTCGATCTGCAACATTTTTTAACAGGCTTCACTGTCACATTAAAATTGCTTGACATATTTAGATGTAGCCAGACATTCTTTTCTAGATGATGATGATAGACTTTTTCTCTATAACATCAAGAGGTGCAACCAAAAGGTAAACAGATAAGGATTTGCTATAAAGAGGTGTGCTATATGCCATGTCAAGTCTGTTGTGGCTTTGCCCTGTTTAGCTTAAGTTAGAATTGGTGAAGAGACTATAGTGTTAGTGCTTCTGTCGTGATTGCCAACTGCTCTTCATGGTTTGTGGTTGTAACAGTTGTTTTGTTTCTTATATTTGTTCTTTACTCCATTTCTTAGAATATGCCTCATAATTCAGATGTTGTGACTTGATAGAATTTTCTTTGACCAAACTTGTAATGAATTTAGGAACAAGTCCAGTTATCGGTACCTGTAAATTAAATGAACCAATTAAAACACATAAATTGTTGAGTGGAAACACAAACATTCCATGGCAAAATAGCATGCAACAGGGAAATGGTCAAACTTTTAATGTCTCTGATATTGTTTACGTAATTGCAATAAACTTCTGGTTTTAGGACCTTGATTTGATATATGTTTTCTTTCTACATTTTAGAGATCAGGGGAATTGTTTCTCGGTTGCTTCACTTCTGTCATATTTTCGATTGAGGTTTTATCATGCTTATTGAAAAATAAATATTTGTTGCCACTTACACTCATCTTTGGTATTTAATGCCCAGGTTTTAGCTAGGGGTGTTGACTGTGATATAGCTTTGCTTTCAGTTGAAAGTGAGGAATTTTGGAAGGATGCTGAACCCCTGTGTCTTGGGCACTTGCCGCGTCTTCAGGTTTAAATTGCCTCTTCCCCTTCAAATAATTGTGTATCTGTGTTTTATCATGTGTACGGACTTATTCTGTTGGATCATAAAATACATCATAAAAAGCATAATAATATCAATAATAGGATTATTGAAATTATACCCCGGTCAGATCCAGATCTGACATTGACATGATTCAACAAAAAGAATGACCATCCATCTAGGTGAACTTGGCTCAATGGTATTTGCCTAGATTATATTGCTTAACAAATTATTAAAATACAGATTTTGCAGATTATAAAGTTATCTTTAGTTATGGAATCTATTGCATTTTACTAGCACAAAATTCTTCATTTGTGTGTTTTGAACTCCTTTATTTTGCTTTATTGGTGGCCAGGATGCAGTAACTGTTGTTGGATATCCCCTTGGAGGAGACACCATTTCAGTAACAAAGGGAGTTGTATCACGTATAGAGGTATGGTTACCTTCCCAATCAAGTTGAAACTATATGCTAACTATCAAGTTGTGTAGTCTCTGTGTCAACATGTTTTTAAACAATTATACAGCATTGAGTTTCATCAGGTGTTATTTGCTTAGGTCACATCATATGCTCATGGGTCATCTGAATTGTTGGGCATTCAAATTGATGCGGCAATAAATCCTGGTCGGTAGGAATTTTAATATTTGAATTCTTTTTCATAAAAGGCTTTTCTGTTTCAAAATTACTCATATTTATGTGCTTTAATATCAGAACTTTTTGTGTTTCCCCCTTTTTTTTCGTTAAGGCATTATTCTATATCATTGTGATAGCCACTGCTTATACCTGCTAGATTATAGGTAATAGTGGTGGTCCTGCTTTCAATGACAAGGGCGAGTGCATTGGGGTGGCCTTTCAGGTAGAATTTCTGGTCTTTTATTAAAGAAATGTGTGTCTAGTTATTTCTGCATATTATCTTTTTCTTGGATCAATATATTACTGATTTAATCCAGTCCGCTTTCGATGTATCGGTTTTTAGTTTTACATAGTTTATTTCTTAGTATCTTTCCAGTTATGACTGTTATGTAGCGTAAAATCCTTTTCTTTCTATTAATTATTATTTTTTAAACTTTGTGAAATCATTTTTTTTTTCCATTTGGTTATTATTGTTCTAAATCTGTTTCTTATTTTTAACCACTGATTATTCTTTTTCTTTGCTCATGTGAAGATCACTTACTTATTGTTACTTGTAGTTTTTGCTGCAAGCTGTTATTCTAAGTTGTTTTACAAGATACTTTCTCTAGGTCTACAGATCTGAAGAGGTTGAAAATATTGGATATGTGATTCCAACCACAGTTGTATCTCATTTTTTGAGCGACTATGAGAGGAATGGGAAGTACACTGGTGTGAATCTCTTCTTGCCTTTAATTTTTTCATGTTTCACTTCTGGGATATTAATATTTTTTATGATCTATATATGCAATCTATACATGTTTGGCTTTGGCTAGGCAATGATTTTATTTGTCTATGTGCTATGCATTGGAGATCTTGTGTCATTCATTGTATAACCTAACCTGAGAGATGTTACTAATGTTCATGTTAGCTAATGATAAAAATTCAATTTTCACGTTCCTGAAGCTTCTTGTTCTAGTCTGGTTTTTGGACATGACAACTTCTTTGTGATAGAGGTTCCACTACATGCAATGTATTGCTTAGTTTAATATTTATTTATTTTTGCTTTTAAGAAAACTACTTTTCCTTGTAAAACCAATATTGCAAGTTTTTATATATTCATTTCACAATGTAATATGCTTATATAAATGTATATATCTTTGTATTGGCACATATCCATGCTTGTACAATTAGTTGTAAGTTCTAGAGAAGCAAATATATTAATAATTGAGTTGCTGAGTTTTTGGCAATTTGTACAATTCAGTATATAGACACCTTCAGGATCTGTCAGCAAACTTTACCACTTACTATTTCTTTGCTAAACTAAATCATGATGCACAGAAACTCAAAAGAGACTTTGATACCTTAACTCCAGGTTTCCCTTGCCTTGGTGTATTGCTGCAGAAGCTTGAGAATCCAGCACTGCGTACATGCTTGAAAGTACCGTCTAATGAGGTGCGTCTTTTTCCAGAGGCGTCCTTTATGAGCCTCCGTAAAATAAGAATTTATTTTACACTTTCTTAGTGTCACATCTGCTGAAAATTTTGATGTAATTTCTTTTGGCAAATTTCTTCTCTTCTGTATTGTTGTTGGTGTTCATTAGGTGCTGTAGGTTTTTTGTGTGTGCGCAGTCTGAAAGATTTCACTGTCAATGAGTTGTGTCTAAATTTCCTCAAGTGTGGAATATGATAAATTTGGTGTTTATTGGTATAAAGGAATTGGTCGATGTGGATACCATAACAAGATTGATTAAAGGAATCTGTGCTTTCCAATTTGATAGAATCCAAGCAACTATTTTTAAACTTTAAACCAAGGCTTAAACATATACTGTGGACCATGATAGAATTTACAGTTGTAGCATGGTCATATATTTAAGCCACCGCCAAGGAAATGTGAAAAAATATTTGAAAAATCATTAGAGTACAATAAATGCATGCAAAGAACTTGTTTAATATTATTGTGAAAAAGGTTGCATCAGTCAATTATAAAAGATCATTTTTTTTTTTTTGGGTGGGTGTGTCAATTGATTAAAAGAAAAGGATGTATTAATACAAAACAAAGAACTTGTTTAATATTATTGTGAAAAAGGTTGCATCAGTCAATTATAAAAGATCAGTTTTTTTTTTTTTTTTTTGGGTGGGTGTGTCAATTGATTAAAAGAAAAGGATGTATTAATACAAAACAGAGTATTACTTGGCTGTTTATGTATACTCTGCATAGCATTTCAACTTGCCTCAGAGGCTCAGATTTCATCAGCAAGCTTCATTTTATTAGTGAACTAATCTATCTTTTGCAGGGTGTGCTTGTAAGGAGAGTTGAACCCACATCTGATGCTAATAATATCTTAAAGGAGGTATGCTGGCACTTCAAAGCCTCACGGGCTTGTTGTATTGAATTTCATTCATTCTTGTCAAGCTGGCTTCCTAATACTTCTTCTGCTTCTGGTATATGGCTTGTTTTTTACTCTTTACAGTGTTTTATGTGTTTCGAACTTTGATATTACCTCTGAATTTCCAGGGGGACGTGATTGTAAGCTTTGATGATATCCATGTGGGGTCTGAAGGAACTGTGCCATTCCGTTCAAATGAGCGCATTGCATTCCGCTATCTCATTAGTCAAAAGTAAAGGCATCTTACATATATATAATCATCTTATTTTTATACTTTCTGTTCAATGTATAATGTATGAGAACATTACATGCGGTTGATCTAGTGAGGTTGAAACCTATGTTGTGGCTATACTAGTGCATCACATGATTACACTGGATGTGGGGTACTTGTTTCACTTCCTTTTATCTACCACCCCTACTGTTTAGGCATGTACTGCAAACTTTACTGTTTAATGGGATGCTGTGGACAATCCTTCAAGAAATTAAAACCTGATCAATTAGTTCTGCCAAGAAGGTATCATGTTTTGGTTGTGGCTAGAAGCTTATGGCACTCTATAATACCTTTTGTATGGTTGGATTTTGTTTGTTGTGAATACATACCAGTATAGACTTATAATTTTGGTTATTCCATGTCTTTTAGAGTATTGCATGGATAGGTTATACCCTTTGTTATTTATTTTATTCCCTTTTCTATTCTCTTCAGTCATTAAATTATGCCCTAATTACCTCTAGTATTGTCTTATTCATTCATAATTCTGTGATGTTTAGGCTTAATCTTATAATGATCATTATATCTCCTTAGGCTTTATCTTATAGTGATCATGATATCTACTGCACTCCCACACAGATTTGCAGGCGATGTAGCAGAGCTCGGTATTATTAGAGCAGGGACATTCATGAAAGTTAAAGTAGTCTTAAATCCGCGGGTGCACTTGGTATAGCAGTGACTTGGCCTTGTAGAAAATTCTATGGAGAAATCTATTTGTCATCTGCTTTCATGTTTAAACTAACTGCATTTAATTTCTCATTGATCACTTCAAGGTTCCATATCATATTGACGGAGGTCAGCCTTCTTATCTCATAATTGCTGGTTTGGTGTTTACCCCTCTCTCGGAACCACTGATAGAGTATGCTACATATTTTTTTCCCTGTGTACTTAGCCGCATAATAAATGCTCCTTCCCGTAGAATGTTCTTTCCTTTCAAAATTTGAATGCTAACGATTTATTTTTATTTGACTTTTCTACCTTGCAGGGAAGAATGTGATGACTCCATAGGGGTAAGTTCTTATAGCGGTCTTTAAAGTATAGTTTTCATTTGAATCAACATTCCGTAAGCAAATTGGATAATTCTTCGCCAGAAATTGATTTTGATTGTCTTTTTTCTGATTAGCTGAAACTGCTAGCCAAGGCACGATACTCTTTGGCAAGGTTCAAAGGGGAGCAAATTGTGATCCTATCGCAGGTAAGCTGAATGATATTCCTTCTAATATTGTACATTGGATGTTTAGAATATTAGTTGTGCTTAAAGCTCAAATCTTTCATTCTGCTTGGTGCTAGTGTCTCTTTTATTCTGTAATTGTGGCAGTGATTTCTGTCGGATTCATATCCTGTTGGATTGACATATATTTTTATCAGAAGTTTGTGATGATTTATCCATCAAAGCTTTGTTTCCCCTTTGTATTTCCTATTGATAGGTCTTAGCAAATGAAGTAAGCATTGGATACGAGGATATGAGCAATCAGCAGGCAATATGTCTTTTAACTGTTATACTCAACAGGCTAAAAGTTGCTCATTTGTACATGTATTCATTTTTTTTATTTTTCAATTAAATTTGTAGGTTTTGAAGTTCAACGGAACTAGAATAAAAAACATCCATCACCTAGCCCACCTAGTCGATTGTAAGTGATAACATCCTCGGGTTGTCTATTTTGTTCACTCTCACTGTACTCTCATCACGATTCTCCCATGTTCTTGGCCAGCATGCAAGGACAAGTATCTAGTTTTCGAGTTTGAAGATAATTATCTTGCTGTTTTGGAGAGAGAAGCAGCAGTAGCTGCTTCATCATGCATTCTCAAAGATTATGGAATTCCGTCTGAAAGATCTTCTGATCTGTTGGAGCCATATGTGGATCCTTTGGGGGAAAACCAGGCAATAAAACAAGATTCAGGCGACAGCCCAGTTTCAGATTTGGAAATTGGTTTTGACGGACTTAAATGGGCATAATCATGAGATGTTGACAGTTCAATCCAAAGACTCTCTCACGATCAGCGATGTGGGAACTGGAAGACATGGTGAGAGTGATACAGCCTGCGGGGGACCTCCAAATCTGAATGCCGAGGCTTCCGCTTTCCGGTCCTTTTAGGGCCATAAAAAATGGGCTTTTTTTAACAATTATCATGGCAGGTTTTTCATTCTCTTCTTGGCGGTTGGGTTTCTTGAGTTCGAACATCGGGCCAACAACTTCCTGCTTATATTCTTTTTTTTTTTTTTTTGTTAATGATTTTTTCAGCAAGAGCATAATTGTAGCAGAGGTGGCTGTCATTAGCCATGAAAGCATCGGATGCAATGCTGTGACAATAAAATTATTAACTTTATTCATAATAGAAGTTAATAATGGTGAACGTACTGCATTTTTTTACCTTGTGAACATACTGCAGCCCCCGCCGTGATTTAAGTAAATCTGGAATTGGGGTTCTGGGGAATTATATCGGCAATTACATTTTGTGAACATACTGCATTTTTTACAGTATTCAAATAAAGTATTTTAAAATCCGATTCAGAACTTATTTCTTATAATAATTAAAATTCCAATCACGTTACAAATTAACAAAATTTAAATATTAAATAAAACTCCATCTAATGTTTATTCATTTATTTCACTTACCCAAAGCGAAGACAAAGAGAAAAATAAAGAAAACAATTATCTGTTGCCCGCAGGAAGAACAAACGCAAAAACAGAAATCAAACAGAAACACAACCACCAAGCGATTTTAAGTCTGACAAAATTATGATGAAATTGTGGTACCATACCACAGCTGTATCCAGTCATTGAATTCAGTTCACAGTTGTCATCCTAGTTGGATCTAATGGTTAGGTGTAGCTGAGGTATGGTATCACAATTGTATTATAACTGGACCATTTTTAAGTCATCAGGCGTAATCTTCATTTCAAGGGTAAAATCGTCAGAAAACTTATGCCAAACAAACTTTACAAGGCAAGTTTCTGTCTCCTCCTCTGGTCCCTTGTTATTAAAATACCAATTTCGGATCGAGTTCAGGCGCCAGAGCAATTTTCTCGAACCTGGACCGAGTTATTTTTGGGCTTGGACTGGATGACCAGGTCCGCCTCGATTAAAATTTTGAGTTCACAGGAATTTTGGAATCCCTAGTTGAATCACCGCCGATATGATCTCCACAACCAGTGTACATACCATTTGATGCTGAATCACCAAATACTTAGATGTAATCAGCAAAAATGATAATGTATGTGTGTGTGTGTATATATATATATAATATTAAAACTTATTATTTGATTATACTTTTCTTCAATAATGAATGCCATCTTTTGGGCAGGCATGGCGATAAATGAGCGAAAATGAAGACAACACACACATTACACACACACACACACGCTGTAAATGAAATATCAAACCGGCAAGGACACAAAATGAATTTAATAGTATATATTATCTCATAATGGCAAATCTAGAAAACATAAACTTATTCAACAGCTAGCAAATTTAAAAATCACGACAGCATAAAAAATTGCGCACACGAATTTAATTAACAGGGACGTAAAATGGAGTTGATATGATCAGCAATGTTTTGGGCATCAACACCAGCCCCATAGAGTCCTCTGCTTGCCAATCCAACGCAGTATAAACCATTCTTCCCTTTCCAATGATTTGGGTAACTCTGCTTTGGAATTCCATCATCGTTCAGCATAGAATCATCTCCCTGCTCAACAACAACAACAACAAAAAGAAAATCAAAGCAAAAAAAAATCTAAGATTGATCTGTACTTGTTGTAACCATTAACGCGAAAGAGCAACAAATTATTATAGAAACAATAAAAAATAAAATGGCAAAAGGCGATTTGTTTTGGGGGGGAGCCAAAGTGAGAAGCGTCCTATTTCCAATATATATGTATATAATATTATATTACCTTGAGCCAAATATTTGTTGATCTCTTGAAGCCAGTACAGAAAACAATCGAGTCAAAGTGATGGGAGTGTCCATTCTCAAATACCACCTCGTTGCCTCTAATGCTCTCGATTCCCGGCAATACCTGTGAGGAATTTTAAATTATAAGTAATACAACAATCAACTCATTTTTATATATACATATATATATATATATATATATATATATATATATATATATGACATGTGTAATTAAAAAATTAATATAATTACTACTTACATATTAATTTTTCATAATATATATGCACATATGTTATAATTTTATTTATTTATTATATAATTTTTTTGAAGAGACTATTACTCATAATATTTACAATTATATAATTACAGTCATACAATTATTAAGACTCGTTAACATCAACTCTGATATAGCACTGCTTAGATTTTTAACCCTCTCAAATATTCGAGAAAGTTTGACTGCCTTCACTCAAACTCTGGGGCTCTAAAGAAAGAATTTTAAATTAAACTTCTATATTGCATTTGCGGAGACTTGAACTCTTTCCCTCACAAGCTCTAACCACTTAAGCTAGGCCTAAGTGTTATTTATTATATAACTAATATAATATTTTAGATATATTTTAAAATTTTGGTTAGTGCAATATACAATGTGTGTGTGTGTGTGTGAATATAGGGGTAGGTTCAAGAGACACAATTTTAAACACAATTTTAGACAAAATTTTATAACTATTAGATTAAAAATAATTAAGGGTCCAGATTAAATATGACATGCCTTTTTTAACTTTGAAAATCAATTAATTAATGTAGTGGGTCTCTTGCAATAATCAATAATTACCCGTTCCTCTCTCTCATTTATTGTATTTCTCTTTTCAATTGTTATACCCTCTTTCTTTTTTATATTCATCTTTCTTCTATAAATCATGGTACTGAAAAAAAAAAAAAACTTTTCATATACACAAGAGTAGATTAAATACTTCATCCCTAAAAAGTGTATAATGTCAGAACAAGTAGAAGACATATCAAGCAACCCTCACGTGATATTTCCAGTAAGCAATGATGTTGTTTTTTTTTTCTTCAATGAGTTATTTATTTATCTATTGCTTCGTTTGCAAGATTGGAAACAAGTTTTGAAATCAATGCTATTTATCAATATATCTTTCTATTTACATGTTTTAGTTTCTTTTATATACAATAACTTGATCATGATTTAATATATTAAATCTAATTTAGATGGTTAAAAGTGGTGCTGAGCAAATAAAAGCACCATATGTGAGGATGTTCTTTGAAACAATTGAAGAAGCCCGAAGCTATTATGAAGAGTATGGTCGATAAGAAGGATTTTGGATTTGAACTCGGACTTCATCCAAGACAAGAATAAGCTCAAATGAGATAACTAGTATGCAATTTGTGTGTGCACATGAAGGAAAATATTTTTCAACACATAAGAAACATAAGGATACTGAAGAAACTAATGGGATAGAGAGTGTAGGCAAAGTAAATAGGAGATGTTCAACTGTCAAATGTGGTTGTGAAGTTGGAATGCAGATTGTACATGATAAGTTATCTAATAAATGGAGAGTTTTAGTATTTAAGGGTACTTACAACCATAAAGTATTACTCCAGCAAGAAAAATGAAAATGAACTCAAATAAGTATATGCCTACCATAGCTAAAAATTTGACAAAGACGTTTAAAAAAGAAAACTTGCAAATCGGAAAGGTTTGTTCAGTTTTTAATGATGTGCAAGTTGGTTTTGATAGTAGAGATTGTTATAATCACTTGAGAAATGTTTGATATAAACAATTAGATGGAGGAGATGCTCAGTCAATTCTTACTTAATTTAGACAAAAGCAAGCTGAAAATCCAATGTTCTTTTATGCAATCCAATGTGATGAAAGCAGGAGGGTAGTTAATTTCTTTTGGGTGGACTCTCGATTACGTATGGCCTATCAATATTTTGGGGATGTAGTCACATTTAACATCACTTATAGGACTAATAAGTATGATATGCCTTTCGCACCATTTACAGGAGTGAATCATCATATGCAGTCGATACAATTTGGATGTGCTCTTTTACAAGATGAGACAGAAGTAACATTTTTGTGGTTACTTGAAACATGGCTTGAAGCTATGGGAGGACGTGACCCTATTTCTATCATTACTGACCATAACTTAGGAATGAAAGGAGCAATTGCAAAGGTTTTTCCAAATACTCATCACTGTTAATGTCTTTGGCACATTAAAAAAAAGTTTGTTGAAAAATCATCTCATTTGTATTTTAAGAAGTCAAAATTCAAGGCAGCAATGAAAAAATGTATTATCTTGACATACAAAATTAAGGATTTTGAAGAAGGTGGCAGACACTTATGGTTGAAAATGGACTAAAAGATAATGAGTGGTTGAATCATCTCTATGAGATACAAGCTTCTTGGGTGCCTGTTTATAATCGTGGTATATTTTTTACTGGAATGAATACTACTAGGCGCAGTGAAAGCATTAATTTTTTTTTGATGCCTTTGTTACCTCAACAACAAATCTTAGAGTTTGTTGACAAATATGAGCAAGCATGGAAGAAGATCATGGAAAAAGAAAGTGATGAAGATTTTAAATATGAACACAAGTATCGTATTGTGAGTGATGGGGAATTTCTTTTAAAACATGCAGCCAAGTTATATACGAGAAATGCTTTCAACAAGTTTAAGGATGTGTGGAGTCAAGTTAATCGATACAAAGTTGAAGAAAAAGGATGTGACGAGGAATATCAAGTATTCTCTGTGATAACAAAAGTTCGGTGAATTTGAAGAATTTTTGGTCAAGTTTAGTCTACAAAATTACAAGGGTATGTGCGAATATCAAAAGTTTGAGTTTATGAGAATACCTTGCAGACATATTTTGAAAGTATTTATTCGGTTAGATATTGATTTGATACCAGATCATTTCATTTTTTTTTCAAGATGGAAACAAGAGGCAAACAAATTTACAATTATGGATTCAAAATATTTGGGACAAGATGATGTTGTTTAAGAATCAGAGACTTTAAGGCCTACTCATATGTGTCAACAGGCCACAAAATTGGCTTGTATTGCTGTATCGTCTAATGAAACATATATGATTTATATGGATGCCATCAATGGATTATCTAAAAAGTTATCAGAGGTATCTAAACATGCAACTATTGACTTCCCAAAAAGAGATGATCCAACTATTGATACACAATCCTCTGATATGTTGCTTTTAAATCCTAATATTTCACAAACTAAAGGTAGAAAGAAAGAGGCCAGATTGAAAAGTGGCATTGAGTTATCCCAAAATAAGAAAAAAAGGTTTTGTGCCTTACGTGACAAGTTAGGACATGACAAACGAATTTGTCTTTTGAATCCAAAAAGAAAGAAAATTAAGCGAAATAACCTAGGTACTAATTATTTATTCTTTTCTTTTTGTTTTCGTTATCAAATTTTTCATCTTGTATTATTAGTTTTTGTTAATCCATTTCCATCAAAATTGCAGGCCTTGAGGAGAAATCAAAATTGGATCAAGCTATGAATAGTGATGTTGGGCGCAAATTTTGTGAGTTCAATTTCTTATCACCTTTTTTTTTTTCCTGTTCGTTAGCTAATTTGAATAGAAAAGTGTTAGTGTAGAAGAAAGGTAGTTTGTTAGAGCATGTATGGTTTTATCTTGTGCATTAATTATTATATTGAATCATTATTATTAAGTATATACTATATAACACAATTTATTTTGATATTTTTACAGGCATACGGAGGAGGTAAAAATAAATTGATAACGTTTTCGCTAATGGTCAAATTTTGAAGTGGAGCACTTTTATTGATGAGATAAATTTTTTTTTTGTTTATGTACTTGGTACTTTGGAATTTTTTTATTTATTGAGCATGTTTGAATATTAAAATATCATTATGTAAGAGATGAATTATTTTAATTTGTAACAGCTAAGTTTTGTCCATACTTATAAAATTTTTACCGTACACAAGAAATTTACAGGCATAAGGCACTTTTGTATATGAAAAAAAAATATTTCATTAACGTGATTCATAGAAGAAAGATGAATATTAAAAAGAAAAAGGACATAACAATGGAAAAGAGAACTACAATAAATAAAGAACGGATAATTATTAATTATTACAAAAAATTTACTATATTAATTAATTAAATTTTAAAATAAAAAAAAGACTCTCATATTTAATCTGAATCCTTAATTATTTTTAATTTAATGATCCTAAAATTTTGTCTATATTTGTATTTAAAATTGTGCCTCTTAAACCTATCCTATAAATAGAGAGAGAAAAAGAGAGAGAGAGCAACCGAATCATTCAAATAATAAATATCTGATCACCTAGTAATTAATTACCTGAATCTCCCCAGACTTGATTTTCTTACAGGTACCGACATCGATAACCGGGAACTTTCCATAAGCAGCTTTCGTGAAAAAAGGACCCTCCCTGGGCTTGTGGATTCCATACTTGCTCAAATCTCCATAAACGAGCCTGCTAAGCATCACCATCAATGTGTCGACCCAGTCACGTGGAACATACTTCAATAAAACCACCCCAAAATACACCATCTCCCTCGACAGCACATGAACCTGATTAATTAATTGATGAAGTAGATAGATATATAGAAATTAAGTAAGAAAATATGTGCATGCCAAGTGAAATAATAATGAATTTACCCACCGGGCTACGGACAACTAAAGAGGTTTTGGCGGCATGGTTGGCTAGATCCAGTGCAATTTCCATGCCAGAATTTCCAGAGCCAACGACCAACACATTCTTGCCGCCATAAGGTTTCCCATTTTTATACTGAGTGGAATGAATAACCTCTCCAGTCCCGGTGGCACTACTGCAGAAAGAACTCAGTCCTCGAATATCCGGCGTAAAAGGGCTGCACGTTTCCCCACTTGCAACCACGAGAAACCTCCCGCAATAATATTCCTCAATCTCACGGCCGGAACTTCGTAAGTTGATAGCCTTAACGTTCCACGTATCCGTTGCCTCGTCGTAGCTCGCCGATTCAACGGATCTTTGGTACAATATGAATGGACTGATGTTGAAGACGGAAACGTAGTGATCCAAGTATTCAATGAATTGGGCTCTGGAGACAAACGTCGGATAAGAAGAAGGGAACGGCAGGTGAGGGAGCTGACAAAATTGCTTTGCTAAGTGAAGACGTAGGCGATCGTAGGAATATTTCTTCCAAATGGACGCGTAACAATTTTCTCTTTCGAGGATTACGTAAGGGATTGATTGAAGGCTGAGGCAGGCCGCCGTCGCCAGGCCGGACGATCCTGCCCCTACTATTATCACTTCTACTCCCGCTGCTTGCTCTTTCATTTCTTCTTCTTCCTCTTCTTCAGGTTAATTTTGAGTTAATTGATTGTTATTGCTCATCTGGGGGTGCCTTTTCTATTTATATACTGAAAATCTTTACGTTATCTGTACGACTGCAACCAATTTTTATTTTGATACTATTGAAGACGTAACTTACCTCAAGTACAGTAATAGTAGCGGGTCTTATCTCGTTATACTTTTATTGTTTCTGGCGTAAGTATATATATATATAGATAGAGTAATTTTTATGTCTGCAGAAAAAATTTGAAAAAATTTTAAAATAATAAAATTTAAGAGATTTAAAATTTAAAATAATTAAATAATATAATTTATATATTTTTTAAAATTTTTTCATATTTTAAAATTTTGAATTAAAACATCTCTCTATGTATATAGTCACTGTAGCCTCCACCATTTTAATTTTCTCATTATATGTGATAAATCAAATATTTTTTATACGTCCTCGGTGTTATGAGAAAAACTTTTTTACGTAGGACCAAAAGATTGGAGTACTACCAATTTAACAGATTGATTGAGTTAATAATGAATCATGCATGCACAAGTCTTTCTCCAAAGTTACCATGCTGAGTTGCTGACTATAATATCTTCTTAAGCGTGCATTTGTTTTTTTTTTTCTTTTCTTCTCTTTAATACAAAATAAATAAGTATTACATTTGCATATAAAGTAACATTATCTAGGTCATGTTACTATTAAGGAAAATGTTATTTGCATATGAAAAATAGAGTAAGGATACTGGTACACAAAGACAAAATTAGTAAAGTGAATAAGTTTGTTTTATAATGAAATGTTTCTTATCTTTAATGACCATGTATAATTTTTTGTATAATATTATGTACAAATAATATTACCTACCAAATGGTTATGCTACCTCGAATGCACGCAAAATTATTGGAATCTGCATTGAATAACTTCATTTATTTATTGTTTATTTAATTTTGGCTTAAGAGAGAAGAAACAGATTAGCATGCGAGTCGCATTGGACAGAAATCAGAAAAGCATTTTCACGTTTTTGATTGAAAAAGACATTGAAAATAGCATTCTTCGTGTTTCCATAAATGAAGTTATCCCCAGATTTCAGTTTATTTGGAAATTTGACATCCACACGTTCGTTCGGAATTTCGACATCCACATCTTCCACACCACACATACTTTTGTACGATCCAGAAAGACTCAACCACATACGTGTATTCTTGGATGGATAATTTTGCCAGCATGTTTCCTTGTTTGTTGGGAAAAAAGCAAAGTGAATTTGTCGTCAATGGAAACGTAAAGATTACCTGACGCTGCCGATAGGCTCTGGGTTAAGGCTCAATGGTTCTAGGAGAAACTTTAGAATTGGAAAATCTCTTTTTTTTTAAGCAAAATAAAAGATAGCTCAAATTAAAAATAATAATAAGAATAATAATAGCACAATGACTTCATGAATTTATTAGATAACCATGCAATGCAGCTGAACTTGAAAAATGAAAATCATAAAAAAAAGTTTAAAATCAAAGTTATGTATTTTGTAAGGATATTTTATGGAATAAATATTTATTTAGTCTTTATATTTTAAGTTAAATATTTATTTAATTTTTACATTTTAAAAGACGTCTCAAGATATAGATATTGTTAAATTTATTATATTTTTGTCCCCATACTTTTCCTCAACTTTTACAAAAACATTCTTGCAATAATCTTGGGGGCATTAACAAAGGGAAGAAAATGTTAATTTATCAAATTAATCATAAAAGTAAATATAAATTAATGTAAAAATTTTTTACTATTATTTTATTTTTAAAGTTAATTTAATATTAATTTGATACTTGTAAAGAAAATTATTGTCAGGATATTATTGTAAAAATAAAGAAAAAGTAAGAATAAAAAGATTTTGGGCATTTGCTGGAGTTAAAACTCCAGTGAAATTACTGCAGATTGTATCAGTTATACGATTCCCTAAAGCCTGATCTGCCATTTCTGGGTGGGGGCACGCGTATGAACATGGAGGCTTGTTCTATGTTGTGGTAAAAGAAGTTTTTAAGGGGTTTGTAATGGAGCCTGGACTAGTGGATTTTATTGCTTACTTTGCTCGCCACTAATAAAATTTTGATATGTAATAGCAATTACTAGGTTTATGGTCTTTCTGGTTGTAATTTTATCAAATTGTTTACTTTTGAAATGAGCCCGAAACCCATTGGCACGCCCATGGGATTTTACTAGGTTTGTGATTTTATCAAGTCTCAGTGCTTGCAGAGTGTTAGGATTTAATTTCTTTGTATAATAGGGGTTGAATAGTCTTTTCATATTGAGATAGAATCGATTTTCTTCCGGTATTAATAATGAAGACTGATCTTCTTTCAACTTTAAGTGAAGGGTTGACATTCGGACGGTGCCATAATAAAATTATTCAGAAGAGATCCGATCGACTTTTAATTGTAAATATTAATAGAAAATTCTGATTGTAATATATCATTGTATTAAAAAAAAAAAAATTGTTTACTTTTGAGAAAGTTTTCTGCTAACTAAGGCGTTTCTGTATTTATAGAGTTTAAATTCTGTGAACCCTGCAATGAGCCAATTAATTTACCTGCTGAGCTCTGAAGTCAACTGAAGATGACTATTAGATTACTTGAAGTGGGTTAACTGGCATTTCTTGGTCATGCTGGAGGAGCAGCAACTTCCAGAATTTGTTTCATTTAAATCCCTTGTTAGTACTTGATTAAACAATGGTGTGAATATATTTGCTGAATATTTCATCGAGACAAGCGTGAGAAGTCTCTTGGTTTTAAATTTTCCTTGACAAAACTAGCAGAAACATGTGGATTGTTGAGATTAGCGTGCGTGAAAGAATACATTGAATAGATATTACCTTTATTGATCAGTGTTACCTGGACTGCTGGACTGAATATATTAGTACAGTGTTCAAAGATTTTATGAATTTACTTTCATAGTTGTGCTCTACTGATTTTGCTTTTTGCAGGTTAAAGTGAAGAGAAGGGGAGATGATACCAAATACGTGGCTAAGGTATAAACCAATATAATAACAAACATGTTTATCAGTATGTCTCAATCTGCAACATTTTTTAACAGGCTTCACTTCACATTAAAATTGCTTGACATATTTAGATGTAGCCAGACATTCTTTTCTAGATGATGATGATGATAAACTTTTCTCTATAACATCAAGAGGTGCAACCAAAGGTAAACAGATAAGGATTTGCTATAAAGAGGTGTCTTATTTGCAATGTCAAGTCTGTTGTGGCTTTTCCCTGTTTAGCTTAAGTTAGAATTGGTGAAGAGACTATAGTGTTAGTGCTTCTGTCATGATTGCCAACTGCTCTTCATGGTTTGTGGTTGTAACAGTTGTTTTGTTTCTTATATTTGTTCTTTGGTCCATTTCTTAGAATATGCCTCATAATTCAGATGTTGTGACTTGATAGAATTTTCTTTGACCAAGCTTGTAATGAATTTAGGAACAAGTCCAGTTATCGGTACCCGTAAATTAAATGAACCATTTAAAACACATAAATTGTTGAGTGGAAACACAAACATTCCATGGCAAAATAGCATGCAACAGAGAAATGGTCAAACTTTTAATCTCTCTGATATTGTTTACGTAATTGTAATAAACTTCTGGTTTTAGGACCTTGATTTGATATATGTTTTCTTTCTACATTTTAGAGATCAGGGGAATTGTTTCTCGGTTGCTTCACTTCTGTCATATTTTCGATTGAGGTTTTATCATGCTTATTGAAAAAAAAATATTTGTTGCCACTTACACTCATCTTTGGTATTTAATGCCCAGGTTTTAGCTAGGGGTGTTGACTGTGATGTAGCTTTGCTTTCAGTTGAAAGTGAGGAATTTCGGAAGGATGCTGAACTCCTGTGTCTGGGGCACTTGCCGCGTCTTCAGGTTTAAATTGCCTCTTCCCCTTCAAATAATGGTGTATCTGTGTTTTATCATCTGTACGGACTTATTCTGTTGCAACATAAAATACATCATAAAAAGCATAATAATATCAATAATAGGATTCTTGAAATTATACCCCGGTCCGATCCAGATCTGACATTGGCATGATTCAACAAAAAGAATGACCATCCATCTAGGTGAACTTGGCTCAATGGTATTTCCCTAGATTATATTGCTTAACAAATTATGAAAATACAGATTTTGCAGATTATAAAGTTATCTTTAGCTATGGAATCTATTGCATTTTACTAGCGCAAAATTCTTCATTTGTGTGTCTTGAACTCCTTTATTTTGCTTTATTGGTGGCCAGGATGCAGTAACTGTTGTTGGATATCCCCTTGGAGGAGACACCATTTCAGTAACAAAGGGAGTTGTATCACGTATAGAGGCTACAATCAAGTTGAAACTATATGCTAACAATCAAGTTGTCTAGTGTTTGTGTCCACATGTTTTTAAACAATTATACAGCATCGAGTTTCACCAGTGTTATTTGCTTAGGTCACATCATATGCTCATGGGTCATCTGAATTGTTGGGCATTCAAATTGATGCGGCAATAAATCCTGGTCAGTAGGAATTTTAATATTTGAATTCTTTTTCATAAAAGGCTTTTCTGTTTCGAAATTCCTCATATTTATGTGCTTTAATATCAGAACTTTTTGTATTTCCCCCTTTTTTCTCGTTAAGGCATTATTCTATATCATTGTGATAGCCACTGCTTATACCTGCTAGATTATAGGTAATAGTGGTGGTTCTGCATTCAATGACAAGGGCGAGTGCATTGGGGTGGCCTTTCAGGTAGAATTTCTGGTCTTTTATTAAAGAAATGTGTGTCTAGTTATTTCTGCATATTATCTTTTTCTATATATTACTGATTTAAGCCAGTCCGTTTTTGGTGCATCGGTTTTTAGTTTTACATAGTTTATTTCTTAGTATCTTTCCAGTTATGACTGTTATGTAGCATAAAATCCTTTTCTTTCTATTAATTATTATTTTTTAAACTTTGTGAAATCATTTTTTTACCATTTGGTTATTATTGTTTTAAATCTGTTTCTTTTTTTTAACCACTGATTATTCTTTTTCTTTGCTCATGTGAAGATCACTTTCACTTATTATTACTTGTAGTTTTTGCTGCAAACTGTTATTCTAAGTTGTTTTACAAGATACTTTCTCCAGGTCTTCAGATCTGAAGAGGTTGAGAATATTGGATATGTGATTCCAACCACAGTTGTATCTCATTTTTTGAGTGACTACGAGAGGAATGGGAAGTACACTGGTGTGAATCTCTTCCTGCCTTTAATTTTTTCACATTTCACTTCTGGGATATATAAATTTTTTATGATCTATGTATGCAATCTATACATGTATGGCTTTGGCTAGGCAATGATTTTATTTGTCTATGTGCTATGCATTGGAGATCTTGCGTCATTCATTGTATAACCTGAGAGATGTTACTAATGTTCATGTTAGCTAATGATAAAAATTCAATTTTCATGTTCCTGTAGCTTCTTGTTCTAGGCTGGTCTTTGGACATGACAACTTCTTTGTAATAGAGGTTCCACTGCATGCAATGTTTGATATTGCTTAGTTTAATATTTATTTATTTATGCTTTTAAGAAAACTACTTTTCCTTGTAAAACCATTATTGCAAGTTTTTATATATTCATTTCACAATGTAATATGCTTATATAAATGTATATATCTTTGTATTGGCACATATCCGTGCTTGTACACTTAGTTGTAAGTTCTAGAGAAGCAAATATATTCATAATTAAGTTGCTGAGTTTTTGGTAATTTGTACAATTCAGTATATAGACACCTTCAGGATCTGTCGGCAAACTTTACCACTTACTATTTCTTTGCTAAACTAAATCATGATGTACAGAAACTCAAAAAAGACTTTGATACCTTAACTCCAGGTTTCCCTTGCCTTGGTGTATTGCTGCAGAAGCTGGAGAATCCAGCACTGCATACATGCTTAAAAGTACCGTCTAATGAGGTGCGTCTTTTTCCAGAGGCGTCCTTTATGAGCATCTGTAAAATAAGAATTTATTTTACACTTTCTTAGTGTCACATCTGCTGAAAATTTTGATGTAATTTCTTTTGGCAAATTTCTTCTCTTCTGTATTGTTGTTGGTGAACTTCATTAGGTGCTGTGGGATTTTTGTGTGTGTGCAGTCTGAAAGATTTCACTGTCAATGAGTTGTCTCTAAATTTCCTTGAGTGTGGAATATGATAAATTTGGTGTTTATTGGTATAAAGGAAATGGTCGATGTGGATACCATAACAAGATTGATTAAAGGAATCTGTGCTTTCCAATTTGATAGAATCCAAGCAACTATTTTTAAACTATTTTTTTTTTTTTTGGTTTTAGTCACTTAGTATCCCGGAAGAAACCTGTGAGACACCTTGCCGTCTGTACAGAAGTCGTCAACCGCAGTTCTCCCAAATGCGATTTCATGACTATCTGAAAGAAACCCAATGCCATGACTCCATTACCAGTAGAGCCAACACTTTGTTGGTAACTATTTTTAAACTTTAAACCAAGGCTTAAACATATACTGTGGACCATGATAGAATTTACAGCTGTAGCATGGTCATATATTTGTGCCACCGCCAAGGAAATGTGAAAAAATATTTGAAAAATCATTAGAGTACAATAAATGCATGCAAAGAACTTGTTTAATATGGATTTCTTTATCTTACATTCATTGTAAGATACACCTCACACATGAACAGTGTGTGGGCCCCACACATGCATTGTTCATGTGTGAGGGTTGTATCTTACAATGAATGTAAGATAGGGATTCCCGTTTAATATTATTGTGAAAAAGGTTGCATCAGTCAATCATAAAAGATCAGTTTTTTTTTTTTCTTTTGTGGTGGGTGTGTCAATTGATTAAAAGAAAAGAATGTATTAATACAAAACAAAGAACTTTTTTATTATTATTGTGAAAAAGGTTGCATCAGTCAATTATAAAAGATCAGTTTTTTTTTTTTTTTTTTTTTTTTTTGGTGGGTGTGTCATTTGATTAAAAGAAAAAGACGTATTAATACAAAACAAAGTATTATTTGGCTGTTTATGTGTACTCTGCATAGCATTTCAACATGCCTCAGAGGCTCAGATTTCATCAGCAAGCTTCATTTTATTAGTGAACTAATCTATCTTTTGCAGGGTGTGCTGGTAAGGAGAGTTGAACCCACATCCGATGCTAATAATATCTTAAAGGAGGTATGCTGGCACTTCAAAGCCTCAGGGGCTTGTTGTATTGAATTTCATTCATTCTTGTCAAGCTGGCTTCCTAATACTTCTTCTGCTTCTGGTATATGGCTTGTTTTTTACTCTTTACAGTGTTTTATGTGTTTTGAACTTTGATATTACCTCTGAATTTCCAGGGGGACGTGATTTTAAGCTTTGATGATATCCATGTGGGGTCTGAAGGAACTGTGCCATTCCGTTCAAATGAGCGCATTGCATTCCGCTATCTCATTAGTCAAAAGTAAAGGCATCTTACATATATATAATCATCTTATTTTTATACTTTCTGTTCAATGTATAATGTATGAGAACATTACATGCGGTTGATCTAGTAAGATTGAAACCTATGTTGTGGCTATACTAGTGCATCACATGATTACACTGGAAGTGGGGTACTTGTTTCACTTCCTTTTATCTACCACCCCTACTGTTTAGGCATGTACTGCAAACTTTGCCTGTTTAATGGGGATGCTGTGGACAATCCTTCAAGAAATTAAAACCTGATCAATTAGTTCTGCCAAGAAGGTATCATGTTTTGGATTTGGCTAGAAGCTTATGGCACTCTATAATACCTTTTGTATGGTTGGATTTTGTTTGTTGTGAATACATACCAGTATAGACTTATAATTTTGGTTATTCCATGTCTTTTATGGTGCGTTTATTTACCGGATTGGGGAATCGGAATCCGGAATCGGAATGATTGACGCGTTTACTTCGCAAAAATAAGAGGGGAATTAGAATGGGAATGACGGAACCCATATATATTTGGGAATGGGGAATGGGAACTTGATTCCCATGGGGGGAGGTGGGAATCAAGTTCCCATTCCTTGAACTACCCATTTTGCCCTCCCCTAAAACAAAAAATACCCATTTTCTCATAAGCTATAATTAATTAATATATTATTATAATTAATTAATTATTATGATTAATTAATATATTATTAACTATAATTATTAATAATTATAGTTCTTGAATAAATAATCATAATAATTAATATATTATTAATATTATTACAATAATTAATACATTATTATTTTAATTAATTAATTAATATATTATTATAATTATTATTATAATTAATTCATATATTATTAATTAATTAATATAATTATTACTTTTAATTAATATATTAACATATTATTAACAATAATTATTAATAATTATAATTTTTGAATAAATAATCACAATAATTAATTTATTGTTATTGTTATTATAATTAATTAATATCTGTTATAATAATTACTAATATAATAATTATAATTAATTCATATATTCTAATTAATTAAATACTTTAATTATTACTATTAAATAATATAATAATATATTATTTAACAACAATATATTAACAATTATAGTTCTCAAGTAAATTATCACAATAATTAATATATTATTATTTTAATTAATTAATTAATATATTATTATAATAATTATTAATATAATTATTATAATTAATTCATATATTATAATTAATTAATATAATTATTACTATTAAATAATATAATAATATATTTTTAACAATAATATATTAATAATTATAGTTCTCGATTAAATAATCACAATAATTAATACATTATTATTTTAATTAATTATTTATATATTATTATAATAATTATTAATATAATTAATATATATATTATAATTAATTAACATAATTATTACTATTAAATAATATAATAATATATTATTAACAATAATATATTAATAATTATAGTTCTCGATTAAATAATCATAATAATTAATATATTGTTATTTTAATTAATTAATTAATATATTATTATTTTAATTAATTAATTAATATATTATTATAATTATTATTATAATTAATTCATATATTATTATTAATTAATATAATTATTACTACTAATTAATATATTAATACATTTTAACAATAATTATTAATAATTATAATTTTTGAATGAATAATCACAATAATTAATATATTATTATAATTAATTAATTAATATTAATATTATTAGTTAATATATTTTTATAATAATTGTTAATATAATTATAATAATTAATTAATAAAATTTTACAATTAATTAATATATTAGTTAATAATAATAATTATGACAATAATCCATTAAGTACTTTTTAGTAATTTATTCTGATTCAATTTCATTCATTCGATTCCTGGTTTAAGTAAACAACTTAATTTGATTCACATTCCCTATTCCGATTCCAGCTCATTCCCATTCCTGTCCATTCCGATTCCAGTCCATTCCGATTCCAGTTTAGTAAACGCAGTATAGTATTGCATGGATAGGTTATGCCCTTTGTTATTTATTTTATTCACTTTTCTATTCTCTTCAGTCATTAAATTATGCCCTAATTACCTCAAGTATTGTCTTATTCATTCATAATTCTGTGATGTTTAGGCTTAATCTTATAATGATCATTATATCTCCTTAGGCTTCATCTTATGGTGATCATGATATCTACTGCACTCCCACACAGATTTGCAGGCGATGTAGCAGAGCTCGGCATTATTAGAGCAGGGACATTCATGAAAGTTAAAGTAGTCTTAAATCCGCAAGTGCACTTGGTAAAGCATTGACTTGGCCTTGTAGAAAATTCTATGGAGAAATCTATTTGTCATCTGCTTTCATGTTTAAACTAACTGCATTTAATTTCTCTTTGCTCACTTCAAGGTTGCGTTTCATCTTGATGGAGGTCAGCCTTCTTATCTCATAATTGCTGGTTTGGTGTTTACCCCTCTCTCGGAACCACTGATAGAGTATGCTACATATTTTTTTCCCTGTGTACTTAGCCGCATAATAAATGCTCCTTCCCGTAGAATGTTCTTTCCTTTCAAAATTTGAATGCTAACGATTTATTTTCATTTGACTTTTCTACATTGCAGGGAAGAATGTGATGACTCCATAGGGGTAAGTTCTTATAGCGGTCTTTAAAGTATAGTTTTCATTTGAATCAACATTCCGTAAGCAAATTGGATAATTCTTCGCCAGAAATTGATTTTGATTGTCTTTTTTCTGATTAGCTGAAACTGCTAGCCAAGGCACGATACTCTTTGGCAAGGTTCAAAGGGGAACAAATTGTGATCCTATCACAGGTAAGCTGAATGATATTGCTTACTAACATTGTACATTGGACATTTAGATTGTTAGTTGTGCTTAAAGCTCAAATCTTTCATTCTGCTTGGTGCTAGTGTCTCTTTTATTGTGTAATTGTGGCAGTGATTTCTGTCCGATTCATATCCTGTTGGATTGACATATATTTTTATCAGAAGTTTGTGATGATTTATCCATCAAAGCTTTGTTTCCCCTTTGTGTTTCCTATTGATAGGTCTTAGCAAATGAAGTAAGCATTGGATATGAGGATATGAGCAATCAGCAGGCAATATGTCTTTTAACTGTTATACTCAACAGGCTAAAAGTTGCTCATTTGTACATGTATTCATTTTTTTTTAATTTTTCAATTAAATTTGTAGGTTTTGAAGTTCAACGGAACTAGAATAAAAAACATCCATCACCTAGCCCACCTAGTCGATTGTAAGTGATAACATCCTCTGGTTGTCTATTTTGTTCACTCTCACTGTACTCTCATCACGATTCTCCCATGTTCTTGGCCAGCATGCAAGGACAAGTATCTAGTTTTCGAGTTTGAAGATAATTATCTTGCTGTTTTGGAGAGAGAAGCAGCAGTAGCTGCTTCATCATGTATTCTCAAAGATTATGGAATTCCGTCTGAAGATCTTCTGATCTGTTGGAGCCATATGTGGATCCTTTGGGGGAAAACCAGTCATTAAAACAAGATTCAGGCGACAGCCCAGTTTCAGATTTGGAAATTGGTTTTGACGGACTTAAATGGGCATAATCATGAGATGTTGACAGTTCAATCCAAAGACTCTCTCACGATCAGCCACGTGGGAACTGGGAAGACATGGTGAGAGTGATACAGCCGGCAGGGGACCTCCAAATCTGAATGCCGAGGCTTCCGCTTTCCGGTCCTTTTAGGGCCATAAAAAATGGGTTTTTTTAACAGTTATCATGGCAGGTTTTTCATTCTCTTCTTGGCGGTTGGGTTTCTTGAGTTCGAACATCGGGCTTTGTCTCCTCCTCTGTTCCCTTGTTATTAAATTATCAACTTCGGATCGAGTTCAGGCGCCGGAGCAATTTTCTCGAACCTGGCCCGAGTTAGTTTTGGGCTTGGGCCGGACGACTAAGTCCGCCCTGATGAAAATTTTGAGACTTTTCGAGGTTCACAGGGATTTTGGCATCCTAGTTCAATCACCACCGATATGATCTACACAATCAGTGTACATACTACATACCATTTGATACTGAATCACCAAATACTTAGATGTAATCAGCAACAATGATAATGTATGTGTGTGTGTGTATATATATATATATCTAGCTAATATTAAAAATTATTATTTTATTATACCTTTCTTGATGTATGCCATCTTTTGGGCAGGCATGGCAATAAATGGGCAAAAATGAAGACAACACCCACGTTTACACACACACACTGTAAATGAAATATCAAACCGGCAAGGACACAAAATGAATTTAATAGTATATATTATCTTATAATGGAAAATCTAGAAGACACAAAGTTATTCAACAGCTAGCAAATTTAAAAATCACGACAGCATCAAAAATTGCGCACACGAATTTAGTTAACAGGGACGTAAAATGGAGTTGATATGATCAGCAATGTTTTGGGCATCAGCAGCAGCCCCATAGAGTCCTCTCCTTGACAATCCAACGCAGTATAAACCATTCTTCCCTTTCCAATGATTTGGGTAACTCTGCCTTGGAATTCCATCATCGTTCAGCATAGAATCATCTCCCTGCTCAACAACAACAACAACAACAACAAAAAAAAGAAAATCAAAACAAAAAAATCTAAGATTGATCTGTACTTGTTGTAACCATTACCGCGAAAGAGCAACAAATTATTATAGAAACAATAAAAAATAAAATGGCAAAAGGCGATTTGTTTTGGGGGGGAGCCAAAGTGAGAATCGTCCTATTTCCAATATATATGTATATAATATTATATGGAGAATTGTTATGTTACATAATCATGTAATATATATGATTATACAGCAGTCATTCGATAAAATCTAACAATTGTGAAAATAATATAATTTTTTTTATGTTATATTTTCATAACCGTGGGATAAAATTCAATGACTACTGCATAATCAAGTATGTTACATGATTACGTAACATAGCAAAAGCCTATTATATTACCTTGAGCCAAATATTTGTTGATCTCTTAAAGCCAGTACAGAAAACAATCGAATCAAAGTGATGGGAGTGTCCATTCTCAAATACCACCTCGTTGCCTGTAATGATCTCAATTCCCGGCAATACCTGTGCAGTAGTGCAGGAGGAATTTTAAATTATATCACAAGTAATACAATTAATTGGTATATATATATATATATATATATATACGAAATGTGTAATTAAAAATTCAATATAGTTACATATTAATTTTTCATAATATATACACATATGTTATAATTTTATTTATTTATTGTATAACTAATATAATATTTTAGATGTATTTTAAAATTTTTATTAATACAGCTATACATGCCTCTGTGCGTATACAGGTGTGTGTATATATACACAGAAAGAGAGAAAGAGAGAGATCATTCAAATAATAAATATCTGATCACCTAGTAATTAGTTACCTGAATCTTGCCAGACTTGATTTTCTCACAGGTACCGACATCGATAACCGGGTACTTTCCATAAGCAGCTTTCATGAAAAAAGGACCCTCCCTGGGCTTGCGGATCCCATACTTGCTCAAATCTCCATAAACAAGCTTGCTAAGCATCAGCATCAATGCGTCGACCCCGCCACACGGAACATACTTCAATAAAACTAACCCCAAATACACCATCTCCCTCGACAGCACATGAACCTGATTAATTAATTGATGAAGTAGATAGATATATAGAAATTAAGTAAGAAAATATGTGCATGCCAAGTGAAATAATAATGAATTTACCCACCGGGCTACGGACAACTAAAGAGGTTTTGGCGGCATGGTTGGCTAGATCCAGTGCAATTTCCATGCCAGAATTTCCAGAGCCAACGACCAACACATTCTTGCCGCCATAAGATTTCCCATTTTTATACTGAGTGGAATGAATAACCTCTCCAGTCCCGGTGGCACTACTGCAGAAAGAACTCAGTCCTCGAATATCCGGCGTGAAAGGGTTGCTCGTTTCCCCACTTGCAACCGCCAGAAACCTCCCGCAATAATATTCCTCAATCTCACGGCCGGAACTTCGTAAGTTGATAGCCTTAACGTTCCACGTATCCCTTGCCTCGTCGTAGCTTGCCGATTCAACGGATCTTTGGTACAATATGAATGGACTGATGTTGAAGACGGAAACGTAGTGATCCAAGTATTCAATGAATTGGGCTCTGGAGACAAAAGTCGGATAAGAAGAAGGGAACGGCAGGTGAGGAAGCTGACAAAATTGCTTTGCTAAGTGAAGACGTAGGCGATCGTAGGAATATTTCTTCCAAATGGACGCGTAACAATTTTCTCTTTCGAGGATTACGTAAGGGATTGATTGAAGGCTAAGGCAGGCCGCCGTCGCCAGGCCGGACGGTCCTGCCCCTACTATTATCACTTCTACTCCCGCTGCTTGCTCTTTCATTTCTTCTTCTTCTTCTTCTTCTTCAGGTTAATTTTGAGTTAAGTTGACTGTTATTGCCCATCTAGGGGTGCTTTTTCTATTTATATACTGAAAATCTTTACGTTATATGTACGACTGCAATCAATTTTTATTTTGATACTATTGAAGAAGATGTATCTTACATCACACTCCATTCATGAACCCCACGTGGCTTTCATACCCATTATATATAGTAATTATTAGGTTAGGATTTTAAGGTGTAAGAAAAATTTGAGAAAATTTTAAAACAGTAAAATTTAAGATAATTAAAATTTTGAATATTTAAACTACATAATTTATATATTTTTTAATTTTTTTTATATTTTAAAATTATATATATATACATGGGTCATTGCCACCCTTACCGTTTTAATTTTCTCATTCTTTGTGATAAATCAGTATTTTATGTGTCGTTGGTATTACGAGAAAAACTTTTATGTAGGACCAAATGATTGAGTACGACCACTTTAACATATTGATTGAGGTAATAATTAATCATACACACCAAAGTTACGATGCTGACTATAATATCTTCTTAAGCATGCATTTTTTTTCTCTTTAATACAAAATAAAGAAGTATTACATTTGCATATAAAGTAAACTATTAAGGAAAATGTTATTTGCATATGAAAAATAGAGTAAGGATACTCGTACACAAAGACAAAATTAGTAAAGTGAATAAGTTTGTTTTATAATGAAATGTTTCTTATCTTTAATGACCATGTATAATTTTTGGAATCTGCATTGTATAACTTCATTTATTTATTTATTTATTGTTTATTTAATTTTGGCTTAAGAGAGAAGAAACAGATTAGCATGCGAGTCGCATTGGACAGAAATCAGAATAGCATTTTCACGTTTTTGATTGAAAAAGACATCGAAAATAGTATTCTTCGTGTTTCCATAAATGAAGTTATCCCCATATTTCAGTTTATTTGGAAATTTGACATCCACATGTTCGTTTGGAATTTCAACATCCACATTCAACAAGGTTTCCCTTATAATATAGTGGCTGTATGAGATACAGCCACTTTTTTTTTTTTTTTTAGCACCGGTACTATTGGAATATAACCCAAAATTTCGGCATTTAACGAATTTAGTAGGAATATCAAACATAAAACCAGTGAAAAATAAGTTGAAACACATGAACCAATAATGTAGAAAGTCTGAACGAAAATTGTGAACTCATCTAACGGAAAATAAAATGCTTTAATATAACCCAAAATTTGAGATTTAACGAATTTAAGAGGAATATCAAACATAAAACCGGTGAAAAATAAGTAAACACATGAACCAATAAGAGAGAAAGAACTAAAATTAGTGACTCATCTAACGGAAAATAAAAGCTTTAATATAACCCAAAATTTTAAGATTTAACGAATTTAAGAGGAATATCAAATATAAAACCTAAAATAAACAAACACATGAACCAATAATGAGAGAAGAATCTAAAATTAGAACTCATCTAACGAAAATAAAAGTTTACTTGGAATATAACCCAAAATGTCAGATTTAACGAATTTAAGAGGAATATCAAACATAAAACCAGTGAAAAATAAGTTGAAACAAATGAACCAATAAGAGAGAAAATGCAACGAAAATTAGGAACTCATCTAATGGAAAATAAAAGCTACTTGGAATATAACCCAAAATTTCGGTATTTCACGAATTTAGTAGGAATATCAAACATAAAACCGGTGAAAAATAAGTTGAAACACATGAACCAATAAGAGAGAAAGTGCAACGAAAATTAGGAACTCATCTAACGGAAAATAAAAGCTACTTGGAATATAACCCAAAATTTTGGTATTTCACGAATTTAATAGGAATATCAAACATAAAACCGGTGAAAAATAAATTGAAACACATGAACCAATAACAGAGAAAGTGCAACGAAAAATTGAAAAAAAATAAAAAAATGATTGTATGGTACAGCAACTGTACTATATGATGACTCCATTCAACAATCCTTCAAAAAGAAGACGGAAAAAGGAAATTAGTTAGAAAATGTTCACATAATTGCCCTTTCTCAATAACTACCACACCCCCATCAAAATTTAAGTCCCAACTCATAATAATTAATATGTGCTCCCACTTAGTCCCACACATACGTACGGTCCAGAAAGACTCCACCATTTACTTCGTATTCTTGAATGGATAATATTGCCAGAATGTTTCCTTGTTTGTTGGTTAAAAATAAAAAATTAGGGAAAAAGAAAAAAGTAAAGTAAAAAAAATCCATTCCTCACAAGACGGTTGCCTCAGCTCTGCACGCATCGGTGTTTTAATTTAAATTTTCTTCCTTGAAGTTTGATTGAATCAGCTTTTTCATAGAATGACATCCTCGAATATTTAAAATACGAAAAGGCCATATCGTAGATATAAACAGCCTTAAGAATTATACGATTATAAATATCGAATAATGTATATCTCTCGAATATTCAAGCCCGAAATACACATATTGTAGATAATCAAACGAATCTCAATAATTATATAATTATAAATATCACGAGTAATAATCTCCTTATTAAAAAAAGTGAATTTGTCAATGGAGACGTAAAGATTACTTGACGTTGCCAGCAAGGTATTTGATGGACATCTCAATTCTGAATTAGGACTTGATATCATTTCGTGGGTGTCATGCATTCTGTTGAACGATATTGTAATGTGAAAACACAGAAATGAAAGGCCAAATTAAAGTAAAGAGGCTTTTATGATGTGGTGCAAGGCTTTAGGAAAAGAAATAGTCAGAACTCAAAGCGTGCCGTGTATAATATTGTTAATGACGTGATTGGATTACATCTACTTGACTATATAATATTCTGCTTAAGAATTAATGAAATTAATAAAATAATTAAATACTATTAATTTAATATGGTGTAAATGATTGTTTGAGTTCCCTTTTGGGTTTGTACAACCTCGATCGAGTCGGTGCTTCTTGAAGTTGTCTTGAATGGGGGGGGGATCCAAACTGCCAGGAAGAACAAATATAAAGCAACATGAAAGGCGATAATGACTCAACACAAAACCAGATAGTATGTATAGGAGGAGTAACTTTTTACAGTAAGGAAATCTCTTTTCTAAATAAAGTAAGAGATAGGTTAAATTGAATAATAATAATAATAGTACAGTGACTTCATGAATTTATTAGATAACCATGTAATGCAACATAACTTGAAAAATAAAAATCATTAGAAAATTAAAAATCAAAGATATGCATTTTGTAAGGAATATTTTAGGGGGTAAATATCCGTTTAGTCTTTATATTTTGGGTTAAGTACTCATTTAATTCTTATATTTTAAAAAACGTCTCAAGATACCCATGTTGTTAAATTTATTATACTTTTGTCCTTATATTTTTCTTCAACTTTTACAAAAATGTCCTTGGGCATAAATAAAAAGGAAGAAAATGTTAGTTTGTCAAATTAATCACAAAAGTAAATAAAAATTAATGTAAAAATTTCTTGTTATTATTTTACTTTTAAGGTTAATTTGATATTAATTTGGTATTTGTAAATAAAATTATTGTAAAAATTGTTGTAAGGATATCATTATAAAAATAAGGACAAAAGTGTAATATATTTAACAGTAGGAATGTTTTAAGATAATTTTTAGAATATAAGAACTAAAGGAGCATTTAATTTAAAATATAAGGATAAAAATATTTTTAGTATTTATGTAGTTCAAGTGAAGCATATTTCATGTTGTTAAATCGGGTTGATATAAAAAAAAATATGACGTGGATGATAACACTAGATTACTTGCATTCTAAGTCAAATAAATATGTCCTCATAGATTAGAGATAATCTGTATATATGAGTCCGCATGTGCGCTAACTGCTAAGATTGGTTGTTCACTGGTTGCACTCAAATTGACACTCTTTTATCAATTCAACGATTCAACGGCAACATGCATGCATAGCCATAGGTTGGGATGCCTACCGCTCACTCCGGCCCCACCCCAAAAGCCAAACCCTCAGGCCTCAGCCCTCTTGAGTCTTTTACTAGTCTATATGTCCGAATGTTTGTGTGTAGACAAGCAATTTATTTGGGTGTCGTCGAGGAAACGGCCACGAAAATGTGTGCATGATAACTTGCAATCTTTAAGTTGGACACTACACATGACATGCTTTATGCGTATGTAATGTAAAAGAGGGGGCATATATAATTCAGTCTCTCATTCTAGCTCCTTATTTTCTCTTGAGTACTCATGAGACTAGGAAAAAGTCTTTTTAAGTTTTGGAGATTTGACATTTTCTCCCAATTTTCTCCCTTTTTTTTTTTTTTTTTTTAACCACTCCCTATTAACCTTTTATATTATATCCCACTAATTATTTTCACATCAAAATCTTAACCAAAAAAATAATTTTTATTTTGTGGATGGAATGTTAACATTAAGAGAGTATCAATTATTATAAAAACTAGAGGGGATGGTAAAAAAGAATAATAATGTAAGTTCTCATTTATAATTAAGTAACAATGTATATTATTTTGCTCTCTTTGTAAGTTCCCAATTCTCAAAAGTACTGTAGAGCATATTGTCATAGAATAACAGCAGATAGTCTGTAAGCTAATTTGAATTTTGTTTTTAACTTAAATGATATAATGCTAACTGTAGTAGAAGTAAATGTAAATTATGTTGTTACTTTTATGATGCATTTATTTTATTTTATTTTATTTACCAAGGAATTAGAATTTCAAATTGAAATCATTGATATTGTTTATTTAATAAAATGAAGGTGACACAAATTTGAGATTTAGATTTGAAAGTCTTTGAATTGTTTATTTAATAAAATAAAGGTGACACAAATTTGAGATTAAGATTTGAAAGTCTCATTTTCAAAGGATTTGGGATTTAGATTCCTATTCCTTTAACTGATTATTTATTCCAACCTAAATTATTTTATTTCAATTTTGTCCTCCGTTAAAAATATAGAAGGCAAAAGATAAAATTGAAATCACACAAATCCTTAATCCCTTTTCACAATTCACAAAAATCTGAACCACCAGCAGTTGCCGCCACCGAAATCACATTGCCAATCATTGCCCGGCATTCATCGGAATCGTGCACCGGTTGTCAACCTCGCACTGCAGCAGATGTTCGTCGATAGTTAGCCTTACGAACACTGCATCTCTCCATCGAATGTGGATTGATAATGAGATTGTTGGTGGTGATAAATATTGATCACGAGATTGATAATGATAATGAATATTGATGATGCTACATCATCAGATCCGATGAGGAAGCCATTGCTGCTAAGCGGTCTTCTTCTTTATCATTGGAAAGTATTAAGGATGAAGAAGAAGACGAAAATAAATTATTGTTATTATTGTAATATTTTTCTAAAAATAATAATTACAATAATAATAATAATAATAATAATAATAATAATAATAATAATAATAATAATAATAATGACGACAATAATTAAATGATATTTTAATAATTTGTTGCATTATATCTCGATTACATATTAATGAGAATACAATTTATTTTTATTTCAATTTCAGTAGTTTACGTAAATGATTTATTGTAATTCTTATTTCTTATTTCTCTTTCATCTTAGTTCAATTTCAACCTATTCCTATTGCCTTCCAATTACCAATTGTTAAATGCACTATTGGGTTATACACACGCACGCACACCAGTGATTATATAATCACAAACTCTTATGCAAATTGATTTGGAATTAATCCATTAGCTGAATAAAAATACAAATAATAAAAAAAATTGCATGAATCAAGAGATATATCATTTAACCAATTAAATCATACCATATCATTTTATACAAAAAAAAAAAATTACTAAAAAAATTGTACAAGAGTTTATGGTTGCATTAAAATTAGGAGAAGCGCTCTAAGTTTTGGATTGACAGAGCAATATGGGCCAACCAAGAAATCCAATTGAGGCTCGGCCCACTTCCTGCACGGCCACCAGCTGCAGGCTTATATTGTTTCTGTGAACGAAATTCGAACTTTATTGGTAAATTTGTTAATAAGAACCAATAAATTCGGAAGAGTACAAAAACCATTAAATGTCCGGTGGGCTGTCGCAAAAGTAAAATCTGGACTCTCGCATCGTCAAGGTTACAGGTTTCCGTTGTCCACCAATCGAAAACATATATTAAAGTTTTACCAGAGAATTAGAGAGACGCCACCTCTGATGCCATTCATATTAAAGGTCACGAGCAACTTACCATTTTGTAACTTCACTGCAAGGAATAGAGAAAAATCCCTATGGTATAGCCCGCAGGGGACCTAATCCCTTGCGTTTTCATATTACCTTCCGAGTTTAATTTTCCAGACACGGGAGTTACAACAAATCAGCGTGTAAATAAATCATCTTTTTTATTTCAAGTTTCACATTAATTTTCTCAAATGATTGTTTACGTTGAATTTTACAAGTAATGTGACCTTTTTTTACGAGACAAAGCTGTTGTTACAGAAGCGGCTACTTTATGGATTACATAAATAAAATGAGACAGAGGCCATCGCTGTCACGTCTTAATGAATAGTGACGGCATTCTCTTAACAAAATATTTATACATGCAAATTCTTAAACATCCTGGACAACGGAAATTCACGGGACTAGCAGCAGCACAAGCACTCAAATAGGAAAAAGATAAAAAGACACCCATAGCTTCATGTGCTCCATAAGAAAATTACATAGCAAATCTTGTCCCTTTGCAAAATTGCAGAGCTGTACTTGTCCCTTATATCTCCCAAATATCTTGTGCCAAATAATATTCAGTCCCCACCACCAGTTCGAGACACAACTTTTTAAGCATTCACATCATTCATCAGTCATCAACTCTCTCATTATTTCTCTCACATTTACTGAAGTTAAATAATAGGAGAATTGAGTGCCGCCATCATTTGACATGGCTTCCTTTTGCTCATACTCAGCGTCTTTCATAATGTTGTTATTCATGGCTTTGGCTTCGTCACCTCAACAAACACATGCACAATTCTCTACAATATCAGCTGCCCCTGCATTCTTGCCTAGTGCTCCTTTACCGTCAACGTCAGCTCCAAGTTTGCCCCCGGACATTACTCCGTTGTTTCCTACCCCTGGTGGCAACGCCATGGCTCCTTCCCCAACCGAGTCATCGCTGCCGACA
The DNA here is from genome assembly GCA_030449925.1 of Citropsis articulata. Lineage (NCBI taxonomy): Eukaryota > Viridiplantae > Streptophyta > Magnoliopsida > Sapindales > Rutaceae > Citropsis > Citropsis articulata. Next base: position 6,271,032 of record JASUUH010000184.1, on the reverse strand, counting down.
ATTCCTTCAAGCCCAAGTCCCCCAAATCCTGACGATTTGCTAGCTCCTGGTCCTGGAATGGCCTTACCACCGGCTGAGGCTTTACCGGCTTCTTCCTCCGTTGCAACTGTGCCTCTAAATTTTGCTGCTTTTCTTGGGTTGCTTCTGTTTTGCCTGATATTGTGAGGTACTGTTAGGGGGCTGCTTCAATTATTGTTGTTAATTACTGATTCCACTTGTGTTTGTATAGTTGTTTCGGCCGCTTTTGCGTTGTTGGTGAGTGATGTGAAAGGCAACATTGTCCATTGTGATAGGATAAGATAAGAGAATGCTCCAATGAATAAATCAATTAAGCTCTTCTTTTTATTCCTGCACTCTTGTGGTCATAAAATATGAATCAGGTTTTGAGGAAATACTTCGCCACAGAGAAGCTCAGCGCACTAGCAGTCTCGCAATAACACCTCTCATTCCATTGAATACAAAGAAGATCAGCTCTTGACAGATCAGAGATTGATGGGACAGTTTCCAGCTGATCTTTTGTACCTTTTTTCTGATTCTATTGAATGAAAGGCATACTTTCTCTCAAAAAAGAAAAAGGAAGAAACTAAAGATTTCACATACTATGTAGATGATTATTGCAGCACGATGTCTCTTGTTGAATGAAAACAAAAATATAAACACTACATTAAACATTCTAGTTAAGCTAAAATCTCTCCGCCATTTACATGCTATCTTTTTATATAACGGTGGTCTACAGGTAATGCTACTGTAGCATGAAACCCCACGTCTACATAGGTGAAACGCTGGTGCCCGGAGACTTTGAAGTCCCACTAAATAGCTGCCCTAAAAATCCCCACTTCAATTTATTGAACACAAAGGGGCTGTGCTTCTCGGGCAATTCTGTAGCAATATACTTTCTCAGCTTTGAATTTTCATCCTTGAGCACTCCCACAGCCATACTGAGCTGTCTAATTACTTCTATCTTCTCTTCATCCTTCTCCTTCAGTTGATCCTTCTGCCTCTTGTTCTCCTCTTTGAGTGTCTCTATTTCTTCCCTCAACTTCATAATTTCATCGTTGTAGACTTCACTTGGAACGCTGTCTTTTTTCAGTTCTTGATCTACTTCAATTACATCTTCCTGTACAGGATCCTCATCCTCTTCTTTTATTTCTTCATCAACTTGATTTTCATTTACTAGTTCAGGATCCTCAACTTCTCCGATTTCTTTTTCAATTTGAATTTCATCTTCCTGTTCAGGATCATCAACTTCAGATTCAGCATATTCCTCAGCATCAGAGCTCTCTGAATAGCTATTATAGGTTTGATCCACCATGCTTTTTACTTTCTCTTGTTTGATGGACATGAATGGGGAACCAAATGTTGTTAGGAGACGAGTTCCATGGTCTGATTTCAGTAAATCATAACGCTCTGCTAACGACCTATGAGCTCTATAAAATTCTTCAACCATACTGATTAGCTCTGGTCGTTTCTTGTAATACATTTCTGCACGTTGAGCAAACGAATCTGCATCTTCCTCGATCAGTTTCAGCATTGCCTTTGTCTTCTCATCCAGCTCTGCATCCACCACAAATCATTAATTAATTGAAAGGAAACCATGAACACAGACACCTTACAATTAAAAGGAGACAAGAGTAGAAAAACCAAAAATAATTGATGTCAAGGTAAGTTAAATAGAAATAAATACATTAAATCTTAGGAAATATTCTATATATTTTGTTCACAAGAAGGTTCACAGTGTTCACGACTTTCACAAAATGTGGTCATGTGAAAGTTTTTCACCAAACAGTCTGCCACAAAAGTTTTGAGTTGGGACTTGGAAGGTTAAACATCAAAGTCAGGTAAGGAAGATACTTGATTGTAAAATGTGAAAATCATGCTTGTCCACATAGCTGACATAGTTGAGCTGACAGTATTTATACCTAATAAACTCCTTAATGAAAGTTCATGCTTAGTCCTACAATTCGCAAGTTTACCCTATTGAAGAAACAAGGAAACCAAAAAGTAAAAGCCATAGAAAGAACATGATCACTTCAGTACATGGCCATATCTAGGTAAATGAAATCAGAAAGTGAGAGCACAGGGCCCTACCACTTTCCTAGTTATATAGAATCAGATTGTGCATGATAAAAATGCTGCACTGTGTTAAACTACTCAACAATAGGTCCACTAAATTATTAGGTAACAAAGGATATATTTAAAAATGCTTCAAAATTATGATCAACTTTTAGGTTTTGGTGGACACCCCAAAAATTAATCAATAGAAAGCATTGATAGAACTTGATGGACTTCAAGGTTCTCTGCAGTGAGGACCACCGTATCACAGGCAGAGCACAATTACGCTCCCTAAAAATCATTACATCTCTGATTGTAGACCACACATCAGAACCAGTGCCATGAAGGTAATATGTAATACCACGTCAAAGGAAGGTTCTACAAATTCTTCATGCACACTCATTTGCCACCATCCTTTATAATTCAAGTCTACCACTCCATCATTTATGTGGACCCCTCCACCATCTGAACCTTCTTTTGATCAGAGTCAATAAAAAGGCTTTAAAAAATATCAGAAGGAGTTGCGCCTCACAATTGTAGGATTGTTTGTCAAGTAATTGTGTAATCTATTCTCAAGCCTTTCCAAGTCAATATGGATCGAAGTCAGCCTATTGTACCATAATAGTTGGAAGTCAAGGAAAATTAAGTAAGATTTATCTAGCATACATTTTCAGAACAAGAAAGCATAAGAAAAGGACAAGGTGCCAATTGAAGGAAAAAAAGTCACTCAGAGAAGATGTTACACTGTAATTGTGACCTTCCTATCAACCCCACAAGGCGATAAATCCAAAATGTAAAGAGCCACCACAAATTACTACCTTTTTAATTTTTGCTTATACTCTCCCCACATCTCTAAAAGCTGTTTATGTCCATAAAAGTAATCAACCAAATCAAAGGTAACAAACAGTCTACACCAATTGTGTTCACTTGTAAGTCAATTATTATAGAAAGTGACAGTAAAATGAAAACAATTCAAACTTTCAAGAATATTTAAAGCCACGCTCTCCAACGGTCAAGAATCAAGGAGCAAAACTAACAGATGAAGAACCAAGAATCAAGGTCAAGACTCACAAACAAAGAAAGAGTAAACATCAAACAAGAAAAGGGGGTAAAAGAAATTTACCAGCAAGTGTGGATTGGAGCCGTGGAGAGCGTTTTGAGCCCTTGTTGTGACTATCAAACCACCACCAGTGTGATGTTTCTTTGCTCATCACTTCCACCATCTTCTCTCTTTACTCCGCTCACCTTCTTTACAATCACAAAATCAAACATACACTCAAAGATTCTTTACTCGGGCCCAATTAATAATTGAAAACTATCTAGGAATGGAAACAAAAGCAGCAGTAACAAAAAAACACCATATATTACTATCTGAATTGGCGAAAACTACCAAGTTTATCATTTTAGATGGCAGTGAAGGGCAAGCAAAACAGAACAACTAAGGGGTTAATATAGTAATTTTCGTTCCAAGAAGACAAAGAGGGAAACTTCAGTTTTCAAAAATATCCAAATTAACTGCCTATTTAAGAGACCTTATCAATAAATTATTTCCAAAGGAGAGACCTTATTAAAAATTTGAACCAAAAAAGGGGAACTAAAAACGCATAAACCATACAAGGAAAGAAATCTAACAAGTCCTTAACAAAATCTGAAGAAAATGGCAAGAACAACTAAAGCTTACTCAAAAGTTTCACAAGAATGCCGTACAAGTTGAAGCTAGAGTACCTGAGTCGCCTGCGTTTTATCCTTAAGCTGAGACTGAGACTGGACGAAGACGAAGGCGAAGACAGCGGTGCTCGATTGTCTCTGTTAGCTGAGCTGATAAGAGTTGTAGTTTGAACGAAATTCCTCAAAATTTCACCGTTAGCATTGCTTCAGTGGCCAATGAAATCTAGCCACGTGTGTAAAAAGCGGAAGCTGTTTCAACCCTGGAGACGTAAGCTGAACAAACAACACACACACGCCTTAAATTTGGGATTTGAAAAATGAGTTTTTTGAATTTACAGGCTTACCCTAATCAGTGCTTTATCTACGCCGCTCCAGTGGTTCCTGTCTTATCAAAATGGGACAAGATGTCAGTTTTCCTCGAGATTCACTACGTGATCTAACGGCCAGAAGTCGATTCATTGAGCATCACTCGGTGGATCAGGAATTTGAATTCTAGCGCAAGGCTAGGTTGTAGGCTTTTGGGAGGTAGGGGTGAGAAAAACTCGGAAGTTTTTCGATAAGGGAGATGAAGTAGGCGCCGAATGCAAGGGTGCATCGATTAGTTTAGTGGGTCTAAATTCGAAAAGCCTAACCTTAAGCCACTGTGAAGTGAATAATATATGAGGACACTTTCGAGATTTCAAAGGTATGAAGACATTTTTGTACGTATGACAAAAGAAGATGGACACGTACACAAGGTGGAGCGCAGCTTATCTCTAACGGTCGAAACTGGACCTTTCACGCAGATATTATTATTTCTCTAATAATATATAACACAACTTTTTTTTTCAACTTCCTTTTTTTCTTTAATCTTTTTCGTTAAAACTTTTACACAAAATAAACCTGCTCATATGAATTCGAATTCTAGTATTGTTGGGACCCATCTCTTCTCTCAATAAAAATTTATTCGGCTCTTTATATTTAGAATAGGATAGTTTAGATCTCCCTTTTAAATATTAAAAAGTAAAGAATTATTTTTTAAATTGTGTTATAATAAAATAATATAAAAAAATTTAATTAATTTTTTATTATAAAATATAAGTAGAATTTTAATTATAATATATTTTAAAAAAATAAAATAATATAAAAAAATTTCGATTAATTTCTGATTGTAAAAAATCAATAAAATTTTAATTGTAATATGTTTTAAAAAAATTGTTTAAATGGACTTTTGAATTTTGATACAACTGTTTGTGATAGGCTTCAGCAGGCAGTGGCCTATTTGTAAGTAAAAGGGTAAGGAAAAAAAACACGTTAGTCCCAAAAATAAAAATAAAAAGCTTTAACAGAGAAAAAAGAGTTAACAAAATCGTCGTAAATTTGTTAAATATTTACAGAAGATGACGACTCTAGCTCTGTGGTATGTTCACAGCGTTTATTCTGTACAAGCGGTATAATCGTCGTCGTCGTCGTCACTGTAAAATATCATCTGGTGGCGATTCTTCACCTCCTCCGCCGAAGATAGGACGCATGACAGCGTTATCAAATTTCCGCCAATAGTAATGGACGGTTCTAGTTGGTTTGGTTATAAGCATGGTTAAACTGCTTGGACGGCGGATGCTGATGCCACCCCCCACCGACTCTAATTCCGAGGCCGAGTCTTGCCCATTTGCCAAGAGTGGGAGGAGAGCGCTACTAGACTTGGGACTTGAAATTTCACTTGACTGCTCCCGTGGTTGCAACATCAATCTTACAAGAGGCTTGGTCAGTAATCCAAACACCTGAAAGTTTTCGTAAATTAATAATAATTAGAGTTTAATGAAGGAAAGTCAGCTAAGGGAGTTTCGGTGGTTGTATGGATTGGCGGCAAAATCGCTTACCACATTACTAAACAGAACAATTGTGATGGTGCTCGTAATCATTATGGCGTTTTTAGACCGTTGAGTATGCCCCGAGGAAGTAAACTGCAAAAACGGACCCCTTTGTTTTGTTAATGGAAAAGGAAAACAGAGAAACTAATAAGATACGAAATCTAAAGAGGAACTTGAACAAATTAATAACCTAATGGTTAAGATTTCAGATTTCGGACTGCCTCATTCCTTTGCCAGTTTCTGTTTTCATCTTAATCAATCCCATTCTAAAGAAAAGGGAGGAAAAAAAATGAGACAGCCCAGCCAAATCGATAGCCAGACAATTCCTTTAACCCACCAGCTGATTCCATTCCCAAACATGACAAACAATTGAAGCGGCAAACATCATAGGTGCATTATATTTGGGACTCAGATTTTACCTTATTATAAGCAAGTGCAACTGATACAGCACCTCGCATGAGCCCAGCCCACCATATTGTAACCTGAATCAGTAACATCACTCTGTCATTCAGCAAAATTCAGGTCCGCAAATAAGGCAAGACCAAAAATACCTACCTGCTGCTTAATTCCGATTTTGTCAATAGGGGAATCATTGGCTAAGTTGGATAAAAATGACAGAGAGAAGACAGAAGCTGCCCTTCCAACCAGAACCAGACCAAGCAGGATAGAACTCACTGCAACTGATGTCCCAGGACTGTACAAGAAGAGAAGTTATAAATGAGAATTTCACGTGTTTACAGCAGGGAAGTTATAATTTTAACAGGAACATTTCTGCATACTAGAAAGACAAGTTTAAGGGAAAAGGAGAGCAATTCACCAACGATCTCATACAACCAGAAGACTTAGTAGATTAATAATTATAAGTACAGATGACTTGGAAAGATTAGTCTCAATTGAACTATCCTCAACTTAACATTAATGTTACCTTCCCTTTGCAATCTTCCACTTCTCCATGTCCAAGGCATCCATACCAACATAGAGGAAGATGAAAGTCTCTGATATAAAAGACAATGTCGCAAAAGTATGCCTGCAGGAAAGCAAAAAGTGTAAGGCATGAGAAAAAGATTACATTTCGATGTTTGGGAAACTACTTCAGAAGAATCAACATACTTGGTCGTGACTCTTGAACTTTCAGTAATGTTGTGCCATGTGTAGTGGGACATGACAATCCCACAAAAGAACACAGTAAGGATGCCACTCAACTGAAACAGCTGCAAGACAATAGTTGTCAACATCAAAGTTACATGACACACCATAAGAAAAAGTAAGGGCAGTAATTTCATAAAGCACTGAAACATGTGAAACAGAAAACTTACATTGGCCATGACATATGAAAGGTAAGCCATGAGAATCATTAAAGCAACTTCACGATCTGTTGAGTGCCTGAAATTTGGCAATGGTTTAAGCTACTTCATTCTGTAGATATTAAAAAGGAATCTTGTTTTGAACATTTTCCTACTATATTATTTTAACATGGAGAGACTTGGCCAAAATTTTAAAAAGAGAAAGAGACAGAGACAGAGAGACTTGGCCAAAAAGACCGGTAAAACAACTGATGCTGGCTAGAGTCATAGAGGCAATCCAAAACATTTCTTTAAACATGTATGACCCAGAAGTCATCACTGAAAAATTTTAACAATTTACTTCAAGCCAAAACAATTTTTCTTTAAACAATTCCAGATTGATCATGATAAACTTTGTCAACTAACTCATAGAGATAGCATCACTTAGCAATTCTGACAAGCAAGAACACAGAGTTTTAGCATTGCCTAGATGCAGATTGATCATGATAAACTTTATCTACTAACTCATAGAGATAGCATCACTTTGCAATTCTGACAAGCAAGAAAACAGAGTGTTAGCATTGCTTAGATGCAGAACCCCACCAATAAGTTATCCTCTGCTAAGAGATTAAATTTGCCATCTGACTAAAACACTAATAAAGAGATCTCACTTGCAACCTTCTAATACCATTCAATATGCAGGCACAGAACATAAAATAATGACTTAAATAAATGAAGAGGTAAACAGCAAACCAGCTTACAAATATTGTTCATTCAATACCTGCCAAAGTACAGCTTTCTTATGATGTATGCACTTATCAATCCAACCTGCAAAGAGCCAGGATTTTATGTCATGCTGTACAAATTATTCTGCATTGCCAAAACTTAAAAGAAGGAAATGACAATAAAGACACACAAAAATGCACTCTCATGCACATGCACAAAGACAGAGAGAGGAGCTTACAGCTATTCCCAGAAACGTGCTCAAACTAAATAAATATAAGAAACTGCCGGTAAATTGCATGACAGTGTCTGGGGTTATGTGCACAGAAAATTTTTGGATTGCATTGAAGAGTACAATAGATGTGGCATCATTTACCACACCTTCCCCAAAGACTAGACTGTACAATAGAGGTGTATCTTCCTGATTAAGCACCTGTAAACCAGATGCAAAACTTAGAAGACAATTATTATGTATTCCTCATTTCTTTGGCACTAAAAGCTGTGAAATACACTTATACCTGCAAGGTGCAAACGGTATCTGTAGCTGAGAGGATTGCCCCGAGTGCTAAAAGAAGAAGAGAACAATTGTATTAAAAAACAAAAGAAGATCTTTTCCCAACAAAAAAAAGGATTAGAAAAAGAATATATAATAAAGCAAACCGACATTAATATCATCATGATTTTTTTGTTTTAAACTAAACTATTGCTTCTCAGTTACTGTCAAAATTTGATTCTCCATTCGACAGGAAACAGCAGTTCAAACTCAATTTTCCAAAAATGACCAGTGCCTATCTAAAATGTGCAACTTTATACAAAGAAAAATGTGATACTAAAAGGTATGGAGCATACCAAGAAAATCCCCTTGATCCCAGAAAGTAAGACCAAATTTCATGAATAATTGAGCTGAACCTGTTAAACCATGATACAGGAGAATCAGAAATGGCACACACCAGAATGACAGAAAGTTATCAATAATACCATGTATTTAAAGGTAGTTGAGATCATAATATTTTTCTTTTCTTACTTTCACATGACTTTTCTTTTCTTGCCAACAAATGACATGAAATTGTGATTTAAAATGTAAGCATGCCTTTAAAATTTAGATAGTCATTTAAGCATGTATATAGCAAAGTGTTATCAAGGTGCTTTTGTTTCCGGTGGCAAGAGAAGAAAGAGGGAGCAAGATAACAGGCAAATCCCGGACAACTCCACCAGCACATGAACTAATAATGATCACTGGAGGATTGTGAAAAAAAACATTGATTTGCATATATTATTGTAGAATATAGATCAAATGTCAAAGCTGCATATACATCTAGTTCTCAATCCAATAGGAATCTTATTCATCTAGTCTTTATGCATTAAAAAAGAACCCAAGCCACTCCAGAAAATGGGGAAATAGTTATTAAGAAACTTGGTATACAAATAATATGCTCTGCAAAAAGATTGTGGATTCTAAAACTATTAACAGTCAACAAACAGGTCAAAAGGATAGTCCATTCTCTGCTGAAAGGTAAACTTAGAAGAGAGAACTCCTATAGAAGTACAGCCAAAAATGATACCATAAGGTGCCTTCTGATATATCCTGCCTTCAATCATGAGGAATTTATAGTTTGAGAATTATGGGCAAGTTAATTATGAAAACACATTTCATAAAGTAAGACATAATGTTTTTAATCGATTCAAATAACACGATAAATCCACTTGCCACCAGAACAACCTGTATGCATCAACATCTGCATTCACATAGCAATTACGAATAATATTTTATTACCAAACAGGAAATAACATAACAAGCCTTGAGATCGGGATATACCTATTGATATGATGCCAAAGGATATCAGCGTACCAACAACACCAAACAAATTGATTATGATGAAATTTCGGAAAAATTGCTTCTTTTTGACTTGGAACCTGGTATATAGAAAGAATCAATGAGAAAAAATACAAAGAAATTAAAAAAAGTCCATCCCCATGCTTGTGATTTAAATAAAAAGAAGTTGAAGTCGAGGACCTAATACACCAAGTTTACAAGTTTCAAAATAGATTGAATGGACTACAAAGAAAGCAGAGTCAATTGGCAAAAGAATGAAATTAGAGATAAAGTTCAAGCATACCCGGCATTGAATATGATAGGAGGAAGAAGATATGTAAAGAATAGATCTTCATCGAATAACAAAATGTCTGAGATTTTGCCATTAGAAGTTAGTATAATAACAGTTGCAGTACACAGGCCCTGCAGTCAAACCCAAGAAAGAATCAACTACCTTTTTCTTAAAAGACGAAACAATCAAAATAAATAAAAATCGTTAACATCCTAGATGAATGCAACAAAACTCACAAAAGCAAGAGCAGTAACAGACTGATTCATCCATCGAGTCTTCTGCAAAAGATGACCAATCACAATACAAGCACTAACGAGAGCCACAAACAGAGTGATAGAATGTACAGGAGCAGCGTCCGGTTCATTCAGAAGTGTCGAAACAGAACCCAACTTGAGACTCATTTTGCTCCCTCAACAAATGTAAGTTCCCTGTTTCAAGCACACCAATCAATCGTCTCGCGGTGAACTTTGTGATATGATATCAAAATTTCATGCATTCATGAATATAGAATGTAAAAATATCAATAAGAAAAATATAAACAAAACTCAACCAGAAATAGAAAAGTTGAAACTCAAGAGTAGAGAAATATTGGTTTTTGAAAGCGTGATCGACTTAAGCTCTAACTACTGAAGTGATCTTCTTCTTCCTAAACTTTTGGATGTTCGTTAGAGTGTGTTTACCATAAAAATTCAAAAAAAAATCTAGAATACTCCATGACACTTTCTTAATTACTAAGAATCCATATACTCCACAGTACTTGAAAAACACACGAACAAGGAATATAACCAACCATATACGTACCGTAGAATTTTAACCGCACAAGCAATAAGCGATTTGCTTTAGCTTTCAAAATTTGCCAGAAGGTTTTTTTTTAAAAGAAAATGATGGAATTTGAATTGGAGACAAACTTCTTTGATTTTCTAGTTAGCGGGGGAGTCACACTGGAAGTGGAATTTTGCAAAGACCGGGAAAAGCGATACGTGTGATAAACCAAACTGGCGATTTTTTTTATAGGTTCTGGTTTGGTACGGTCCATAAAACTGGAGGGAATCTTACATCCCAGTTGTGCGCCGCCGGATTGTGCCTAAACAATTTTGCTTCGTGGGACCGGAGCCCAACTCCACACTACTCGCGCCATTTGGAAAAGAATATTCAGTACTTCGTTTGGTAATGATCTTTTTTTTTTTTTTTCCTAATTTTCTTGGATCACCCGTATTGTTAGGTAATGATAATTATATTGTACTCTTATCATTACTTTTTCTCTACTTTTACAATAATAACATTGCAATAGTATTAATGGAAATAAAAAAAATATGAATTTATCAAATTAGCATTTTTTCCTTTTTTTTTTAAATAACCTAAACAAAATAAAATGGATAATGTATTGGTTAGATGCATCATCATGATCATATCCAACTTATTTTTTTTGCCTTTTTCACCCATTAATCATTAAATCGGAACGATTTAAATACAATGTTAGGATATCTCATTTTACCCCATGCTTTGTATAACATCACACTTAGCATTAGATAATAGATAATTTTAACCACATCTTAGATTCCAATCATAGTAGCAAATTTTTTTTTTTTTTTTTGGTTTTTTTTGGGACCAAATTGTATGTTTACTAAAAATATTCAAGAGAATGTTTCCGAATATTATGACATGGTACAAACGGTTTAAAATCAACAGATCTTATGTCGTAGCTGCTTTTGTTTTTTTGCTTGAAGGCAGGAAGTGGACAAAGTCGAAATCAAATTTTTTGTTCATATCTCTCCAAAGTTTGAATTTGGACGAAAAAAGAAATAAAAATTAAAAATCACTTTCTTAAGGTTTCAATGAAAAGACTTGTCAGCCAAATTGATAAAACACTTGTGAGATACATGGGGTAAAAATATCATTATTATTCTCACATTGCGATGAAACACATGGGGTAATTGGGTCAATATCCCTCAATCGCAGCTGTTTCCCAAATTTGATTTTTATGTCGCGCATGTGTCTACTCACGTGACAATTAAAAGTTTAAAACATGTGTAGTAAAGACTAGAGAGGCCAGCGCTGTGGCGATAGTTGGTCCTCTGTGAGGCGGTTCAACACATAAAAGATATTGTGGGGTTAAATGTTTATAATTTCCTCCCCCTCACAAGATGTGAAAGTGGAGAGGTGTCATCATGGAGGTCGTTGTCTGGCGTATCTTCATGTAATTCAAATGTAATAATATAAGTCAGAATATATGTCGATCAGTAAATATCGATATAATTTAATAGCGAAACCCAGAATGCAATACGGTGTATCTCAAAAAAAAAAAAAGACTAGAGAGAGAGAAAAAAAAAAAACCACTTGGCCTTGACTAGAGCCACACACCCACAAAAATATTGTGGAGTTTAATTTCCTTTTTCAAATATAAGTAAATGCACTCTTTTCTCTTTCGAAATGTGAGTGAAGTTGACGTCTCTCGAATATTATAAATAAATAAAATCTAGATAATACTATATAAAATTTAATGTAAACTAATTCTAATAATTATCTAATTGTATATATTAGTTATAGTCTCATATATATGAGTTATAATTTTAAGCAATAGTCTTATATAATTTATAAAAAAAAAAGTCTAGAAAAAAAAAGTGGATCGAGGCCATAAAGGAAATGCAAGCATTGTTTGCAACCATTCACTCGTTGATATAATACCCTTAAACTTTTCACTGTTTAGGTAAATTTTACGCCTGCAAAATCTTCGTGTTCGAAAGTAATATACAATCACAAACAATATTATTTGTATAATTATTTTATAAAAACTAATAATGAATCTGCTGTCGCGTCACATAATTAATCGGTGATTACTTTCAAATCCCAATAGCTGCTTTCTAAGTTTTTGATACCTAACATATTAATTTTTTTGGCAAGGAGAGTTTGTATAAAAAGTTCACATATGAAAATTTGTTAATTTAAGTATTGTAAAACTTATATTTAAAAAAAATGTATGGGATCAAATAGATTTATTTGTCTTTATCATCTAGTTGTAGGTGTTACATTTCTTAAATACTTACAATACAACACGCGTCCCATTAAAATATTTAAAGGCCCAAAAAATGTGTGAAGTCAAAAAAGCCGAAAGAGAGTTTATATGACAATGATTGTGTGAGTGCATTATATTTAAGAAATAATCACGCACTTCATTAAAAATCAATCAAGTCGTTCGTTCAAGAAAGAAAGAACGATATTGAAGATTAGATTTAAAAGAAATTTAGAATTCATGTCTAATTTATAAATAACCTATAAATAGTGTCAAACAACCAATTGAACTATTCAAATGATAATTTCGAAAACATCTTTTTTTTTTTTTTTCAGGAGAAAATTCTAAATTTTCACACACGGCAGTAGGCTGTAGGCTAATAGCACTTTTTCTTATTTCTCACATTCTTATTTTGTCCTAAACTGACTCAATCGCCAGAGTCCTCAAACTTAATTCACAATATTGAAAAGTATGAGCACATCCACAAAATAAATAAATAAATATTGTTCTAGACCTTACAATATTACATGAATCAAAGTTTTTGTACTGCTCTAATAAGTTTTAATAACTAAATTAACTAACACCCGCAAATCTAACGAATACTCCACATGAATAAATTTTCTAGGTAACAAATATTTAATATTCCAACCGGACTTCTGAATTGAATTAATAAAGTTAACTGTTAACCACAGTATTTTAATTTTCACATTTGAAAATTTTAATGTGTATGAGAATTCGTTACAATTGAAATAACCAACAGTATTGAATGAACTGTCGATGGAGACCAATTTGAAAGAGCCATTTCTGAATCCTGATGAAGCAATTTGAAAGTCACAACCCGACCCGGTGCACAACCGAAGTATTTGAAACGAGAAGCTGTTGGGTTACGCCGCGTGGGACCCACAGAAGTAAATACAAATGAAATAACAAGCTTGAGTGCTTGTTTAGTATCAATTAAAGTATCTAATGATTCTAAATACTTAATTAATCTTATAAATTTTTATCAAAATTATTATTGTCACATCTTTTGATAAATTTTTTAAAAATTAAATAAGTTAATTTATCTCTATTAATAAAAATTCAAAAGTTAAATTTTTTAAGTAAAAATTAAAAATTCTTTTTAAAGATTAAAATCTCTAAAATATCTCTTACTTGTTTCATAATTTTATTTTTTTATAATATAATTTTAAAAAATTTATCTATTAAAATAATTTTTTAATTTTTATAAAAATACCCATCAAAAACTGAAAAATTAAAAATTTTTAAATAAAAATTTAAACTCAAATAAAATCTGTACGGAAAACCACACAAAAGAGGGCTTGAGGCCGGCCCCGGGCCCGGCCCCAAAGTACACAAAACGGAACACACAGACATTACACAAATAACACTAACAACGTCAACAAAAACAAATACAATCACAGGCACAGCGCCAAATAATAATAATAACAATAATAATAATAATATTATTATTATTATTATCAAAAAATAAAAAGAAATTTACAAACCCTAATTCTAATCTCACCGTTAACCGAATGATCCAAATTTCCGTCGATCATTGCTCACTACCTATCTTATAATGGTTCTGAAAACCCTAACGTGTCATTGTTGCTTTCCAGGTATAGTTTATCTCATTCTCTGTAATTTTCATTAGCATTTTTGGTGATTGGAAATGGTAAAAGTTCGATTTGTGTGGAGATCTATGGGATTATTTTCTAAATTATGGTGAAATAGTTAATTGATCTCCAGTGGGTACTCTTTAATGTTGGTATTTATTGTCAGTGGTTGAATTTTTTCCATAGAATGGTAGTGTAGATCTTAAATAGGTTCATTTCCAGCTTGTGTTTTTTATTATCTCATTTTTGGAGATTAATTGCGGTTGATATTAAGTTATTGGAGGAGAATTTATGGTGATGGGTAGTCATTTACTTTGCAAAGTTTGCATTTTTAGCTTCTAAAGTTTCTTGGCGTAGCTGTTTAGTGCAATTCTGCTCAAATTCAGTCCACAAAGTTCAGAATTTTTTTTTTTTGGGGAATATAATACTGGTTTGTTAGGATTTTGGAGATTTCGAAACATTTAGGTACATTTGTTGAGGTGTAGATAGGTTAAGATTAAAAGGGACAATCGATGTCTTTCAAGAGCATACTGCAAGACGTGAAGGGTGAACTTGGGAGCATATCTAGGAAAGGGTTTGATGTGAGGTTTGGATATGGACGGTCGAGATCACATCGGGTGGTTCAGGATTGCTCTGTGGTGGTTGATGCTTTGAAGCAAAGCTGCTGGGCTAATATGCCACCTGAGCTTTTAAGGGATGTGTTGTTGAGAATTGAGGCTTCTGAGACAACTTGGCCTCCTCGGAAAAATGTGGTTGCTTGTGCTGGTGTTTGCAGGAGTTGGAGGGAAATTATGAAGGAAATTGTGAAAACCCTAGAAGTTTCTGGAAAGTTGACATTTCCTATTTCCTTGAAGCAGGTACGAGATAGACCACTTACATCTTCCTTTTATGTATACTGGTTGATTTTGTTGCACTGAATTGTGTTCTCTCTTTCAAAATGAGTTTATTATAATGATGTATATTTCCCGCCAATGGGTGCTTTTGTTCTGCAGCCTGGTCCTAGGGGCTCTCTCCTTCAGTGCTACATAAAACGGAATCGTAGCAGCCAAACATATTATCTATACCTGGGTTTAAACCAATGTAAAGAACTCTTTTCTTTCTAATTTGGTGCAATCACGTGTGTTTAACCATGTTTGCACTTTTGTTTTCCATTATACCAAATAATCATTTATCTTCGTTGTATATTGAGTATGATATATTATGATATGTTACGGATTTTTTAATAATTTGTTTTTGTTAACTTATTGGTCTGTTTTGTCCTTTATGCACGATTCTGATGTGTAAGGGCTGAACTGTTTTGTTCCCATGTCATCTCTTGGCAGCTTCAAATGATGATGGAAAGTTCCTTCTTGCCGCTAGGAAGTGTCGACGACCTACTTGCACTGACTACATTATCTCATTAAATTGTGACGATGTGTCTAAAGGGAGCAGCACCTATATTGGAAGGTTGAGGTATGTTAATTCAGCATGTCTCACAGTTGGTTCTTGAGTGTCTTTGAGGCCGAAGCATACCATCTTGGTCTCCTTGATGACAGGTCCAACTTTTTGGGCACCAAGTTCACAATCTATGATGGGCAGCCTCCAAATGCTGAAGCAAGAGTTACTAAATGTCGCTCCACAAGACAGGTTAATATGAAACAAGTCTCCCCTAAATTACTTGCTGGCAACTATCCTGTAGCCCATATATCGTACGAGTTAAATGTCTTGGGTTCTAGGTAAGAGAGATGTTTCCAATAATTTATATGTTGCAATCATTGTTCAGTACACAATAATGTGTCTTTACTGACCAAAAGCTTACCCATTTAAAAAATAGAGGTCCGAGGAGGATGCAATGTGTTATGGATGCAATTCCTGCTTCTGCCATTGAGCCAGGGGGAATGGCCCCTACACAGACTGAATTTCATCATAGCAGTCTCGATAGCTTTCCTTCCATTCCCTTTTTTAGATCAAAATCAATCCGCATGGAAAATTTCCAATCTGGACCTTTGTCTGTCCAGAATGACCAGAAAGAGGGGCTGTTGGTGTTGAGGAACAAGGCTCCGAGATGGCATGAACAACTCCAGTGCTGGTGCTTGAACTTCAATGGACGGGTAACTGTTGCTTCTGTTAAGAATTTTCAATTGGTTGCTTCCTTGGAGAACGGGGTAGCTGGGCAGGAGCATGAGAATGTTATTCTGCAGTTTGGAAAAGTGGGGAAAGATGTATTCACCATGGATTATCAGTATCCAATCTCAGCTTTCCAGGCTTTTGCCATATGTCTAAGCAGCTTTGATACTAAGATTGCTTGTGAATGAATGATAATCAGGTAGACTCCTGTATGCAAAGGTTCTTTCCTGTCATTAATTTTTGCATGATTTGTACCTGGGACGTAAATCCGTTCTTCAAACTGCTGTTGGTTTTGCCCGACTATCGATTGAACGTGGTAGCTATGTTGTAAATCAATTTAATCCGATGGCTTAAATTGTACCAACTGATTAATGTTCCATTTTGTTGAGGTATATCATGTGAGTCGAGTCAATCTTGGAATTTGCTGAAGTTCTCCTTTGGAGCTG
This sequence comes from Citropsis articulata, assembly GCA_030449925.1. NCBI lineage: Eukaryota > Viridiplantae > Streptophyta > Magnoliopsida > Sapindales > Rutaceae > Citropsis > Citropsis articulata. The sequence goes on along the minus strand of JASUUH010000184.1, from coordinate 6,254,176 downwards.
ATTGTTCCATAGAATCAGTTGAAGAACTTTTCCAATGACTTTCTTTTGCAATTGCCATATGCTGATAGTACTGGTATTTAGGGTCGTCTCTAAGCTACCGTGCAAGTTACTGGCATGTGCAATGGCACACAATTTTGTCATCTGTGTTTGTTGAATTGAGCTGGAAATATTCTTGGGTCACAAGTGATTGACATCTTAATGTTTCTATTTTTGACCTGATAGGTGTTGCTTGATGCAATACAAGTCCATTGGAAAGCATGTGATGGTGCCATGGAATTGAGGCTATTATGCTCAGAAATGATTCTTAGGTAGTTGTATCTGTGTTTATTTGATTTCCAATGTGAGTGGTTAGATTCTTAATTTACAATTTTTCCATGTACATACTATCTGTTTTCTTTTAAAAGCGAAACACAAAGGTGCACAGCCACCGTGTTGGTGCTAACAAGCTTGTATTGCCTTGAATCCTTTTGTTTTGTGAGAAAATTACGCCACTAAAGGCTTAGTAATGTCTGGTGGTAGGGTTCTTTACTGAAAGCCGTTTTCCGTGTTCCATGAAACTTAATTGTTCTGCTTTCCTGGTGTTGTTAATTTGGATGCTGACAGTGGTTTTTTATAATAATAATAATAATAATAATAAATTTTATATGTTAGAAATGAACTTTTCAAAAAATCAAGCGCGCCCAATCATCATAAACGAAGACATTGTTTGCGCTAATAGTCTACTTAAAAGAGCAACTACATAAATTGCTAAGAGCTTGCGTAGGCAGAAAAAATAACAACACGCCATCAGAGTGGTGAAGGGGGCCATGGGGTCCCCGAAAGAAAATTGCGCGGCAAACAACAGCTGAAAAATATCAACACTCCCACCGAAGGTAAAGAAATCAGGATGGTGGGGGACCGCTAGGTGGACCGTAGGGGCCCCGGGCTCCACCGAAGCAATCTTGTAGCAACCAATAGCAGCAGAGACAGTACAAGCTGCAATATTAACGCAAACAATCGTCCTGTAGGTTTTACTATCCATAGTGACAACAGACACAGAAAACATAGATCAAATATAACTTACCACGAGGAGATCATGCTGCACATACCGTCTGCACACCCACCAAATCCAGGAAAGAAACCAGGATCTCCAGGTCCAGGCCAGAAACCCGGACCTCCAGGACCAGGACCGCACGGTCCGCCAGGGCCTCCTGGTTCACCAGGTCCCATTGTCAACTCTCTACTCTTCCAGACACCGCCCGAGACAAAAGCCAACCTCAGAGATTCTTCCCAGTCTCAAAAGTGCACACGCTTGTTTGAGAATTAAGATCTTGTAAACAATCTATAAATATTACATGGTGTAAGGGGTTAGTTAGAATACTTAGGCAGGAAGTTTGAGATGAACAACTATTCAATTTTCAAATGGAAACCTACCATTCTAACCTAGCACAAATGTGGAAATTGAACTACCCCCCCATGGAACAACCATTCAAAACAGCGTCGCCCAGCACGGACGCATAAACATGAACAGTTTAATTTTGGCAGTCACTTCATTTCTTATTAGGCCTTTGGCCCAGTCCCCAACTCACCAATTTCATCATGCCTCTGAAAACCCGGGTCATGTGCTGCGCGTCTTTATTTCCAGACAATCACCTTAACTCACTTGACTCTGAATGGAATGTCACCGAAGATTGAAGAGAGATTCTGACTCTTTGAGTAGTTAATATGTATAGTTGTTTAAAAGCTGAATTTGTCAATCTAAACAATTTACAAGAATTCAAACTGGATGACATTTTCATAAGCACAAAAGCTGTCTTATATAAACCCTCATTTTCACCATCAAAGTTCAAAACATGGGGGAGACATTCGGCATCAAAATTACAAGAACATATTTTACAATGAGATTTCCAAACCAGACATTAGAAAATCTCAGTTCAAGTTACAACTGGAAATTACATAGCTGCTAAAATTAGTCAAATTTCATTTCTCATTTACGAGTTACAGTCAAAATATACCACTGCTGATCCTGAAGTACAGTTATCTCCATAGCCTTGGCAGTCTCGTATAACATGCAACCTTCACTCTCTAAGAACAACAGCAGAATAACAACGAAGAATTAAAAACTGAAGCTGTGAAGGATTAAAAAAGACAAAGATATGAAAGAGGTAGGAATAGATGTCTCCTAACATAGATTTTAATAAATACAATCAAGAAATAACTGTTGCAACACTCAATATGTTTGCAATTAGTTGTCTGCCAAATTGAATATATAATGTGATACACATTTTTCCATTTTCTAAGTAAAATAAATGTTTATGTCTAAAGCCTCCTTCAAATTGCCAAATAAGGCATTCTTAGTGCATGAAAACTTAAGGTGCAGCAAACCACAATACTTAAATGCGTCCATGCCCGCACTGAGACTCCCACCTTGGTGAACAATAATGACTCCAAAAAGGGACAGATACATGCGACAGAAAAAATAACAGTTCCAATCAAAGGGACCGAATAAAATTGGCAATTTAACAGCAGCAAGCAACAATAATAACTCAATAGCTCAAAAGAAATAGAGATAACACATCAGGAGACTTCATTCCTTGAGCAATTTCAGGAAGATAAAGGAAGTTAATATCAACAATCAAATCCACTGGATCCCAACAATATTAAAAAAAAAAAATCCAAAATTTATAGTGGCAAAAGGAAAAAGGAGGATGGAATGAATCAATTCGGTATCGGCTACCAACACAAGCACATTCAACTATTCAAGCATTTTCAAATTTATTTAAAAAAAAAAAGACTAAATGATAGCATTGGATTCTAGGGAGAGATTAAATCAGAAAGTCAATATATGTAAAACAATCTGATTAAATTAAGGTGTAAAAATTAAAGACATTAAACAATTCAGTTCATCAATGAAATAACAGATAAAGCCTCAGATTAGCATTTTGGCACATTCTTCTTTGCAACAACAACCCATGCGTAGAAACTCTACCATGGTGCGCAAAATGTTGTTGCAGCTCAAGTCCAAAAGTTGTCATCATAGGCAACAAATGTTTCCAATTCTGCGGTTCAATACCACATGCATATATGTCAAACAATTTCAAAAAAAAATTAACAAAACATCGAATATCATAATATATATCCTTAACAACATGCATATATGTCAAATAATTAAAAAAAATTTAACAAAACATGGAATGTCATAATATATATCCTTACTTTTGAAGCTCACAATTTCAAAACAAACTTTAGTTACAAAGTACTTCTAAGCATTCAATTTAGATTCATGGCGTTTCCAAAATTTACAAGCCAACTAAAGATTCTAACATAATCAACCTAATTAAATACAATAAGAGCAATTCTTTTTTTAATCAATGAAATTTAACACGAAAATAAAGCCTCAGATTAGCATATTGGCACATTCTTCATGGCAACAACAACCCGTATAGAATTTACTCTACACGGAGCGCAAATATATATTGTTGCAGCTCATGCCTAAATGTTTCTCATCATCAGCTCAGCTCAGACAGATTAATTCACGTCATAAATAACTAAAAGAAAAAGCAATAATAAATTTTCAATCAACGTTACGGCTGGGCAGCAATTAAACAAAGAATTAATGCACTCAGAGCTAACAAATTAAATAGAAATTATAATAAAAATAAAAAATTTTATATATAGCATCGTTGAACTTAGCTCATCAGTATAAATTTTCGCTGGCGAAAGACAAAGAAGATACCAAGCCAACAAGGATTTCTGCTAAAATAGGGTTTTGTTCCGCGACTTGTATGTTTCTCATGAGGACTTGTTTATACTGAACAAGCCGAGACTCACTCTGAATCTTTTATGGGCCTTGGATCCTAGGCCCAACTAATGTCACCCAAAAGATCCATTGGGCCTCTACAAATGTAGCGACGATATCTAAGAACTAGGATCGATCCCAACACTAAAACATCTTAGTGATGACACCTTGCTTTATTTTCCTTTTAATAAGAGAATACAGTATAAGAATGGCATGTATGCCTACAACGCAACATTATGATTAGCCAGCTACTACAGAACTCCCTTAATTATATAAAATTTTTGTTACACTCATAACAGTTGCTGACACCATAAGATTTCATATATTGTACATTATATGCAAGTTAAGAGTTATGAACAAAATTTTTAGAATTAGTAATGATAGAAGTTAAACAATATATAGAATAATCAAAAGTTTTTTTAACATTAGAATTGGAGAATATTGCATCAAACAATGTTGCACTGTAGTCATTGGGTGCCTCAAAACATCCAATGTAAGAATGTTGGGCCTCAATACTTTTACACAGCTGAAAACAAAAGTCACCATGTTCAATAGCTTGTAATAGGACCGCTTTTTTTTTTTTTTTTTTAAATAATAATAATGAGAATGCAATAACAGCATAGCTATAATGCGACATTGTCTATTAAAATAACCTCATCCTTTCATCATTACTTATGTAAAATTTCTCGTTGCGCTCCAAAATAGTTGTTGACATTTTAAATTTTCATATGCAGTATACGGTACATGACCCACAAACAAAAATATGAGGTTTCTCAACCGAACTGTTGGATAATTGTACTAAATAACATTGTAATATTGATAACATTTACTTTTTGGATTGCAGTGTAAATTTTGGGATTGGGTGGAGCATGAGTAGAAGTAAGTTGTTTACTTACGAGAGTAAGTTAAACAATAAGAATTGGAAACCCATTTATGTGTTTATTTTGTCTCCATTGTAACTTGCAAGTGAATTGTTTCAAATTATAGTTTTATTCATATTTAAATAATTGTATTTTTTAATTACAAAGTGAATAAAATATATATTTGTAAAATAAACTATTTATTTTATTATTAGCTTCAAGTAGTAGTAGTAGTAATAAAATCACATTTTTTTTATTAATTTTAACTTTAATTATGTAAATTAAAAATTATTGAATGGAGCGGCACAAATGAAACATTATTATTAATAATATAGTACAAAATCAATATTTTCTTATAATAAACTATTTATTATTATTAATTATCAACATTAAATAAGTATAATACTATTAAAATAAAATAACAGTAACATTATTTTAATAAATATAATTATATGATATTTAATAGTGACTCTTTCCATAAACGTGGGAATTATACTTCTCACTGAAAAAATAGTGAAATTCACAAAGTAAGGCTTCCACTCCATGAGTAAGCAGACGTTAGAATAGAAAATTTTATATTTTTCACTCCAACAAATAAACACAAGCAGTAATATATTTTTTTTAATTTTTATGTATATATTACAATTAGAATTCTACTAATATCTTTACAATCGACGTTAATGCTTCAGATTCTTCATATAACACAACCTCGGTAACCTACTCTACTTACGTAGTAATTACCTCCTTATCGGTGAAAAGATACCAATAATATTGTGATTCGAACTCATACATCTAAAGTTATTGAATGCGACCATCACGATACGCGCGGTTTGGCCTAAACAACACAAATAATATAAGCATGTAATCATGTCATTCAAATGTAAGAAGAATACAGGACATTCTCGAGGTACAGGCCCAGGGCGGTAAATTTACAAATAGTGTAATATAAAAAGTATAGTATAAATTACGAAACCTGAGCAGTGTTGCAGCTGGAGGAAAAATTGAATAAAAAGAGCGGATTCTTAAAATTTGCCTACTTTTGTTTTATTTGTTTTTTTTTTCCCCCCCGACCTCGGACATCAATATCAGGCTGCAATGCATGGCAACATAAAACGCGGTCCCCCTCAGGCCCTCACTTAGCTTTAGCCAAGTGGTTTGCCCACATTAAAATCTCTGAATTGACATGGTCCCACTTTTTATCACCAATCGGCAACCACAGCCGTCAGATCGGATCAGATCAAAGCCCGTACCCGCAGTATGATTGGAAGTTTTAATTTCCGGGACCACGACGCCATTAATTGAAAGGCGAAAAAGTGTACAGGGCCCCACTACCAAAAACCGACTGTAATGTATACATCCTACAGCTGCAAAGCTTCTGGTGTGAAACTTCACCAACTCGTGGTCCCCCGAGCGCTTACCATTATAGCGAATGATGTTACCCATTAACAAATCCTTTGTACCACCAAGGTGCGTTATTTTCATTTTTATTTTTTTTAAAGCCATTTATGGGTATTATTTATATACTATTTTTAATAATTTCCATACCCGAATATCAAATTTCAATGATGAATGAGGACCATTGGTCCAATCAACTGACTATGAGCCGTATATTGACAATATTTAAAGTTATAACGTTACTACTGTTATAAGGAAAGGATATGAAACTTAATTTTTTCAACAAATGTTGACTGTCAATTTACTTTTACTTAATTTAATCAAATTGGATGGATCCAATCCAATTCTCCAAGCATGCCGAGTTCAAATTTGTCACTTAATGGACAAACTTTCAAGGAAATTTCATAAAAGTCTGTTCATAGAACATGCTGCTGCTGCTGCTTCTTCTTCTTCTTCGATTTTTTTTTTTTTTGGGCTGGGGTCTAAAATTAAAAATTAAGAATAATAAAAATAAATTACAATCACGTTCGCAACTAAGGATAGCGATTGATTCCTGATTTTTTTTTTTCTCTGTCTCTCTCTCTCTCACTTTTGGTTAGAGAAGTGTCAACACACAAAGCGATTTGATTACTTGATTGCTTGAAATCGTAAACCTAATTTGATTATGATGAATACGTGCTAGGTAGCTTAGCTCCCTTTGAAATTTGTTTCTTTTAGCCTTTTTGTAAAGGGTGGCATTTTTTTTTTTTAATTCTTTTTTGGATTCGGTTGGTTTGGTTCACGAATTCTACACGGAATCATTAAGTCAAGAAGTTGAACTTATGCAAATCTCCATGCGGATAAATTCATAAGCCCAAATCAAGTCACGTCAAATTTACAAGTTGGGTTCTTCCTGGCTCTCAACCAGGCAGCATATTATTCTTGCGCATTATTCTTTCTTTGGCGAATGATTTATGATTTTCTATCGAGTTTTTTTCTTAAATAAATATAGATAGATTTGTGTTGGGGGTGAACAATACTCAAGATCATATATGACAAATTATCTTAAAAAATAATAAACACACAAGTTTTTTTAAGTTACATTGACCAACCTGATTTTACTGTTTTGTTACCCATTTTTAAAATGAACAATTTAATTATAAGTTACAATAAATATGATTTTTGTGGTTTCATTGATTTTTGACGTAACGCTCGCTTTAATCAATAACGCAGATCACTAATTGAAAAAAATCCACTTTTAAAAAAATTGGAATACTATTTTTTCATGCACAGGTAATTTACCAATATAATTTTGTGACAATGAAAAAAAATTAGAATTCGAATTTTAATCACAGTAGGGGACGGGAAGAAAAAAAGAAGTAGCATCTTCGTACATTAGACTTGGATCTCAAATTTCATGGGAGCAAACAAAAAGTTCAACAATTTGGCCACCTTCTTTTTAATGATTTACAATTTAGCGAAACCCCCAAAAGAAGTATGGTGTGTTATCCGCGTTCAGTCTTTTTCTTTGGTCTTTTTTGGGGACAATTCAATTATTGTTTTTTGATAATTGCAATCTTCTTTAAAGTAGAGGCATTTTCTCCAAACATAAAGCAAGGTGGTAGAAGATGGTAAGCCTCGCTACCAAATGCCATTGAATTGCAACACTTTAAAATAAAATTGAAATTGGTAAAGACTACACTCCGTAGCTAAATCTTTAATACGGAGTTTGTCAATTTCTATCCATTAAAATCAATATCTTACTATTTTATTATTTTTATAATATCTAAAGATCTCCCTGACACCAACATGGTCAAAGGAAGAGAGGATAAATTAAGTTATTTGTTTGATAATTTATCTTGAGAATGTAAAATATATATTTATTATAAAAAAATATTTAAAAAGTAACAAAAAATATAAGAAAAGTGCCTTATTATTTGTTTTTTTATTTACATTGAAACAAATATTTCGTATTTTTAGTACTTAAATTTTTTTATTTTTATTTATATTTATATGATTTATTTAAATTATAATAAGTATAAATAAAAATATATTTAAAAATAAAAATAATATTATAAAATTATATTGTCGAAGAGATTTTTGGTTTTTATAAAAATAATTAAAAAAGGATAAATAATACGTATTAATTTCAAAAATGGACAAACTCGGAAACTCTTTTCTTAACATGACTGATTTTATTTATTGAGATTTTTTTTTTCAAATTATCCGGAATGAATAAGATTATAGTTTTAGATAATCACCTACTTGTGTTTACACATTAGTAAATATTAGTAATATCTAGCTCAAAAAATTTGTATGCCCTTAATGTTTGACACGCAAACTTTTCAATAGGAAAAATAATTGGTTTCCTACATTTGGATAAGGTAGGTTTTCAAAATTATAATATTACATAATAATATTTGAGAGTTCCAACTAACATTTAATTGTAATATATACATAAAAATATATATATATATTTGACACGCAAAGTCTAACAATTATCCATGCACAGTCCCATCACCACCGCACCACGAGTAATCCGCATAATGAATCAAAAGATAAACATTAATAAAACTCATCACAAAATTTAGGCGACAATGGAACTTTGTGGAGAAACAACCCCCGCCCCCGCCCCCCCCCCCCCCCCGGGCGCCCGCCACCGCCCTACGGGAATGTAATATATAACACGTTTACAACGACCAGATCGTGTACATAATTACACAGGGTAACATAACAACCCAAATAATCACATAACCACCAAATCAAATGTAAGCACGTACGTACGATGGGTTTTAGATTGTCGGTGATCATCATGTAAAGCTGTAAAGGCAGTTGCTCTTTGTAAAAGCCTTGGGCTTCTTTATTGTTATTATTTTTTCTCTCTCTCTCTCTCTCTCTCTCTCTCGTCAAAACTCAAAACCGAACCACAACGTCGAAATGAATGTACAAGCAATAATAATAATAATAATAATAATAATAATAATAATAATAATAATAATTAAAAAAAAAAGGAGGCGGTGGGGGGGGGGGCTAAAGCTCACACGCCAAGTAAGTAAGAAAGAAAGAGAAGAGTGAAGAGATAAAAGGTAACGTCACTCAAGTTGATTGGACAGTGCTGTGCAGGCCGGCAGCGATTAGCCATTAGGGAGGAAGCATAGCAGACTTTTGGTCTACGGCCACGCCCCCACTGCTTTTCTCGGGTTCTTAACCCTTCTTTTAGTTTCAGCCTTTCAGGGTTGGACGGTTGGTGACCTACTGTATATGTATAGTCCTGTACATTACTGTCGAATTTTTGAATGCCAACTAGGTTCTTTTTTTGTTGATTATTGATACATTGTTACTGTATAAGTTTTGTATCTCTAGACTCTAGTACACATTTTCATTCTGGACTTTTTTTTTTTTGGGAAACAAAACTAAAATAATTTTAGGATCCATTTGGGACTATTTTTAGTCGGTTTAAAAATAATTTTAAAAAAAATTAAAAGTTAATTTTAATTTTTGATAATTTTTTTACAATTGTTTTCGATAAAATTATTTTATCCTACCACATATTTGAAAAAAATAAGAGAGGAACAATTCTTTAAAATTTGATGTCAAAAATTATTTTTATACTCAATATAATTTCATATAGACATCTACGTGTTGATTATAAAAAATCAAAATTATTCTTATTAATTAGGACATAAAATTATTAATTTTAAAGATATTATTATTATTACCAATTATATCGATGTAACAAACTAAAAAATAAAATTAATGATGTGAAGTCTTTATTTTAGTTATTAATTATTATCAAAATATTTTATGTATATTTTTATAAAATGTGTACATAAATTTTATTCATCAATATGTTAAATTTTAACAATAAAATTTACCATATACATACAATTACTTCTATAACTCATAATACTCTTAAAAATAAAATTTACTAAATATTTAACCGATTCTCACTATAAATGATTATTTTTATAATATAACTAACAATAATTATTTTAAAAATTACGTCATTATCAAACTAATCCTAAATAGCGTGGTGAATTTAAAAATCGTTAAAATTAATGAGATGCGTCAATAATTTAGTCCGCACCTACTCATTGTCAAATATCACCTTGTCAAGCGAGCATCACGTAAGTAAGATTACGGAAAGTCTCTGGGTGGTTCAAGCTCAAAGGTACTTAACAAACAAATTAAATTCAATTATACAGTTAATCCAAATATGGTTAAGATATTTGAGCCCTTTGTCCGCGCATTGACAGCTTGATTGTTACGATTTTCAAAAGTATCAGCTTTGATGATTATACATAATCTTCCAATGAGAAAAAATTGTCCCGTAATTAATCAGTCAATGATGCGTGATGCTTAGTTTCTGTAAAGATTCCCAAAGGTAGGAGCCACAGCTGATACAGTAAAATGTCAAATGCCATATCATTTTTTTTTTTTCCAACTTTGGTCAACAAAAGTTCGCCACGTGTACTGTTTAACGCTGTGATTTAATTTTCTTTTTCCTTTTTCTTTTTTTGTTTTTTGGGTTAAGATCGCACAATTTTCTCACATTTGGGTGCAAACTGTGACACGCTTTGGAAAGGTGGGGGCACATGCATTAGACGGTGAGAGAAACATTAAAGCTTAATAATTAATTATATTTTAATGATAAGATAAGAAAGTTTCACAAGACTCTTGCACTAGTATAAGTGTATAACAAGCCATTAACATTAACATAATTGAACTTAGCTTTTTGCATCACGTGCACCTAAATTTTGTGTTGGGTTTTCAATATACCATGTACTTGAAAGTTGGACACTCTTTATTACATACAATTAAACTCTCTAACTTTGTAACTTTTGTCTAATACCACATCATTTCAGTAACTTTGATACTTTATATTATTACATTACAGTAAAAAAATTTTACTAGCACCCTATCAATTAGAGTAGTTCGAATATGTCGACTATTCTTAAAAAAGTTGAAAGAAATTTAATCTTCCCTATTCTTAAAAAACTTCAAATCTCTTTCATTTTCGCATTAGTTTTGGTTCAATAATAAATTGGTTTACGTCAATGGACTCGTGGCCCATTGGTAATTCATGCACCCAATAACCTTGGGCGTATGAGTTTGAATCATAGCATTGCTGGACTCGCATTTCCTCTCAATAGGTGAGGTAATTGGCTCCCTACATTTAGATAAGGTTGATTACCGCATCTTTATAACAATCTTGGAGAAGCAGTGTATGTAGAATTATGATTGTAATATATACATAAAAAAAAAATAAATAAATAAATTGTTCTACTTACAAAAGATTGAAAAAAAAGAAACCATCCTCGCCAAGCTGAGCTTAGTTCCACATGAATTTTATGTTCAATAATAAATCGGTCTACTTACGAAAGATTGAAAAAAAAAATTCTCACTAAGGCGAACTTTATTTCCTTTTGAATTTTAGGCCTTTTTATATGTCTATGAATATGTATATGGACAGAATTATCCCCTTCCTACATGGGTTTTGGAACTACAGCAAGCATACCGCGTCCACATTCAAAATTTTGAAGGGGAAAAAGAACAAAAAATTCCATCTTGTGTATGTGGAGGACTCGAGCATCTCTTCTATGATGAAATAAAAACGAGTTTTATGCCCTTAATCTTGCATTTCCAAGTAAACACATGTAAATATTAAATTTTGAGATTTCTGATTTCGAATCGAGCATAACATTATGGAAACTTCTATTGAGTTCTTATAACCTCGATCAGCTCACCCGAATTCATTCGAGATTCGGATTATCTCGATTTACTGTCTGAAAAATATCGAAGAGAAAGAGAGGCATGCACTACACTGTGCCTCAGTTTACAGTTAACTCGATGCAAATTCTTAAATCATGGTGAGTGTAAGGCTGCCGTGTGTTAAGACAAATTGTTTTAATTAAAATAAAATTATAATTATCTTATCTGTCGTAATATCTTCTTTCTGTATTGTTATATAATAATTTTCATTAAAAGATATTTGATCATAAATAAAAAAAATAAAAATAAATTCAATAAATATATAAAATAATTAAAATAATTTATGTCAGTCCATAAAATGTGAAAAATAAATCTAACATTCTAAATATGAATGATAAAGAAAGCGTCTATGATTTGGTTATTGAATAGCCCCGAATTTATTACATTTATATACAATAGGTTCGTGCCAATAAATGTTTGAGGAGTACGATCAATGCATTGTCAATTTTTTTTATATGTGAATGGGTTCCCGAATTAAGGCGTTGTCAATTATCATAGCACAGGTGTCATTTTATTGATGTGGGTAAGCTCCTTGTTGCACTAAATGAGTATCGATTTGTCACCAAATGCATGTTGTTGAGGGTTGACATCAATGGCTTTACAGTTTCCTTTCATTCAATCAATGCCTCATGGCTCCTTCTCACAGGATACAATTTTTCAACCTTAATTGATTAAGGCAATGATTCAATATTCTGTTTAGTCATAATTCCACGCACGAATTCGTATCTTCCATTTATTCTTCGGAATTGCTTAACTCACATAAGTCGATAGAAATTTTGAAGTTTGTATGGTTTACACAAAATACAACAAGAGGAAAAAAAATCAATAAGTGACATTGTTATTAAAATAATTCAATCATAAAATGTAGACATAACAAAATAAATAATACAATTTAATTTTTTTTAAAATATTGTTATACAAGATTGTTACTGATATTACATCAGATATTATAATTAATATTTATAAATATATTATACAATTGGAACCTCCTCTTTGCATGTACTCGTTTGAAACTCTGTCCAATTCTTTAAATCATTTATAATATTCGAGAAGTGTCCATTCCACTCACATTTCGTAAGGGAGAAAATGTCTCCACTCAATTATTTGATAATTGAAAGATGACTGAAATTAACCCTTATAATATTTTTATAAAGGTTCAAACACTTACTTTCAACATTGTAAGTGCAATGACTCTCCCACTAAGTTAAAGTTAAAGGTCCATTAGTAATTTGATTGTTTATATAGTCATAAAACTTTAGAGAACATTAACCGTTCAACAATACATTGGTAAATTTAGGTTGATAGAACCTAGAATATATATATATATTTTTGTCTTGTTGAAAAATGGAAGGTTACTTACTTTTTTTTTTAATTTGGTTATCTGTAAATCTTGCATTCTGTGATTCTGTTCATTAAAGCGATTATCTTGATATTCTGATCAACGTATATTATTGGAACATATTATTACGTTTAAATTACATGAAATACGTAGAATCTCTTTCACGCGTTTGTGAGGAAAATAATAATTATTTTAATCTTTTGTGACAACTATATCTTAAATTATACTCCTAGTACGTTGTTCACAAAATTTTTATGTTTATTTGTAATTCAACTCAACTCATTGACATCGGGTATATCGCTTCACGTGTAGGATATTACAAAAATTGTACATCATAATTAAAAAGACTAGGTTGGCAAGTTAATAAGACCTAACAAAGTCAATAATTTAATAGTTTGATTGCATGAAACAAGGCAGGGAATATGATTATCTTTTATTTTAATTTTTCTTATTAGTGATAGCTCCTAGAATTCGATTTCCCAAAGGCATTTCAAAATTGTAGCTCACAGTATCACTACAAAATTATCTGGCAAAGTCCAAGCCATCCCACTCGAGGGCAAGAGAGAGATTCCCGGAGAACCGAGCGTGGGCTTAATAATCAATTCCATTAATTTCTAATTTTATTAATCAATATTTTAATCCTAATCACGGTTTTATTACATTTAAATAGTCGACCCTACATGCATGACAACTCATCTTCCTCAATTATTTATTCCATAAATTTATTAAACTAATACTAATCTGATTAATACCCAAATTTCTGAGCAAAAGATTCAAAATATTTTAACACAAACCTTTTTTCGCTGTTTCCTAAAATAAATAATACTATTTTCCACTTTTCACAAACGAAATGTTTTGCAAAAACAGTAGAGACAAGTCTTACGGTTGCCATCGACAACGACGCCTACCAACGAGAGACCAACCAACGGTGGAGATCTTCCCTTTTCGAACGTCAAATCTGGAGCGTTCATTTTTAACTCCTTTTCAGCTTTTTCGACATAAAAGGGACAGGTCTATGGACTCCATACAGAAACAGTGCAAACCCATAAGGCCATAATACCGTGTCCTTTTCGCAGACTGACAACATTGCCCCTCATTTATATGGAACCAAAGTACAAACTCTGTCACACGTAAGGGCTGTTTTCGTCATTGAAACTGTAAAAGGAACCAATTATTTATTTTCCTGATACCATGTCGCGCACCTGAGGTAATTGAAGGCACCCTAGAGCTCTTTTCACCATCCATTTTTTTTATACGCAGGTCTTGCGTGTACAGTGTACTTTCTAATCAAACAAAAATTTCATAATTTATGTTCTTTTCTCTTATGAAATCAGGGCCGTCGGATGAGATGAATTATTAAAAAAAAATGCTGTACCTCCTCTGATCTCTGTAACCATGAATCAGAAACAGTAAAACGTGATTGGATGGCTATGAGCCTATGATGTCAAAATAAACCAAACTTTCACATCAGATCATTCCTCATCATTATTTTAACCTCCCCTCACCCCGCCATATCCGATCCCCTCAGATCCAGCCGTGCAACGCGAATCATGAGATTCCCTCCTCCACCATTCTCCCTACACATGATAACACTTTATCAAAACTCCCCTCTCCCACCCTCTCTCTCAAACGCACGATAATTTCAAAATTTCCAATTTCGCACGATAATATCGTGCCTCGACATATATAACTCACAAAACGAATTGCCACCTCTGCCCTGGTTCCACTCTATTTACGTACACCCGTTTTCTGCGGCTCCCCTTCGACGTCTACGGATAAGATCAATATAACTCCCGCCGTCCATCCAACGGACACAATCAATTTTCAAGGACGTGTCAAAGTTTCAACCGTCAAAATACCTGACTTAAGTTGTTTAACTCTAGTTAAAATCTAACCTCACCGGTCAACTTTAATAAAATCCTTATCTACTCTGAGTTTCTCTCTCTTGTCCTACGCTTGACTTTCTCTCTCTTCACTTCATCTCTCTCACAATTTCACGAACTCGTTACCAAGTATAATAAGCGTTTTTGTTGATGTCATTTCAGATCTAGCAAAGAAAAAAAAAAAAAAAGAAAAAGAAACCGAAAACAACAGAAGAAACTCCACCTAGTAAGTATCAGTGGAATTTTGAATCGAAACGGTGAGTTTCATTAATGTTAAAGAAAATGTCATACACATCCTTTCCGGAGGATGTATTAGAGCACGTGTTTTCGTTCGTTCAGTTGGATAAAGACCGGAACGCGATATCGCTGGTGTGCAAGTCGTGGTACGAGATCGAGCGGTGGTGCAGGCGGAGGATATTCGTCGGAAACTGTTACGCTGTGAGTCCTCGGATGGTGATAAGGCGTTTCCCGGAGGTGAGATCGGTGGAGCTCAAAGGAAAGCCGCACTTTGCTGACTTTAATTTGGTTCCCGAGGGGTGGGGCGGGTACCTCTACCCGTGGATCAGGGCGATGGCGGGCGGGTACCCGTGGCTTGAGGAGATCAAGTTGAAGCGGATGGTTGTTACGGATGAGAGCTTGGAGCTGATTGCCAAGTCGTTTAAGAATTTTAAAGTTTTGGTTTTGAGTTCTTGTGAGGGCTTCTCCACTCACGGACTTGCTGCCATTGCTGCCAATTGCAAGTAAAGTTTCAATTTTTATTTTTTAAAAAAATTGAATTTTCGAGTTTGTTATTTAAGTAGCAAAATGTGATAATAATTGATACTGTGTTGCATGTTGTGCTCTTTTAGCTAATTAAGCTAAAATTTCTTTTTTCTTTTCTCTTTTTTTCGAGTGGGTAGCGATGATGAATGTGTGAAAAGATCTCATTGTTATTTTTGCTTTCTTTTTCTAACTAAAGTTATCATTTTGTTCATCTGTCATAATTCTCTTTGAGGAAATAACTTCATTATGTTTGCTTGACTTGGTAGATTTTTAGATTTAGTTTGTAGTCTTGAAATGTGAAACCTTTGTGTCTTATTTGGGGTTGTCTTATTTTATTTTATTTTTAATTTGCTTTTTTTTCCCCTCTCAGTTGCATAGATCTCTTATTGTGTTTGTTTTTGGAACTGCTAATGTGTAAAATCTGGTCAAGATTGCTTGTTTCTTCGGGTAGTCTATGTTCTGGGCAAATGTCATCTGGAATCATGTTTTGTTTCAGCTTCTTGGGCAATGTAGGTTTTCTTTGGATTCCTCAATTATAGATTTCTTTTTCATATGCTGATGAAGTGGGGAGAATAGTTCTCTTGAGTTTGCTTCCTTCTAATTATGTTTTTGAAGGTTCTGATGATTTAATTACTTCAAAATTGGCTCTTGTTTTCTGAGAGAACTTTGGATGTTGTTTGTATGTATGTATGTATGTATGTATGTATGTATGTATGTACACACACACACATGTATGTATGTACACACACACACATGTATGTATGTAGACACGCACACATAAATGTATGTGTGTGTGTACATACATACATGCATATATTTGTGTGTCTGTGTGTGTTGAATTAAACCTTGCATAATGGAATTGACAATTTTGGTTTTAGTGTGAGATTCCTGGTTGAGTGAGTAGATCAATCAAATAAAATGGGGGGGGGGGGGAATAGCTTCATTTTCTTGGTGCTGTGGTTATAAAGAAAAGTAGCTTTAATAAGCCAGTATACCATGACAATGATGGAACTGAGCTGCTAAAATTTTTCAGTATTCTACTTTCTCTTTTATTATTTGGTTATTTCTGTTGGTGGGTAGTTTATGTATTTATGATTAAGTCATTAATATTTTATACTTACATCAGCCTTGCAACGATGTTTGCCAATGCAGGAACTTGAAAGAGTTGGACTTGCGGGAGAGTGACGTGGAGGATCCGAGCGGAAATTGGCTCAGCAATTTTCCAGATACATGTACATCACTGGTATCTCTTAACATTGCTTGCCTAGGGTCAGAGGTTAGTTTTTCAGCTCTTGAGCGTTTGGTGGTTCGGTGTACCAATCTGAGAACTCTGAGGCTCAACCGTGCTGTGCCTCTTGAGAAACTTGCCAACCTCCTTCGCCGGGCGCCTCAGCTGGTTGAGTTGGGCACAGGCACCTACTCGGCAGATCTGCGCCCCGATGTCTTTTCAAATCTAGCAGGAGCTTTTTCAGGCTGTAAAGAACTTAAGAGCCTGTCTGGATTTTGGGATGTGGTTCCAGCTTATCTTCCTGCTGTTTATTCTGTTTGCTCTGGCCTAACAACCTTGAATTTGAGCTATGCCACTATCCAAAGTCCTGATCTAATCAAGCTTGTTAGCCAATGTCCAAAATTGCAGTGTCTTTGGGTAAGTCCGTCTTATTTGTTAGAGTTATAAATGAAAATGTCATTCTGTTGTGCTTTGCTTGCATGCTTTAGTTTAAACACTAGTACTTGATAATTCTACACTTTGAATAATTTGTCATGAAATATGGATGGACTAATAAAATTTTATTTGAATTTAAATACTGCAATTTAAAGGTTTTATCATTTGGTCTCCATCTGTAGGTTTTCCTATTATTTGTTTTGTCAATATGGTTTGGATCTGGCTTTCAAAACATGGCTCAATTGGTTGCATCTTCTTATTGCTTTACTGTAGTGTGCTGATGAAGAGATAATTTACAAATAACAGGTACTGGATTTCATTGAAGATAGTGGCCTTGAAGCCCTTGCAGCAACTTGCAAGGACCTACGAGAATTGAGGGTGTTCCCATCTGAACCTTATGGCGCTGAGCCAAATGTATCCTTGACAGAACAAGGACTTGTTGTTGTTTCCGAGGGCTGTCCTAAGCTGGAGTCAGTTCTCTATTTTTGCCGCAGAATGTCTAATGATGCCTTAGTTACCATCGCCAAGAACCGTCCCAACTTTATTCGTTTTCGTCTTTGCATTATTGACCCTCAAACTCCTGATTACTTGACCCTCGAGCCACTGGATGTGGGTTTTGGAGCTATTGTTCAGCATTGCAAGGATCTCCGGCGCCTCTCCCTCTCTGGTCTTCTCACAGATCGTGTTTTTGAGTACATTGGGACGTATGCTAAAAAGTTAGAAATGCTATCTGTGGCCTTCGCTGGAGAGAGTGATTTGGGACTCCATCATGTGCTGTCTGGGTGTGATAGCCTTCGGAAACTGGAGATTAGGGACTGTCCCTTTGGAGACAAGGCTCTTTTGGCCAATGCTGCGAAGCTGGAGACAATGCGATCCCTTTGGATGTCTTCATGTTCAGTGAGTCTTGAAGCATGTAAACTGCTAGGTCAGAAGATGCCCAGGCTGAATGTTGAAGTTATTGACGAGAGTGGGCCCCCAGATTCAAGGCCGGAGCTCCCTGTTGAGAAGCTTTACATATACAGAACTGTCGCCGGGCGGAGGATTGACATGCCTGGTTTTGTTTGGAATATGGATGAAGATTCTGCGTTGAGGCTTTCTTGACAGATGTTCTGCAAATCAAGCTCCAAGTAACTATCTTCAGACTCTTGGATATATACAAAGCAGGTGCATGCTTTATATGCTGCTCATTGTATCATGTTTATTTTTCAATTGCTTAATAGAAATGCAGTCCTTGTTGAAGTTGGGGACAACTTATGGAGGGTACACAGAGGCTCAAGAGCTCGATTGCCATTCATTTTACACTTGGCTGAGCTATGGCATACCAACTAGTGATTAATAAAGAGAAGATACGAAGCTCCTGCTGTTGGTGGTATTATCAATTAGAGTTGTTATTTTATTTCGGCACAGTTACCATGTATACTATTGGCAAGACTTTCTGCATGTTTATGCATTCGTATCATCTTTTTGTTAAAGCTAGTAATGGTCTACTTATGTACTCATTTGTACCACTTGCAGCCCTTGAGGAATAAAATTTAAAATTTTGTTGCATCTCCTGTAGTGGTGTACTATTCTTGTATTTTTGTTGGCTTTATATGTGGGGAAATGGGTTCATCATCGTATTTTTTTCTTTGACATGAGTAGTGTTACACTGTTTCTAATTTCAAAAAGCATTTCTCTCACTTGTGTCTAATGTAACCCACTTTTTTCACTGTTCTTACATTAAATAAAAGAGGAACGCCAGAATCTTCACCAACATTGAAAGAAATTTAATGCAGAAAGCAAAGCAATGAGGCAGGGTGCCAAAAGGCTTCCTTCTGAATTCTCTGATAGATGATGATTCCAGGTATGCAAGTTTCAGCTTTTTTTTTTTTTTTTTTTTTTTTTGGCCTTTTTGTGTTTTTCTAATTTATGGACATCGTCTGCTGTGCCACGTGGTAGATTCGGTGACATTGGTTACTGTTCACAACTTTGCTACATATACGCTCTCCTTTTTACACCACCTGCTTAAAATCTGCTGACCCAGCAATCCAAAGTAGTAAACATAAATCTCCTCACTTTGAATGTCAGATACCCACAGAGACAGGATCAAAAGGCGGATGTGTAATTATGCAGTAATTAATAAATGACAAGAAAAAGAAAAATCTAAGCAAAAGATATTACATACATGAAACAAACAGAAAACACCACCATTCACCAGGATCCCAACCCGCAAGAGTGACCAAGATGATGAAGTATTATTAGTAGATGAAATAAAAGATGGGGATGTGATATCCATGTCCGTCAAGAGTGGCGTAATCACCCCAAAATTGAATACATTTTTATCAATTTGATGATGGCCACACACGTTTGATGTATTTATTATGATATCATCATTTTTATTTCCCCTGTTATTATGATTGTTGGCTGAATCCATTTCTCGGTTATCTACATTATGATATCATGGTAACTCATGAATAATAGTAACATAAATGGTTACCACTTACCGAGGGTCCACTTATTTGATGCCAAGGTGGTGAAAAATGGGGGAACCCCAAGTGAGTGAATCATGATTGTAGCATCGCGCCACTCAGCTTCAACAATGATGATGGTCCATATGATTTTGTTGCCCGGCTTTTATTATCCATTTCAGTCTGAACAATTCGTTACCAAATTTGTCTTGTAATGGGGGTAATTAAATTTGTATTGACTAGTAAGTAGCATCAACAATCGACCACATGAACTAGGGCACTGTTTCTAGTCCAGCAGTCCTTGTTAGAATATCGTGTGGCAACAAACCTAGTTTTGGAGGTCTTCCAGAGCCTTGAAGAAAAATGCAGCATGTTAAGATTTTCCAGATGTGACTTGAGTCTTTGACTTCGACTTTGGCCAATAAACAAAATGGAGAGACTTGACTTGAAGAAATGATAAATCTGTTTGTGATACAAATAGCGTCCGCATTCTCTTCTCCAGCAAATTTGTTGCGACAGGAAGGCAGGCAGGCTTGGGATCAAGCGTGTCCGACATGGGGAAAGTTTTTTGCTCGGAAATTGAACAGAGATGGGGACTCGACTTCATGGGGCTAGTCATGGTACTTGTGCTTGCTCTCACCCTTATGGTCATTTGCGTCCCTCCTCCCCGGAGGTACATGGTTACAGCTTACCGTGTTGGTTAAATAGGCCATTGATCAAACATACATCGCAGAATTATTTTTTTTTGGCTTGTTTAATTTTGTTTTTGGTTTCTGCAACCTTTTCTTTTGTTAAGATGTTACTTCATAGTTTTAGTGCATGCTAATTAGTGACGATATCTGATGATTTACCCTCTTAGCTGTTATGATGAACATGCAAGTCCATGAATAATTAATTAAAAAATGTTTGTAACAATCCATGCTTGCAAAGTGAAAAAAAAACAGTTCAATCGTAAAGAAGACAACCTAATAGGGTGTATCACATGAATTCATAAGATGATAGTTACACACACCGCATCCATTTGAATATCTGAGCTACAAGATTCCAGTGAAGAATTAAAACAAATACAGCAGAAAACAAAAAGTGCCATTTGGACTTTAATTAACCAATGATGCATAACCATTAACTGGCTTCAACAGACGCAATACAAGAACTCATTTGAAAATTTTAAAAGCTTTATGACAGCAGAACTTATCTATTGCATGTCAAGGAAAGGGGAAAAAATAAAATAATACCTGACAAACTCAAAATTCCATGATTTTTTGTCAACTGAGTTAATCGCCACTTTACTAAAAGTACAACAGCAAAATGCTAAATTACCTATTGTTGTTAGCTGTGTTTTTTGCTCGAACCCTGAATGGTCTGCAAAAGATGTTCCATCCTGTACTTCATTACAGGCTGACCATGCCGTGTCTTTTTGAACATCTTTGACCTCAATTCTTTTCTTTGAGCTTCAGCCTTTTCTCTTTCTTCCTTCTTTGCCTGAAAAATTGCATCCCTCTCCCTTCTTGCCCGTTCTTCCTCTTCGTGCTTCTTCTCATACAGTTCTTCTAGACTCTGTTTCTTCTTCTTCTTCTTCAAACTTATACTCATCTCACTACCATCTTCCATTTCATTTTGACCCTGAATTAGCCATTGGAATAGAATGACTCAACATATCAAGTTCTAGATACTAGGAGGCATAGTTTCAAGGTAAAAAAAAACAACCTTCAATTTCACAAGATATAAAATGAGAAGCTACGGCTACAGACATAGGCAAAATTTTGAACATGGAAAATCAAACAATCTCAGAGCATTCACCATCAAAATTCAGATTTAACACCCAATGAATAGCTACCATTTAACCTTATTATAAAGGAGCACACAACTAGCCAAACACTCAATGCTTCTCAAGTACAACTGCAATTAAACGAAGTTTCCCTCCCAAGGTTGGTGTAAACCAAATTTGATTCATGGACCTCTTGGCTTGGCACAAATGGAGCTAAGCTAATCTTGAATTTTATTTTATTATTTTTTTTTAAACACTGATCTAATGGAACAATAACAAGAGAAAGCTGATAACAAACAAACCTGAGCGGGTTTTACAGATGAGGAAGCATCATTCTGCTGACTAGTATGTTGCTTCAGAGACTTCCTATACTTGCTCACGTATTTGGCGTTCTTATAGAACTCCCTTTGCTTCTCTGATGGTAAACAAAGAAATAAAAATAAACATCCATTAAAATTTCATCGTCCTTCCTCATAAACTAAAATGACCTATCAAATGCAAATTATAAAAGTCAATGAAGCTCTAGTTCATCAGGGCTTCACTCTAAATCACAATGAAAAAGCAACCCCCAATCCACACCCTACATAACAAATTTAATTGAAAACAAATTAATTACTTTTAAAGGCAGGATTGTGGTGTTGATTCGTTGATTTAGCATTAGCGAAGGCCTCGAGAGAGAGCGCGGCGCCTCCTAATCTCTGAATGTTCTTCTTCTTCTTCTTATTCTTGCTGATCGTGTTTGATTTTGAGCCGTCCATTATCCCATCATCTTTCGGATCCCGACGCTTCATTCTTCGATTCAAGTAAGTATTCAAACTCAAATTCCAGAGATTTCTAATTACCTTTTCTATTTAAATTGCAAATCTGATCACTAGGCATTCAGCCATTCTGGCAACCCTAAAGTCGCCCCTTTTTCTTGGGGATTGGGGGCAGCGGCACTGTTTTGGTTCGATCGGGTTACGAGTTTGAACCGAATTATCCCTAAATTTAGTTCGGTTCAGCTTCTTTTCTTTTCCCCTTATTTGCTCAAGGGTGTTCAAAATCCAGTTCGACCGTCTAATTTGTAGAAATCTAATTCGTAAAAATCTAATTCGTAAAAATTTAATTTGTAGATTGATAGATTGAATTAAATTAAAAATTTTAAAATCTGAGTCGGTGAATTGGATATAGATTTATTTTTGTGAATCTGTAAAAATCAATAAAAAATAAAATATTTATTTAATAAAAAATTAAATTTGTAAATATGACATTATACTTACCAATAAATAAATAAGTTAAAATATAGTTACATTAACATCATATTATGTCTTATCAATATAAAGCAAACATAATTAAATTAAAAAAAAAACAGCTTCTTAAGCAGTTCATTTTCATGTACTGATCTAAACAAATGAATTTTTTTTTTTAGTGTGTTATATTTTGAAACTTTAAATGTATTTTCTATCTTTATTTAAATAATTAATTTATTTAAATCTTATTTGATTTTGAATTTGATCGGTAGTAAAATTATTTTTATATTAAATTTTTTATTTAGTTAGTTCGTAGATATGACATTATTAAAAATTTTTAGCTCTCAAAATGGTGGATTGGATATGGATTGAGTCAAATACGCATTCGATCTGCAGGCGTATGTATTGAATTTGGATTGAATTTCACCAATATGTAAATTGGATTAGATTAAAAATTTATAATCTGCAAAATCATGGATCAGATATGATTTGATGTTCAATCCAAAAAATTAGATCCATAAACACTCCTAATTTGCTCCAATGTTTTAGAAAATCTAACTCAAATAGGATATAAACCAAATAAAAGCTAGACCAATGCCTACCTAAAAATTTTAATTATGTATTAATAGTATGGATTTATTTATATTTATATTGTTTTATTGGTGATATTAATACATATTAATTAGGTCTACCACAAATATTTTTTATTGATATTCTCTAAGGATTAAGAATTCAACGCAAAAGCTCGGTTTTTAAAGATTCATTTATACCTATCGTATATTTACAAGCAATGGTAATGATCTAAAATGGATACAAAACTAATGAACAAATAGAAGGTAACTTACTAGCTAGCTTGTCAATATTGAATTAATAATGCTTTTTACCATTGTTACATTTTAACTACAATTTTCACTCCAAATAAAATCAAAACGCAGTTGAAAATTTCACGTATGCATGAGAACTCTCAATCCCGGCAATTTTTGTTTTTATTTTTCATGCATGTATTAACTGTCAAGGTCAATCTAAAAGGAGGAAAGAGAATGAATACGGCTACCTAATAATGGGTGTCAATTCTCAAAAATTAGTTTAATATTTTCGTTTAGGCTAATTTAATCATTATCACGTACGAATCGGTCTTTTCTTCTAACAAAGGATGAATGTCAAGTTTACAAGAAAACAATTAGAGAGAAAAATGTATGAATTAATTCTCCTATGTTTATATATGGAATAAAAGAGACCCCTTTTGATTAAATTATGTGCACGGGCAATTAAAATCGATCACTTCCATAACAAACACTCCCCTATAAATTTCATGTAGCCTCTCCTCGTTCTCTCCCTCGCTGCTCCTAATGGCTAGTTCTAGAACGTTACTTGCAAGTTATACTTGAATTTACTTGGAATGCAGAACAAAACGGTTTCCATTTTTCTTTTTTGTTGTCTTGGAAAACAAATACGGAAAAGACACATTAAAACTTAACGTAGACGATTTTTTTTGTTGTCTCTTTTTGGATTATGAAAACAAGCTCATATTTACTCAAAAAGCTTAACTTTCTGTTATATGTGATCATACGTTGTGTCATTCAGTCTGCCTTGCACTCAAATCTAATCCACTCGGTCTATATCGTGAGCATTCAACTTTACAACCTGAAAAACTGGAGAAATCATAACAACTTCACAGAGATGAGATATATATTGCATTAAATTGAAATGGGTTTTTTTTTTTTTTTTTTTGTTCAAATGAGTGGTTGATAATTTCTCTGTTATTAATTAATTAAAGGCCCACACATGAAATATCAAGTAGTACAGTATATAAACGAGCCATTGCGAGAAATTAATTAACGAAGAATAATGGATTAATTAATCCATCTCCCATGATTTATATATGTTCAGCTCTCAGTTTGGACATAGTTTCTGTCCTTTAATTTTGTCTTATACGGATCATGGCCCGCGCGGTATGTGTATAACATATGTAGCTCACAAGTAATTATTAATTCGTGAATCAATAATGATCAGACGGTGAGGTTGAGTTGATTTGTCTCAACGGCTTTGATTTCAACTTCTCCATTGGAACTGTCGTGACGGTGATGATGATTGCACCGAGGATCAGCTGCGCCAGTGATGATCGTATTCATATGGACGCCATTGTTATTTGCTTCATCTTTGTCTTTTGGATCAACCACTGCCACTGCCACGGGCAATATCTCGCTAATTCTTCTTTTCCTGTAGGCGAAGTAGAGGATCATCTGTGTCACTCCAAAGGCCATTCCCAGAATGTTCGGTGCCTAAATAACAAACGATTAGTGTATGTTATTCATCATAATTAAATGCTTTAGCAAGCGGGCTAGCTTAGATTAGTCTAAACTAAATTAATGGGATAAATAAAAGAGAAACTGGCTATTGTGACTTACTGCAATGTAATAATCCTTTATTGAGAGGCCATAAAGCAGCCACATTGCAGCACAAATTGTCAAGCAGCATGAGAGTGAAAATGGCATGTACTCTACGCTCTTCGTCCTTATAACTTGCCTCTGCACACAATCAACATTTCTTTCTCTTTTAAACCCAAAAAAAAAAAAAAAAAACAACAACAACAACGCTTAGTTATTACTTAATTAGCAGACAATTTACTTATGTAATTTCATTAATTAATTAAAGTTGCAATATATATATATATATATAGGTGCTGTTCGGAGTTGGTGTAGGACGTCTGGAGGTAACACATACAATGATACTAAGAGGAGCCGCGAAAACACAGACAGAGAAAACAGCAGAGATCCATCCAACGATGGTAAGCCGCTGATCAGAGCTCTTTGGGAATAGGTATGTGAGGAGTACAATCAATCCCAACGCTCCAATGTTGAACAAGATTAGCAGCTTTGTTGTGTAAATCTGCAACTAAATTAACTTTATTATTAGTTGAAATTATCAACATAATCAAGATTCACGTGAGAGGAAATATATGTCTTTTCTTTTTTCTTTCAGTAGATACGACGATACCTTGGCAGGCTTGGTTGCGTAAATCATGAAGAATAGGAGGTATAGGGATTCAATGATGCAGCCAATGCCGTTGATTGTTATGAGCATAAATGCATTGCTACCCTTGAGAAAGGCATAATAGAGCAGTAACATGGCACTGAACAATGCAACCGAATATGGGATCGATTGGAACCCTTGTGTTGATTTTTTCTTGAATATCCTGTAGAACGTTGGCCTGCATGCAGGATCGGGATTCATTCATCATATGTGTGTACACTTGTTAAAGTTACAAGGAAATTCTTAGTAGAGTTAAGAAAAGAGAAATCTGAACAAAAGATCAATAATGAAGTCATGAAGAGTGAAGCGAGACTGATCAGAAAGCTTACAATGGTGCCAGATAGACAAGAACTGACACAACGTTACCGAGAAGGCCAAAAATGATAACAGAGTGATGTCCAAGGAGTGCCATTGTTTATTTATTTGAAAATTAATAAGCTCTCTGTAGCTAGCTAGCTAGCGCCTGCAGCTGATTGCTCTTGCACTACAGAGAGCTTACACTGATATTCCTTGTATTGATTCAATGCTGTTATATATATACACACACACACACACTGATAGGCATAGAAATACATCCTTATTTTCTTGCTTATACATTCTGCTTTCCTTTGGTTACATGATGAGCTGGACCCATCCCCGTCCTAGCATTTTTCTCATTTATATGGGCCCTTTTTTTTTTTTTTTCAACTTTTATAAAATGCCTCCTTCCCTTCATTTCCCAATCCCATTATGGCTTCATATCGAGCGTCACTACATATATAATTCTTATTGGCCTTTCTTTAGCCGCTTTTATATTTATTTTGCGGAGAGACATATATTTATTTTGCGGTACACAAAATAACAATATTATTCATACTACAATATTGTCATTTATATTATTTTGGTGTTTGTCTATTGGGCAAATAAAGAGTTGTTTGTTTTAGGTATTAGCAAATGCAACGAAGCTAGATCAAGGCCAGAGGCTTGATTTAACACGTGATGATGATGTAGATGAAACCCCTTCCCTCTTTAACCACTCCTCGTTGCCGTCACATTCAAAACGGCCGCCCCATTCATAGTTCATACTTGACACATTCATGCATTCAAAACAAATGCCTTAATCTATGTCCCTTTGCATGAATCGTAGGGTAATCAAACGAAGCTACGAACAAATATAATGCTTCCAAAATGTTTGTTTTACTTTTTTTTTTTTTTGAGGAGAAATGTTTGTTTTACTTTGAATACATAACATCAACATAAAGTCATAAACTAAAAGTGTTTAATGGCTTCAATCACTTAGATCATCGAGTGGTCTTTAAATAGTTTTATTCAATTGGCTACTCCAATTATAAATTCTAAAGAAGTGGGAAGAAAAATGAAAATTGATTCCATAAATAACTAATTATTTACTTTTACTTCAAATATAAAACTTACCAATCACCTTCTTATTTAAACATAAGATCACAACTCATAACACCTCAATCTCAAATATATTTTTAATAATTTTTTTAATGAGAAATGAATTCGGTATAAGTGGTACATTTATATACTAATTAAATAAAAGAGAAATTTTTACCTAAATAGACCATATATATATATTCTACGTGTTGATCATATATTAATTATTCTAGATCTTAAAAATATATAACCCTTTCCTTAATTAATTGCCAATGGCGGGCTGTGTAAATCGAAATAAGTATTATACAAAATATGTGGAAATTAAAACACTCTATATTAGCATTGTCAAAAAAAAAAAAAAAACACTCTATATTCGCTTCAGTGATTACTTGGTCGGAAAATTTTAGTTTAACTTGTAAAGCCCAACACACAATTGCTAGCTTGTTATTGACATTGTTATTAAAAGATATTGAGTACGCCATTCAGCATTTGGCCGAGTGGTTACGGTTACTTAGAGGATAATAGTTCGAACCCCCACATCCACAAATGCAATGTAGAGGTATTTCTTTCCTTAATTATAATATATAATTGAGTGAATGTAGTCTTCTCTCTTATTCAAATGTGAGTGGAGTAGACATTCCTCAAATATTGGTCTTAGTAGTGGTCTAATTTATAAATATCAGTTATAATCTTATGTAATATGAGTTATAGAAATAGAATATTAGTGAGGGTTAAAAATTTGGACAGAGCTTCATAAGTATTGATGTTTAGTTTGAGTAATAATTTCATATAATCACCCAGTAATAATTTGATTTGTAAATATCAATTATAATCTCATGTAATATGAATGAGATGTAATTAAAAAGAAAAAAAAAAAAGATATTGTGTACGATTTGACTTTCGATAAACTAGCGGAGAAAATACATAATTTTCTTAAACAATCAACTTTTAGGTACTCTTAGTTCGGGCGTATGCGTTTAAATGATATTTCACTAGGGGAAGTCTTTTTAAACTTCAATAGTTTTCAGCCACACATTGCAGTGTTAGAACTAAAAGCGGCAAACAAAATTTAGTCAAGAAAATGAGTCGGTTATGTTCTGATGTGTTACTGTATTCTTCTCAATTAATTATACAAGCGTAAATTAATACCGATGTGATAATAATCTAACATTTATTTCCTTCTCGGAGTTTGGTTGTGTGGTAGTTTCAGTCAACCACAAAATCTAATTAATTGCTGGAATCACGTTTGCTATGTACAAAACTACAAATGAAATTAAGGGCTGTATTAAATTTCAGTGTTTGGCAGTTGACCTCATTGCTTATGAAAATGCTTTGATCTTTATATATCAATCACGGTACCGTCGTTCACTGGTTGGTTGCTACTAAGATTTAGGGTTGCATAGCTACGTTGGAATTAGAATAGAAAGTGACTTATCAACTTCTGATTAACTAAGTACATGTTAACTATGAGAAAGTCTCTGGTGTTATCAAGACTGCCGCATTATCATAACATCATGCATCTATTTATTACTGAATTTTAATTTTAAAAATCAGCATAAAATACATTGTCTATGTATTTCCAAAATGCGCTCTCTTTTGTTAACTTCAAATCCAGTGCTAAGTTTGCATTATATATATGAATCTGGTCAGTACATATCCTTTTATTAACAACCAATCACTGACAGCTAGAAGTGTTTGCTCATATCAGTAGAACCATGTCGAAGTCTGCACATCATACTCGAATGAAATTACCAATGCAGCAAACCACCACATGTAGGCAATGTTAATCCTCTTCAAATTCATTTCTTTTTTTTTTGAGAAGTACATTGGACCTTCTTTTGCACGGCAATTTGGATGTACTTATCCGACAATTAAACTCTAGTATAATTTCCACCCCTGTGTTATTTTTCCCACGCTTTGTGGCTTAAATAGTATTTGTGATAATGTGAAGCAATTTCAAATTGCCCCCAGCAACCTGTAACCTTTAAATGTAGTACCGTCAGCAGCAAATACAAACTCAGAGTGTTATTTAATACGCATTCCATATGCAGCAATTACCTTCAATGATCCTCCAACTTCCCCCTTCAAAATCCATCTACTCACTCAAACACATTCACTTGCTTCACCAATTAACCGATCTTTCTTCTCAACTTAAGCTAGCTAGGTTGCTAACTTGCTATTGCCACAATGGGAAGCCAGTACAAACCCAGCAACATGGACGGAGTTGCAACTGTAAGCAATGTGAAAGTTGTGGAGAGCTCAAAGAGAGTAATGTTCAAATCCAGCGATGTTATGCTACGTATTCTGGGATTCTCCCTCACATTCATTGCTGCAATTGTTGTTGGTGTTGATAAGGAGACTAAGATTTTTTCTTTCACCCTTGCCGAAACCATGCCCTCTGTGCAAGTTTCTGTCACTGCTAAGTGGCAATTTATGTCTGCCTTTGTGTGAGTTAACTAACTTTATCATTTTTTCTTATTCTTGTATGTTATACAAGTTGATCATGGTTACCTTGGTGACCAAATTGCATTGGAGATCATCTTGTAACGATGGGGTTTTGTTCTTGGTAAATAAAATATCCAAGTTTTTATCCTTAATACCTTCATCATTTTCTTCTTTGGCTCCCTCTGGTATTGTTTTGCTGTGCCTCTGCTGTAGAATGGAGTCTTTTAACTGTTAAAAAAAAATAGTAATGTACATTTGACCGCTTGTACTGCAAAATCTAAGCTGAAAGTGTTTGCCAAACACATTGGCAGAGCATTAGTTTCCTTTGTATTATTATCAGATTTTTTTTTTCCAAGGCCTGATACTTTCTCCGTCTAATAAATTTCCTAGGTACTTCCTAGTATCAAATGCTATAGCAAGTTCATATGCAGCACTATCTTTGGCATTTACCTTGGCAATCACGAGATTCCACAACAACGCAGCTTTGGGACTCAACATGTTAGATTTAATCACCATGGGGCTGCTGTTCTCGGCCAATGGAGCAGCCATGGCTATCGGAATGATCGGTCTTAAGGGGAACTCGCATGTTCACTGGAATAAGATTTGCAATGTGTTTGGTGGCTTCTGCCGGAATTTCACCGCTGCTCTGGTCCTATCCATGCTTGGATCGTTTGCCTTTCTGCTTTTGGTAGCAGCTGCTATACTTAACCTCCACAAAAGATCACAGTAGACGAATTTAAAGCGAACTCCAGATTTATATATAATAATAATATTATTGTGTGTATTTTTAATTATTTATGGGTTAAAGCTTGTTGTATGTGAACGAACGATGATGAATCGGGCATATAGTAGCATCCCAGGTGGATTGTGATTTGTGAGCACACGACTACTAACTAATGCTCATTTGCTTTGTAGTAAATTTTAAGTCAATATGGTCGGTTACCTGCATTCCGTATCAGAAAAAAAAAAAAAAAAAGTTGCTTACCTTTACTTGTGACTTTTATCAAAAGAATTGGTTCCAATTCCTGAATGCATTTTTCACCTCACAGCCAGGAATTATATTCAGAATCGAATCTATCTTCTGTAAAAGCCTTTTTAGTTTCAATTGGCCTAGGGTTAACTTATCAGGCTTGAAAATTTCATTTAATCTATAAGTTTTATTTTTTAGGAAGGTAACAAAGACATACAATAGCAAGCATTATGGATGGATATGGATACAATCCTAGCTCAGATCCGACAAGCAAAAGAATACTCTCATTTATTTATTTTCTCACAAAACAAGCGAATTCTCCAGCTGAACTAGAAGATCAGATCAGCAACACTATCATGAATAAGTTATATAGAGCAAAATGGAACATATAATATTGGGACGACGAGAGGTTAATAAGTCTCCCTTCCTGAGCACATCCTAGCACAGGCATAAAATCTGGGTTGTCCTGCATTCACAGTCCAACCAAAACCTTGATGAAAGAAAATTCAGTATTATTGAGGATTTCAGTAAATTGTAAGCCACCAATTATACTAAAAGTAACAGGATTTCCCGTGACAGGCATCTTTCGCATATTCTGCCATGCATTTGTCAGGATACCACAGATTGTGGTCTTTTTCACAATGCAGGTGATAAACAAGTCATAGATAACTAGATATATATGTTGCTGTTGTCAACGAGTATCCGCTGAGGGAAGTCAAAGTAACGATGAATTATTAAACAAAGGGTGGTTAAAACACTGAATCCAACTGAGATATGGGAAAATAGGACCACCTTCAGATATGGAACCCACAGAGACTATGGAACCTCTTATACAAGAGGAATTATTATGATCCTATTAAAGCTTAAATAGATAGAAAATAAGGACACTACTAGAATAAATGGAAAAATTTTAGGAATTTTCCTAGTATTCATTGTGAGTTTGGAGTAGCATAAAGGAGAAAAGCCAAACTGAATCACAACTTCAAGGAATTAACTCTTCAATGGACGTGAGCGACAATAATTCCAAGCATTGTGGGCATAGTCTAAATCTGTATCAATTTAACTTAAATCCCCAACCTGCTGCTGCCATTGAACTTTTTCAACAGTTCCCAAGTTAATTGTTCATTAGATCTTATTTCAAGCCATACTTGGCTGTCTGGCTATTTATATTTCTGTACGTAACAAACACACAAATATTCAATAAATTTCACATTTTTTGCTCAAGAATGAATCCACATTCTTTCACATTATAAAACATAAATATAATCCTAGTATTGGCAACCAACACTAAACAATACATGAGAAAGAACCAAATACACCTAAAAAGAGTTTTCACCCCCACAATAATCAGCATTCATTAGCAGCCAATGAAATTCTCAATCACAACTGCTTACCAGCATTTCAATGATCAATCTTAGCAAAACGTCCCTTAATTCTTGTCCTGCTTTCAGCCCGAACCTTCCTAGACTCATATCTGACGTGCTTATCATACCTGTTATCCTCCACATAAGTATCCATGATAAGACCAACGGCAATTGCAAAATATGTATGAATCATCAAGAAAACATATTTAAGTACCAGAAAATTTGTTAAGAAATCATACACATCTTGGAAATTTTGGAATGTATAAAAGCAACTATTTTTCCATAATTCTTTGATTTTTAAAAGTGGGTAACTGGAAGGGCAATGGCTCAAAGGGTTAAGGTGCTGTCCTACCTCCTTGTTTTCTTTTTCTCCTTGTATCTTGAGAGAGCAGAATCTCTTTCCTGACTGTTTAACTCATGTACAGAAACTCTACGACAAATTGATGACTTTTCAGTATTAGTGGGATGTTGTGATTGCCCTTCACTACCTTCAACGGTGTTCTTCACACATCCATCAGTGTCCAAATGTTTTTCAGGGACAATAAAACTTTCCTCCTTACAGCTTTTAAATAACGTCGAAGGAAGCTGATTTGCAGGGTCAAAACTATCACCAAACCACTGAAGTGTACCGGCCTGCATGGAGGGAGGAATTAGAGCAGGTAGAAAGCTCTCCAATACAGGTACTTATATGAAGCAGTTCAAATTCAAGGTTTCAACATTTATGTAATAAAATTACCATCAAGAACAAAGCACGGAAAGCAGCTTTTACCTCGTAAGCAGGAAATATGTTTGGTTCTGCATCACGTTCTGAACCTGTGTTCGTATTTCCTGGCGGCAAGATTGGTTCAGGTACTAATGATTGAAAACCAACAATGGGTTCATCAATATTTGAATTTTCATACTTAAAGTTGGGATCAAGCTTTGCAAGTTGACGAAGCTGATGAAGCATTTCTTCCTTGTGTTGGCCACCGGCAGCATTACGGTTCTGATTCAACAAGAATACCCTGAAGCAAGTCATAATCATAATAGAACATAGACAAGTTCACCAAAATCACTTCAAAGTAATCCATTACAAACAAGATAAAAAGTCTTAAGCATTAAATGAAAATACAATACACAATTGAGACATAAAATTAATTTGCTGCAACCACACCTACCATCACTAATTTAAAGTCCCAGAAGAACATATACAGTGATGTGAGATTCAAACCAGAACCTGATGAATCTCAAATCAAGGTCCATCAAACTCAGTAAAAGAACCTAAACATGATCGCCAATCTTCTTAGTGAATTGGTAAAAACACAAATATAATCCTAGGAACCCAAAACCCTAAATTAGAATCCAAAAGGCAGTACAAAACAAAAGGCAAAATTAGAATCCAAAATTTTTAGCTTTCAGATGCTATCATGGCAATTAGGAAAACATTCCTTCCATGACTTGAAATCTGGAACTTTTTGAAACATAAAATTAAATTTGAATAAGTAATTAAAAAAAAAAGAAGAAAAATACTTGCCTTAGGCAAAGGAGGCACGCCAAGCGCCTGAAAATTGTGTCCCGCGTTACTAGAAACGATCAAATCATCAAGAGACACAAAATCTGGAGTTTCCCAAGCAAACAAGTCCGAAAAGCCATCACTATCAACGCCATCAAAATGACTATAGTTTCTAGTTCCATCATTCAAAAACAGAGCTTTACTATCCAAATCATCGAACCCGATTATTGCAAACATTTCATTCACTGATGGGCACCCACTAAAGGACTCAATGGGTCTACGATTATGCACAGAAGAGACACGTAAGTTGCTCTGGCTGTGACTTTCCCAGTCACAGTTGGTGCACAGAACGGAGTGCTCTGTTTCGCAAAAGATGGAAGCAGGGGAAGCGTCACAGACATCACACAGCTGTGAGCGAGAGTGCTTGGAGAAGAGCTGGTTTGTCGAGTGAACTTCCTTGTCACAAGATAAGCAAAGCTTGGCTGAGTCAGCTCTGCAGTACAAAACAGCCACTCTGTCGTTACAGTAATCGCAGAGCCGCCCTTTTCTTTGGTCTTGTCTCTGCTCATGCTCTGCTGCTTGGGTAGCACCAGTCATTGCTTTGGTATAATTTTGTTGAAGGGTTTTGGTTTGCCCTTTTATTTTTTGGATAGAAGAAGAAGAGGAGTGTCTACATTCTAGTCTTGTCGTTTCTTGCTGAGCAAGACACGAAGTATCTTGAAGACCTAATTGATATTTTTGCCTGTTCTTTCTGATGAATGAAGAAAGTGACAGCTTTCACCTTTTTCTTACGGGCTTAAGACCCTGAAAAGAAAACTCAGCTACTACGACTATTATTTATTCTCAGCTAAGCTTGGGAGGTGGAACACGCTCAGTACTTTTACTAGAAACAAACAAAATGAGATTTAGGCATCAAATTACCTTCTTGTCCTTGTGATATTTGTTTATTTGTCATGCTTACATATCCCATTGAATGAAGAGCACGTAGAATGAATTAATTGGTGCCGGGTCCATCTACCAACGGTTACACGGCAGTTTTTACTTTTTGTTCTACCAGTCATAAGTTTTAAATTTACTCGCCGTTTGGGAAATAGAAGTGTAATAAAAAGTAACCCAAATCACACCAACAAAATATTGCTTCCAGTGATAAAGGAGTTTCTTTAAGAAACTTGATTGAGATTATTTTTCAGTTCAAGTCGTTCAGTTTGAGTTGCAGAAAAATTATCTTTATTGAGATAACCTATATTATTTTATTTGAGTAAAATTTTTTAATTTAAATTATAATACGGACTTAAAAATGTCTCTAAACAAATATTTCGCAGTTAAAAAAAAAAAAAAGTAATTCAAACCTGGTGGTTAAAAATTAAAAAAACATAAAAAAACAACCCAAATCACGGTTCACAAACAGCACAGTAAGAAAATTTTGTTGATGATGACGATAATGATGATCGAAGGAAGTTGCTGGATAGTGGATAGTCAGCCGACTACGTTGCAGCAGCCTACCGCTCCCATCCTGATAGCTCACGTGTGTCGTTAATTTTCACAAGTTTCTTGCGAACTACGTTCCGAGATTTTCGATTCATCAGCCACAATCACTATCCAACAATAGCATCATATCAAATCTCTCGATATTATGCCATTACATCATCATCATCGTCACATTATTGTTATTAGGCCAATACTAAAGTACATGTATGTACCTTAGTGAGATCCTTGTTATTATTGTTTCTACGCAGTATACGGTGGATTAATATTTTTATAATTTTTTATTCAATTAATTAATACACTATATAGCATATACAGAGAATCCAAAATTTAAAAAAGTGTAACATATTAAAAATAAATCATTTTGTTTCATATATTTAACTATCAGTTTTAATATTGAAATGTTATGCGATTGTATGTGCACTCGAATTTTCACAAATTTTACAAGAACAAATTGGAAGAAGCCAAAAAAAAAAAAAAAAGACAATTTAATACACATCAACCTGGTAAATAAGGGGAAAAAAACAAACAATAAAAAAATTATATCCTTCGGACCTACTTGAGAACTTAGGCCATAGGCAGGCTTTTTCTGATTTTGTCATGAACAAGACAGATCATATATATATTTACCAAACAAAATATATACATGTAGAATGTTCACATGAAAAATTCATACGGATGAAGCTAAAACATGAAAAAAAAAAAAAACCATGAATTCCAACGCACTAAAAGGGGGAAAAAAAATAGGAAAAAGAATAAGTGCACTGAAGTCCCTTTTTTTTTTTTTTTTTTTACTTTGTCTGCATTTTAATCTCGTGTAGACATCCGTATATGAGCACCGTTGTGTGTGTAGAGTTTTTTGGTATAGAATTATTAAGTATAGGAAAATTCGAGAAATTTTAAAAACTGTGAAATTCAAAAGATTTCAAATTTTAAACGCTTAAGCCATACGATTTATATATTTTTTCAGATTTTCCTACACTTTAAAATTTTAAATTGAAACATTTCTATATATGTGAGTATGTGTCTATTTTTTTAAAAAAGTAATGGAATAGTCAAAATCAAAATTTATATTTTATCATTTACCTCTCACGAGATCTAAATGCGGGTGGCTAGTCAAATAAAATTGTTTGAAAACAATTTAGACTATTACCCAGACACATCTTGCATCTATATAAGTGAAGCACCTGCAGAATAAGTAATAATATCCTCAAAGCCTGTGTGACATCAGCTATTCCCATTACCTTCATCACCATGTGTCGAAATCCTGCGAGTGTTATATCAATTGCACTTCGTACAGTGGTGACCAAAAATATGAAATAGGGCTTTGCTGGTTCTATGCGGTCATTGCGAAGGATTGAAACCGATAAAATATATCTAAAGTGTTCAAGGCTGCAGCAATTTGCTGGCCGCATTATATATATATATAATTCTTATTTAATTTTAAATTATTGTGATGTTTTATTTTCTCACTTAAAAGTGCTACTCTCTTCAAACATTTTTTAATTTGAATATCATTTCAAGATATTATTTTAAACTTTTGAGGATTTTTTTAAATAATTTAAATATTTCTAATATAATAATTTTATTTAAGTCATTAATTTTTAATTTACTAAAATTATATGTCTATACTTATTGTAAAATAAGTTAATAAAAAATAGAGTGAAAATAAAAAAATTATTTTCTAAGTGAGAATTCTTTATTCCCATTCTATTAATTTATTGAAAAATGAGATGAGAAATGAAGGCGAAATCTCTAATGGAATAAAAAATGAGGTAAAGCCCCCCACCCCTTCCCAACCGCATCGCCATCCCTAAACGAGGCTTATATTTGTCAAGACAATAGGCAAGTAAAATCCATTCGCTATGGGAGAAGAAGGTGTTTGCGATTTGCGGTCCAAGTGTTCCACTCATATCTGGCAAAACAAATTGATAAATTTCAATTCTGAACATCATTTTGGTTTTTGATACATTGACCGCGGTCGAAGTCCTCGATGATATGCAAATTAACAAATTACAAGAAATCTCATAAGAACCATCGTTACCTGCATGGATAGATATACTGAATCTGGTCATCATCAGAAGACCAATCGATAAAAAAGAATATTAAATCACCAGAGTCACGAAGCTAGACTGCATACACAACTCTTCTGAAAGCAAGACAATGAGAAATGATTATAACACAAACAACACTTGAATCAACCACATTAAGAAAGGAATCCGGCAGATACGAGATAGCAATTAGAAAGCTGGATCGTAGAATCTCTTATATGCTGGTTCACTCATGGAAGCCACAAACCATTCTCCCCACTTTAAAGGATAATACACGCACATGAATTCTGCTTCTGCATCTCTTGCTTGGTCTTCTCTGCATTGCAGCAAAAAAGAGGAGAAGAAGAAGAAGAGGGGTGGGGGGGAACAGAAGGAGGAATGTTAGTTCATCTGATAGTAGCTTTTAAACCACAAGTCTAATGAAATGAAGCATGCATATCAATTCATTGCAAAACAACAAACAAGGCAATGATACTGCACCATCAGAGCTAAGACCTACTGCATTGTTGCCCAAATTGAGATTTGTAAAAGCAAAAACAGGAGCTAGCTAAAGTAATTTACCATATCCAAAATCCAGAATGAGTTGGTGGGACTCTTGATGGGGGTGATAGCTCTATTCTCGGAATAATGAATTATAACCTCAATTACAATCTATGTTTTCAGAAAAGGTATTCCTGGTAGTTTCCACAGAAAACAAGAGCTATGTTCATTCTCATATAAAATTTCAGTAATTTCCACATTATAATTACTTATCAAAGAGCTTGAACCTTGAACTGCATTGTTCTTCCCTGCTTCTTGAAGCGTCAGAAACACTTGATGCTTAGGAACTTATATTCTTATTCTTCTTGGTGGGACTCTCTTATTAGTTCTTTTATATCAGTTTCAGCCTTCCCCAGAGTAGAACAAAATTTAGAGAGTATGTGATGTAAAGAAGAGGCATCAAGGTATATCTTTCATAAAATAAAGTCAGCTAACACCACAAAAAGAGGACAAAATTTTGCTTCACTTGAATTTCACAAATTTACATAGGCCTTCCAGGGGATTTTTAAACAATCTGACAGACACTATTTATTGTCAGAAATTTCAAGAGATAATGAAACTGGATATCAACTGTACAGAAAAAAATAACAAATCTTGAGGAGCAGAATGAATCACAACAGAAACTATGGTTAAAAGATATAAAGGATGAGAAGCTATCAAACCTGTCATCTTTTTAGCAAGAAGGGGCTGTATGACAACATGCATGGTGGTAACACCACTAGGAAGGTCACCAACGGTTATTCTTGAATCTGCAAGTGTCTTGTTATTCTCCAAAATTTTACCAGCATGTATGAGTTTTACATCATTTATTGATTTGGGTGTGATTGTTTTACCTGTATGTGCAAAAAAGACTCTTCATTAAAAACTTGGAGGGAGGAAGACCAGCCGAGAACATATGGTCTAACAATTGTATTGCATTCACCAATTGTACTGCATTCACATTGGCATACATCATATGTACACTAGTCCTACAACTAAAATATGAATGTTTTTATTTGAAAAGTCAGCTCCTAGTAAACATTTTTGTGCTTAATTTTCGCATATAACATTCACTCTCATATCAAAGATCATAGAGACAAAATAAAAGCACACACTAAGGCTTATGCAGTTTGGAGAGAGCATGCACCAATGAAAGAAACAGGACAAACTAGAATAGTACGGCAGGCACCATTGTTTCAGTTGTACACTGAGGTTCCATGATAAAGATGATAACCTAAAGCATTATACAAGGCATGTTGGTTCTGATGCAGAGGTCTGATTGATGAGGTGCATGTTATCATCAATAGTGTTGTTGTAGCTAATGTTGAATCCTGATCTTTTGTAGCAATTGAGCTATTAGCTTAATTATCTTATGATTTATAGTTAATGGGTCATTATTTGGGCATATTAATTGGGTCATTAAAAAGGTGCAAATTGGTTAACATTATATTATTGATTAGGATGTGCCTTTAATATCAGGAATTATAGAAGTCTACAATATGTGCAAAAGTTTGAATGAAACTTTCAGCAATTATGCCTTCCTGGTTTTCTAACGTAATCATCCCAAAGATTTGATGTCAAGGGATTCAAGCTGATGTCTAGATCTTCATCTTTCTTCTTCCACCACTTCATTTTGGGTAACTATTCACAGCTTTACTTTATTGTTCTATTCTGTTCCCATTCCCAAAACCTATCTCAAGTTTATGGTTACCATAGACCTTAAAACGGAGCGAAGGGGCGCGCCGGGGGGGGGGGGGGGGGAAGGGGAAGGGGAGAGGTTCTACCCTTTAAGCTATCATCAAATAAGCATAAAAACCCAACTAAAAGAAAATCTCTAGCTGTTCTACACCACTACCTTCATTTGGCATTGAAGAGAACTCTCTTTAGCTTCTCGCAATACTATTAGCTTGCCTTCAAGTTTATCCATCTTTCTATTTCTATTAAATATTCATCATCAATCAGAAGATTGGTAAGAGAAAAAAAGAAGAGATATGCAAAGATAAACCAGAATACATGAACTATATTCAGCTCATATAGATATAGTTCTCAAATAAGAAATAAAAAAATAGTTCAATGAGTCTGAACATTGAAATTTAACTTTGAAAAATTGCTGTGTCAAGCATGTACTTGCAGATCAATAATCTATCTTCTGCATATGCCTGATACCGCAATTTTTCAAAGATAGATCAATCACCTTGGGGCCACTCAGCAACCAGCTTCTGCTTAAGAGTTGCAACTGTGGTAGATGACGCATAGGTACCATGACAAATATCTGTTCCATCATAGATGCGAAATTTAAGCTCAACACACTCCTCTCCTTCAGCCATAGTGCCCTTCTACTTTTCCCAGCTTGCAGATCCGAAGTAATACCAAATCAATGGCTTCAGTCCCAGTTCCAGAATTCTGTCTCACCTTACTTACCTGCTAAGAACCCACATATACAACTTACAGCCAAGATTTGTGAATTGCTATATGTCCAGCTTGCTAGAAATGTGGGGAAAATAAAAAAAAAAAGTGGAGAAGGATGAAAAATGGACCCTTGCACCTTGAATATCTTATGCTCAAAGAAAATGTGGACTATCAATTCCACTCAACTCAACTCGCCTGTAAATGCTATCTATTCGCACACATTTGATGAGTGCTTTTGATGTCACTAAAGCTGCATCAATCTAGATACAATAATTTCTGCATTTACTTTGTAGTGTTTGGCTAAATAAACTAAAGCACTTCTCATGAAGGAAAAAAAGGCTGAAGTGTTTTCTAGAAAAGCACTTCTTCTAAAAAATGTTCTGAAGATGAGAAAAGCACTTCTTCTAAAAGTGTTCTGACGATGAGAAAAGCACTTCTTCTAAGAGTGTTCTGAAGATGAGAAAAGCAATTGACACACTTTTCACAGAAGCATTTGATAAGTGCTCTTCCACATAGCATAGTCATTTTATCTTAACAAAAGCCTTTTCCATTCGAAAGAAATTTCTACAGACATTATCTCAATGCACTCACAAAACCAACTGGAAATGAAAATTTTATATTCAATTTTCTTGTAACCTAAATTACAAAACAGAGTGGACGTTTCCAATCTTCTGCGACTGAATAGCCAAAAACAAAAAAGAAAAGAATGGTTCTCTTAACATTCTGACAGCCATTGAATAAAATTTAAACAGAAACTAAATTCAAAAAGCACCGAAAAGAAAGAGGAACTTGATTCGAAATGCATCAAAGCAAAACCTGCGTGAATCTGACAAAAGGTTTGTTTGGAGTATAATCATGCAAAAAAGGCGCATCTAAATCAGCCGCTGAATAGCCAAACCGATCCAACAAGCACTTCATATGATCCGATCACTCTTCTTTCACTCAATTCCTGCAACAAAACGCACCGTTTTTAAGATGTCAAATTAACAAACATCAAATTCTACCTAAATTTCGAG
The DNA here is from genome assembly GCA_030449925.1 of Citropsis articulata. Classification (NCBI taxonomy): domain Eukaryota; kingdom Viridiplantae; phylum Streptophyta; class Magnoliopsida; order Sapindales; family Rutaceae; genus Citropsis; species Citropsis articulata. The sequence goes on along the minus strand of JASUUH010000184.1, from coordinate 6,213,140 downwards.
TTGAGAAACACAGTTGAAATAACAGAATTAATACCTGATCACGAAGCCATGAGAACCGAGTTAGGGTTTTTCACTTCTCAGCTACAGTAACGGCGCGTTGTTATTTGTTCATTTGTTTAATTTCGTTTTTGTTTGGGGGATAATTTATTTTGGATCCAAATATCCAATCAATTCAATCTATTATTTAAATATAATATAATCCAAAATAATGAAAAATAAAATTCAATTTAATCCATCCATCCAATCCAATCCAATCCAACTCATTAAATTTTCAAATAAAAATAGTTAATTATACTCTAAAGTTTTAATCACAATTAAAAAAAATCAATTTCTTTAACATTTTATGACTTTTTTATTATTATTTGGTTAGAAAAGAAATGATTGAAATTTGATATATTTAATTTGTACTCTATTTTATTATTGTATATTTATACTTACAGAAAAATTAGGCTTTAATTCTTTCACTAAAATAAGGTTTTATTTTTTTTAGATAGTTAAATGCAAAGGAGATGTACATTTTAGATGATTTGCCATTTTGAGTTTTTACTTTAAGATGATATAGTATTTATGATTTATTTACTTCATGAATTAGGAAATTGGAATTCAGAATTGGAATGATTGACACGTTTATTTCGTAAAAATGAAATAGGATTTGGAATCAGAATAGTGGGGTCCACAATTATTTAAGAATGGAAAATGAGAGGTTGATTCCCACAAATTCTCAGTTGCCCTCTCTAAAACTAAAAATACCCACTTTGTCCTCAATTATAGTTAATTAAAATATTATTATAATTAATTAATTAAATATTATTATAATTAATTAATTAAATATTATGATTAATTAATATATTAATATATTATTAACTATAATTATTAATAATTATAGTTCTTGAATAAATAATCACAATAATTAATTTATTATTATTATAGTTGATTAATTAATATGCTATTATAGTAATTATTAATATTATTACTATAATTAATTCATATATTAATATTATTAATTAATATAATTATTACTATTAATTAATATATTAACATATTATTAGCAATAATTATTAATAATTATAATTTTTAAATAAATAATCACAATACTTAATTTATTGTTATTGTTATTATAATTAATTAATTAATATACTTTATAATAATTATTAATATAATTAATATAATTATTTCATGTATTATTATTAATTAAATATTATTATTTATTATTACTAATTAATATATTATTAACAATAATTATTAATAATTATAATTTTTGAATAAATAATCACAATAATTAATATATTATTATTGTAATTAATTAATTAATATATTATTATAATAATTATTAATATAATTATTACTTTTAAATAATATAATAATATATCATTAACAATAATATATTAATAATTATAGTTCTCAAGTAAATAATCACAATAATTAATATATTATTATAATTAATTAATAATAATAATATTATTATTAGTTAATATATTTTTATAATAATTGTTAATATATTAGTTAATAATAATAATAATAATAACAATAATTCATTAAATACTTTTTAGTAATTTGTTACAATCTAACTCATTCCGATTCCGATTTAAAACAAAGTAAACACATTAATGGCAATCCAGCTCATTCTCATTTCGATTACTACCGTTCAAGTAAACTACTTATTTTGATTCTCATTCTCTATTTCCATTCGAGCTCATTTCCATTCCTGTCCATTCTGATTCTAGTTTGGTAAATGCAGCATTAAATTATTCAAATGAAAAATTCATGTCATCTATATCATTCACATAACCGACATAGTATGAGCTGGTCGCGTATAATGTTACTGCCTTGTCGTTTACTTTTTAATTAGAAATGTCATATCATTCCTTTCATTACCAAGTAGATCACTTTAAATATGTCTCTTTTATTCATAAATAAATTGTGTCATCCATTATATTGAATTCTAAGTTATTTTGGTAAAAGTATATTTTTTTTAAATTAAAAATTAACTCTACATCACCTTTATTTTGTCATATGTATATCAATCTGTAAACAAATTTTTAACATGTCTTTCACAACATAAATGTTTTTAAACTAGTATCAATCAATCGCTTTGATACTGAATATAATTATTTTATTCCTAAATGAATTAGAAAACTATTATATTCTACAAAATTTTAAAAAATAAAAAATTATAATTATAAGAATATCCCTAAATTTAATAAAAAAATAAATCTCAAAATCGAAGATGATAATTTTTAAGTTAAATTATAATGATAAAAAATTAACAACTTGTGATCATAATTTTTTGTAATTATAACTTCACTTAATTTTTGTAATTAAATTAAGTATAGGTAAGTTTACAAAAATTAACACAAAGAGAAAAGCTCCCTATAATTATTGTAAACTTCCCTGTAATTAATATTAAGAAATTTCTCTATACAAATTAAATGAAATTATAATTACAAAAAATTAACAAGATAATTTTTAAATGAGATTATAATTATAAAAATTTAACATATTCAGATTTATTTATTTTTATTAAATTTATAGATATTTTTGTAATTATTTTTTATTTTTAAAATTTTGTAGAAGAAAATGGTCTTGTAATTCACTTAGGGGTAAAATGGTTATTTTGATGTCAAAGTGATTTATTGATACAAACTTAAAAACTAAAGTGGTACAAAAAACATATCAAAATTTTGAGTGGTTAAATGTACATATGATAAAACAAAAGTAGTGTAGAGATAATTGCTCTTTTTTAATAATTATATAGAATAATAATCATTAGAATTTTAAGTGTAAAAAAAAATGAATCAAATATTTCAGTTTTATTTTGGGTCTCAATCACTCATCTATTAGATGATGAGTATTATGATTTCAAAATTATTTATTTATCGTCTAATAGATATGTTACTCAATTTTAATAGTAATTGCAATAGCAATTCTAATTTACAACTATTAATTACAATTAAAACTATAATTATGATTATAGCAACAATAACAAGATAATAAACTTTGGTCATATAAATAGTAGCGGAGATGTTCAATGGTTAAAATCCGTTAAATTTTGATTAAATCCAAATTCAATCTATCATATAATGGAATTTATTGTTTGAATATAATCCGATCCAATTATTTATTGAAATCCAATATAATCCAAACTAATAAAAAATGGAAATTCAATTTAATTTGATCTAATTTGGACAATCCCATTAAAATAAAAATTTACAAATAAAAAAAATCAACTGTAGTATAGAATTATAATTACTAACAATTGAATATAAAAAAAAAAATATATATATATATATATATGAAATACAAGTGTGCAACCCAAGAGGGGGGGTGAATTGGTGTTTTAAAAATTATCCTAATCAAATCACACAACAATCCACAACAATCAAAATCTAATGCCTTAATAAAATTGAAAACAATAAATTCAATAAAAGCACAATAATAAATGAGTAAGAGAGGAGAAAGCAAACTCAAGGATTTTTACGTGGTTATCCCCGCCACGCCCACGCTCCAAGACACCGGCGAGGATTTCATATCCAAGCCTTTCCAAGGCTTCAAATGTTACAATTGACTTGGTGTCATGAACCTTTACAACAAAGATTATCTCAATCTCTTCACTCAAGTGTATCACACTTAATCACTCACAAATTTGATGAGGAATTGAAAATTACAATAAAACTCTCTTGAAGAGTAGATGAACAAATTTAGAACAAAGCTCACTCAAAGATTTATGATTCACAAATTGAGAGCTCAAGATATGTTGTATGCCTTTTGTTGGTGCGTCTTGAGAGCTTGAAAATGAGTTGGATTTGAGTTTTATAGTTGGAGCTCAAAAACTAGCCGTTATGCATTTTGCGAAAGCGGATCAAGGTTAACGCTAACGGTTAACCGTTTCGGCTGATCAAAGTTATTGGTGAATTTCAAATAAGCAGTTCGCCGTTTTCTTGTAAGCAGTGAAGGGTAATTTCAGAGACACGCAAAATAAATTTGGCTTAACCGTTCTTACTAAAGCGGTTCAAGGTTGAATCTGGAAATAAACGGTTCACCGTTTTCCGTAAACGGTGAGGGGGTAATTTCCAGAGACCTGCAAAATAGATTTGGCTTAACCGTTCTTACTAAACGGTTCAAGGTTAACATTCTGGAAATAAACGGTTCACCGTTTTCTGTAAACGGTGAAGGGGTAATTTCCAGAGACCTGCAAAATAGATTTGGCTTAACCTTTTTACTAAACGGTTCAAGGTTAACATTCTGGAAATAAACGGTTCACCGTTTTCTGTAAACGGTGAAGGGGTAATTTCCAGTAAACTGTTTACCAAAAATTACAGTTTTACCCCAAAACTTTCTATAACTGTACTATGGCCCAAAATGTTATGAAACTTTACAAATAGGTCCAATTTCAGAATTTCTAAATAATAATTTGTGAATCCCAAAACTTTCTGAAATTATGAAATGGTCCAAAATACTATAACACTTTTTAAAAAAGTCCTTCTCCATAGTTTCAAACAATACTTGTTGATTTTCAAGTTTTCAAAACACTTTCAATTAAACCATAAACTTGAAAAACAATCAATTTCATAAAATCATTTTTCCATTAAATATAAAACATTTAAAATGTGAAAATAATGATTTATCTAAAATGTATAAAAAATAATTTAAGTTTTTAAAAACTTAATCATTCTTAATCTTATTTGTTATCATCAAAATCAACAATATGTAAACATATATGTTAACAATCTCCCCCTTTTTGATGATGACAAATCTTTCATGTTTTTAAAGAATGATTCAAAAATTAATCTTGTTTGTTATCATCAAAATCAATATTATGAAAACATAAATGTTTAACAATCTCCCCCTTTTTGATGATGACAAACATTTCATGTATTTAAAGAATGATTGCATAAATTGCTCCCCCTAAATGTAAGCTTCTCTTACAATTTAGGTAAATTAACAAATTTAAATACATGTATTCTTCTCCCCCTCATCATCAAAAAGAAAACTTAGTGGAAAAGAAAACAAATAGCAAATTTTTGTAAAAAATAAAAAACATGTATTTTCTCCCCTTCAATATAACAAATAAAACTTAAAGAAAAAGAAAAAGAGGAGTAAATTTGTTACCCATATTGTCAAAGTAAAAGTCTTAACACATTCTCCCCCTAACAACAAGTATCACCTCAAATACAAATTTAGTAATATAACCCCCAAAAGATCATCATCACATAATCCACTAACCATAAAATGATCATGAATCATGATTCCATCAATTTTCAAATTAAAAAAAAATTCAAAACATAAAATCATCATATAAAAACCATATAATCAAAACATCACCATAAGCACATATCAATAAAAAAAAAAAGCTCAAAGTGCATGTTATTCTCCTCCTTTGAAAACATTAAAAGATATATTATTTTGTCTCCCCTTTGGACAACCAAAAGATCAAAATGCATATTATCCAAAATCACATTTACTCCCCTAAATATATGGCCAATTTAAAATTTTAACCAAAAGATTTTATCCAAAACCATATCCCTTTCATCATGAAAACGAAATGAAGAAATCCTCAAATACACAACATGGTTTAAAAAAAAAACTTCAATATAAGCTTAAGCAATTATAACAAATCAACAACTCCATTAATTCATCAAAATCTTGAAGTATATGTATTTATCATCAAAACTTAAGCAAAACATAAGTACATAATGGCAATAAATAGATCATCAAAATCAATATAGCCATTGAGAAAAGCCATCATTATGAAGTAAAGAATAAGTGATCAAATCCATAAATGCAATAAGTCATGTGTAAAAATTTTATAAATAAATGATGATATAACACAATTAATGGCATATGAATTCACACAAACTTAATAGATGGACAATGATGATAGACAATTAAGAATATGAAATTAAAGACCATACAATCATCAAAATCAAACAAAGGCATCATGATAAATCACTCAATGTTATATACAATGATAATTCCATCATGTAAACATACAAGCATGCTTTCACAAATTCAAGCTATTGTCCATCTATCATGATCCATTCAACAAAATCAACATGGCAAGAATTGTTACCAAAGCAATTAAATCATCTTGCCTCATCTTTTTCTTCTAGATCAAGATTAAGTGATTATCCTCACAAGCTTCATCAAGGAACTCTCCACCATTCCTTGATTGTGGTACCTACAAAGAAATCATTCACGTTGTGCCATTGGTACCCAAATACTCTTGGGTCCTTGCGCATTAGATTTAGTTCCTTTTGGAACCCAAACACATTCATACCATAATATGCATTTCTTTTAACTGGACATCTATATTTCATATGACCATTTTGATTGCAATAATCACAAACAATTTTATGATCATTTGTGGAGTAGCCTTAACAAAATAATGCTTATAATATTTTGTTTCAAATTGAAACTTATACCCAATACCTCCTTTGTCAAACACACATTTTGTGTATTAAGTAAATTATCAACATCTTTTGTCCATTTGTAAATTTTAACACAATTTGATTTAGTTCATTTCTATTCTTCTTTAGAAATTCATTTTCTTTCATAAATACATCAACATGTGATTTCTCAAGCTCATGTGAATTACTTTTTTTACATGTAAATGATGCAATCCTATCATCTAACATTTCATTATCTAATTCCAATTCTTTGATCTTTTCATTTAATGAATCATTGCATTTTGTAAAGCATCATTTTCATTTTCAAGTCATCAACATGCGATTCTAGATGCTTGTGTGAAGTGCTAAGTTTCTCATTTGATAATGCAACTTTATCATGCAATGTTTTAATCTCTAATTCTAGGAATGATATCTGTGTACTTAGAGTGTCATTTTTATTAGTGAGCTCGATAATTTTCCTTTTAAGACATGCATTCTTTTTACCAATTTTCATAAACTCATCATGCAATTCTTTAAAAGCATCATGCAATTCATCATAGGTAGGATCACTTACCTCATCAACCTCATCATCCGATTCATCTCCAATTGCCATAAGTGCCAAATTTGATACTCCATGAGATTCCTCCTCATTTGTAGTCTCTTCATACACAACTTCAAGTTTTCTCCATATTTCATAAGCATTAGAACAACTTGAAACTCTATGAAATTCCTTTTTATCTAAGGCACAAAATAAAGCATTCATAGCCTTGGAATTTAAAGACATATTTTTCCTATCCAACTCACTTAAAACATTATTTCTAGGAATGAAAGAATCATCACAAACTATTTCCCATATTTCACAATCTAAAGATTGTAAATAAATTCTCATCCTAGTTTTCCAATATGAGTAGTCATTACCATCAAATAAAGGTGGCCTAGTGATGGATTGTCCTTCCATGAATATTGAGCTAATTTGGGTTGCAATTGATCTTTAACTCTAGACGGTTAAGTCTACACAAGAGCACCTCGCTCTGATACCAATTGAAATACAAGTGTGCAACCCAAGAGGGGGGGTGAATTGGTGTTTTAAAAATTATCCTAATCAAATCACACAACAATCCACAACAATCAAAATCTAATGCCTTAATAAAATTGAAAACAATAAATTCAATAAAAGCACAATAATAAATGAGTAAGAGAGGAGAAAGCAAACTCAAGGATTTTTACGTGGTTCGGCTATCCCCGCCACGCCCACGCCTCCAAGCACACCGGCTTGAGGATTTCACTATCCAAGCCTTTCCAAGGCTTCAAATGTTTACAATTGACTTCAAGGTGTCAATGAACCTTTACAACAAAGAGATTATCTCTCAATCTCTTCACTCAAGTGTATCACACACTTAATCACTCACAAATTTGAGGAGGAATTGAAAATTACAATAAAAACTCTCAAGAGTAGATGAACAAATTTAAGAACAAAGCTCACTCAAAGATTTATGATTCACAAATTGAGAGCTCAAGATATGTTGTATGCCTTTTGTTGCGTGCAGAGAGCTTGAAAATGAGTTGGATTTGAGTTTTATAATTGAGCTCAAAACTAGCCGCTATGCATTTTGCCGTAAAACGGATCAAGGTTGTTAACGCTAACGCTAACCGTCATACCGGTCAAAGTTACCGCTGAGCTGAATTTCAAATAAACGGTTCGCCGCTTTCTTGTAAACGGTGAAGGGTAATTTGAGACCGCAAAATAATTTGGCTTAACCGTTTACTAAACGGTTCAAGGTTAGCAATCTGAATAAACGGTTCACCGCTTTTCCGTAAACGTGAGGGGTAATTTCAGACCGCAAAATAGATTTGGCTTAACCGTTTACTAAACGTGTTCAAGGTTAACATTCTGAATAAACGGTTCACCGTCAGAACGGTGAAGGGGTAATTTGCAGACTGCAAAATAGATTTGGCTTAACCTTTTACTAAACGGTTCAAGGTTAACATTCTGAATAAACGGTTCACCGCTTTTCTGTAAACGGTGAAGGGGTAATTTCAAAGAACTGTTTACCAAAAATTACAGTTTTACCCCAAAACTTTCTATAACTGTACTATGGCCCAAAATGTTATGAAACTTTACAAATAGGTCCAATTTCAGAATTTCTAAATAATAATTTGTGAATCCCAAAACTTTCTGAAATTATGAAATGGTCCAAAATACTATAACACTTTTTAAAAAAGTCCTTCTCCATAGTTTCAAACAATACTTGTTGATTTTCAAGTTTTCAAAACACTTTCAATTAAACCATAAACTTGAAAAACAATCAATTTCATAAAATCATTTTTCCATTAAATATAAAACATTTAAAATGTGAAAATAATGATTTATCTAAAATGTATAAAAAATAATTTAAGTTTTTAAAAACTTAATCATTCTTAATCTTATTTGTTATCATCAAAATCAACAATATGTAAACATATATGTTAACAATATATATATGGGATATTATCATTTTACTACTAAAGGTTTTCTGACATATCAAGTCAGTACCATGGTTTGCCGAAAACTGCTTTTTACTATCAAAGTTTTTCGCGGTTATCATTTTACTACCAATCTGTTAACAAAATGTTAGTTCTTAACGGAAATTATGTTAAAAGTCGATTCTACCCCAGAAACAAAAAAGACAATTTTACCCTCCAAGAAAAACGAAACAACAAAAGCAAAAAGCACAACAACTGCTCAACAAAATAGCCGTTAGAAAAAAAAACAGCTATTTTTTAGCTTATAAAAGCTGGAATTTACAGGCTTACAAACACATTAGCAAACCATTTCATCAACACCAGCAGGCTCATGGTTATAATCAACACAACAACCTTAAACACACTAGCAAACCTATTTGAAACACCCCAACAGCCTCACTTGAATACTAGCAAACCCATCTCAACAGCAGCAACCTTATTTCAAACACACACCAGCAACCTCACTTAAACACTAACAACCCTATTTCAAACACTCTAGTGACTTCATTTCAACCCTAACAACCCTATATCAACAGTAGTTTGATACTAAACGCCTGCAACTTTGAAACATACCAGCAACCCTATAGTAAACACTTGCAACCTCAGACCAAACACCAGAAACCTCACACCAAAAGTACTGAAATTTAAACACTTTTATCATACAAAAACAACAAGAATAAGGCACAGCAAACCTCTTATCCACCTCTTTCCTATCTTCAGTCAAAACCAAATAATTTTTCACCCTTCACACACAGAAATTCAAACATAATAATGGCCTCCAAAGAACACACAAGCTGCTAGTTCCTGTGGGTCGAGCTAGAAACTCAGAAGTAACTGCTACCCTAAATATTGCAAATCGAGTGCAGTGCAGTACATGGTATCTACTACGCCGGAAAATCCTAACAAACTATTTTGGATACGCAGTATAAAAAGTGTAATTTTGGCAATGGGCAAAAGAAGATTTAGAATGACAAAGACATCTAATTATGGCTCGAACCTAAATGAAGATGTAATCAAGATGAATGAAGGCTACGATGCATCAAGGGAAACTAAAATTGGTCATAGTTTTTATTCAGGCCTCTTGACAGTTTATTTATGAGAAAATAATGTAATAGAAGTAGTTTAATATGTAAGCGAAGCCTAAAGTAATCTAAAGTACTTCCATTATCATTGGTAAAAAATCAGAGTTTGTGCTTGAAATGCTTATTTGTAATACTGTCAGTTTGTGAATTCAAGAAAAACCACAACAGCATAATGTACTAATAATAGTTTGTGTGCTGGGAAAAACACCATAGTAGCCTACCACACTAATAATAGTTTCTGAGTTCAAAAAACACCACAGCAGCCTATAGCACTAATAATAATTTATGAGTTCAAAAAATACCACAGCACCCTACTGCACTAATAATAGTTTCTGAGTTAAATAAAAAAAAACCACAGCAGCCTATCGTAATAATAATAGTTTCTGAGTTCAAAAAACACCACAAGAGTTCAATGTAGTAATGACAACAGGCATTTCAGATATAATATCCTAACGATAACACTCTGCTAACCGTCTATGATCTGTGAAGCTTGTGAGCCTTGAGTTGGATTTGGAGAAAGATTGTCAGATTCATATCGGCCTGCACAAAAATATATATATATAACTTCACTATTATAAAGTATTCAAAAAATTATAACAACATCAAAAGACACCACAGTACCTCTTCCTGCTCTGCTACCTCGACCTCTACCACCTCCTCTTACTCTGCTACCTCGACCCCTGTTACCACCTCCTCTTACTCTGCTACCTCGACCCCTGTTACCTCCTCTTCCCCTATTATTAGCAAACCTCTCGTCTGGACAACTTACAGCCTATTTACAATTGAAATATATAAATATAAAAAATTTATAAAAGAACTCCAACAAACTAAGTGAATTTCATATTCAAAGCAACATTTACCATTATTTTTCTTCTCTTCGAAGTAGTTGCAGTATTAGAACTTTCTCCCGGCCCATTGAGACCCTATTTAAAATTACATATACAACAAAAATTAATAAAGAATTAAGTTGAGTATACACAAAAGTAATAAAAAAAGTAATAGATTAATACCTGATTATGAGCTCTTATTTGTCTTGCTATTGATGGCCTCAATGCGCACTTTCTAACATTGTGGTTCATCCCACCACAAAAGGAGCAGCATACATAAAATGATCTGTTTTTTTTCACTGGCTCAGTGGCTGCCCTCTTCCTTGACTTCTTCGGTCTTCCAATCTTCTTAGTAATCTCAGGAGGAGAAAGTTTTGGTCTATCACACGGGTCCCAAGTAACCTTATTAGGAATTGGCTTAAACATCACAGCGTAAGTGTTCAAATATGCTTGTTTGGTAAAGTATTTTGGTAAGTACTCTTCTGTCGTGTGTCTTGCATGACTAATTGCAGCCATAGCATGGGCACAAGGGAGTCCGGATAATTCCCAATGACCACAGTCGCAGGACCTGCTGACTGTTGAGTGTTAGAAAATGTATATTTATAAAGGAGAAAATCGTCATTTTACAATTCAAGTCTCACTAACATTGCTACTTTTATTTATTTAAGTATTTTGTTATTTAATTACGTGTGTTTCATTATAATTAGTTATTTTATGTATTTTAGGGGTATCACGATCGTTTCACAATGAACGAGTGATCAGACAGCAAAACGGACGTCACATTTGAACTCGTGATCGAAACCCAAGGAGGAGCATAAAAGGAAAAATGTCATCGTTCACTTATACTAAGATTATTCATACGTATTGCATCGTCATAAGATCGCATAAAGTGTTACTGCAAAACCGCCATCGTGCAAAAATCGCCATCAGGCAAAACCGCCATCGTAAATAGTAGTCAAACCGTGTGAACTGTGCAAATAGATACTGCTCAAATAGCTGGATCGTGATCGATGACGGGCGCAATCTCGAAAGGCCCAAACTGCTTTTTAATCCGATGGTCATGATTCACTAACGTATTTATAAAAAGGGGCTTCCTAATTTGATATCCCCGAATTCATTTCTAAGCTTAGATTTTGTAATTCCTTCTCTTCTTGTATTTTCTACGATTTTAATAAATTCCCATTTTACCCTAGTTCAAATATGAGTAGCTAATTTACTTTTTAAGCTGAAGTCTCAACATGTTCCATGGGCTTTATTTGGTAAATTTATTTTCTTTTCCCTCTAATATTTATGGTTGTTTTGACTTTTCGTCGACAACATAATAGTCTTGTCAGATACCGCCTGGTTAAACCCAAGACACTAGTACAAGGTTATTATTATTTCGCACGATAGCCCTTAGCACCATATTTATTTGAAGGCTGGTTCATGAGGCGTGAATCCCCTCATGATTTAATTGGTATTAATAAGAAATATTTAATGACGCTGATGCAGATCCGGATACCCAAGTGCTTTATCTCAATAGTTTCGAATTTCAATTTATTCTTGCCATTGTAATTTAAATTCTAGCATAGCTTAAATTAATTTCACCACAAATCCAACCACCCAATTAAGAAAATTAATTCTGCACATAATTAAAATCAACCTCCTCGTGGGATCGACACTCGTTACCATTAATCTATTCTACAATAGATTCGTGCGCTTGCGAACTAATTTTAATTCATAGAATTAATTTTTTATAGTTATTTTCTTGTAATTTTATTTTTCTCCTTTTCTCATTTAAACAAAAAAAAAAATTTTAAATTAAGTTTAGAATTTCATTTTTTTTCTCTTCTTTAAATTTGTGTAATTTAACTTTCCTATTATTTTTCTTTGTAATTTAATTTTGTTTATCTTGTTATCTTTCTTTGTAATTTATTTTAATTTTAGTTAATATTTGTTTCACGTAATTTCTTTTTCTTATAGCAATTGAGTGTATTTTCATATTAAGATCAGAATAACGTCACAAGGTTAGATCGTAATTTCTCCTCCTGCTTATTTTTATTTGTTTTATTTTCATTTATTTTGTTCTTTCAGATGCCATTATCACATAATCTTTTTGACCTCAGAAAAAAACACTTCGCACACATAAACACACCGCATTTAAAAGAAATTTGACATGGATTTGCAAACCAACCGTAACCACAGAGTGAGAGGCCATTTAAGGACTATTTTAGTCCTTAAATTAATTTGAGCACATCATATAAGGTACCCAAATGTAGCAAGAGTTTTGAATTAAAACCCAGTGTGCTAAATTGTCTCCGCATTTTATGGCCTAGAAAATGAGGACCCATATAATCATCTCGAATGATTTGCTATCTCAGAAACTTTAAATACGAAATTTTTCGTATGATGATGTTAAACTTAGACTATTCCTATTTTCTTCAAGGACAGAGCCTGCTCATAGTTTAATACATCATCGCTAATAAGCATTACATCATGGAACAAATGGTAACTAAATTTTAAATAAATATTTCCTACCATAAAACCAATGCTATTCGTAGGAAATTTCAATTTACCCAAAGAGACGCACGAGCAATTTTTCAAGTACGGAGCGATTCAATGGGCTACTCAAGTGTCCACATCACGGTAGAAATGCACCAATGCCAATACTTTTGAGGGATTATCACACATGTGCAAGAATGGCTAATGGCCACGGAGGAGAACTAATGTCCAAAACAAGATCGTAGATTCGGGAATTCTTCCAAATGACAATCGATAATTCCCAACAACGAGTCGATCACCGTAAATACCAAGAGAATTAAGGGGTAGATGAGGTTAACATTGGTGAGTCGAGCTCGAGAAATCAAGGAAGTCAAAGCGATAATCGAAGGTCTTTCGACAAATAGCATCGTTGTTGCGAATCAGCGAGCCACGCATGACCGTGACTCGTATTCGAGATCAAGCCAATGCCATAGGAATCGTGAGAAAACCATCAACCTACTGATCCTTACTCGACACATATAATCACGGATGGAGAGACCACGATTTTTCATGGTCTCAAGGATTCCAACAAAATGGACCGACGTCCTTGATTCAAGAATTCACCGAATCCTCGAATTTCTCAAACCGACCCTAGACATTACCGTGATCAAATCAGACCCACTGACACGGGGAGGATACATTCCGAATTTCAAAATTCTACTCGTTCTAGAATCGGCGTGAGAACCGCACCGTTGATGAATTGCGAAATGAGTTGAGGCGGGCTTGACTCATGAAGCTCAATCGGTTTCGAGCCTCGAGAAAATGGTGGGACAACTTGCTTCTTGATTCGAACCTTGGCAATGACCGTTGAAAGGTAAATTCCCAAGTCGACGATTGCACAACCACAAAAGCGTTAGATGAAGCAAGTACCGATTCACCTGACATCATGGAGAGGTCAAGCGGTGATGACCTTGCGAAAAGGGAAAGAAGTCGATATGAAGTGGAGATGCAAAATCAACTTTCGGATTGTACACCTGTGAATGTTGAGGATTCATCACGAAGGAGAAGAGGAAACCGCGAGAATATGTTCCTAAAGCTCCGTTTCCTCGAGAGGTTAGCTAAAGGGAACAAAGGAAAATCACGGTGAGATTTTGAAATCTTGACAGTGAAGTGTTAAACATTCACTTTACTTGAAGCTATAAAACAAGTGCCATCGTATGCCAAGTTTCTTAAAGACCTTTGCACTAAAAGAAATATTCATGTTCGAGAAAAGGCATTTTAACGAGAAAATGTTAGTTCTATACTCAACGTAAAATACCTCAAAATGAGATCGAGGTTCCCCACTATCTCTTGTAGTATAGGGAACCACGATTGAGAATGCTTTGTTGGATTTAGGAGCTAGTGTAAATCATTGCCTTATGCGTATGTTGTGAAACTTGGGTGGGAGAATTACACCCACTCAGGTGGTGTTACGACTTGCGGATCGGTCACGAAAATCCCTCGTGGTATTGTGGAGGGCGTCTTATTCGGTAGACAAGTTTATTTTCCTGTTGATTTCATTTGTAATTGACACTCGGATGCTGAGTTGAATAAGCACATCCCAATTTATCCTAGGCCGACCTTTCTTGGCTGCCGATGCTCGCATTCAATGCGAGCTGGAAATATCACGGTTGTCCTTTGGCAATATGACCATGGGCTCGATATTTTCAACGTTGCCAAACAACCTCACAATGTGGATGATGGAATTGTTGATGTGGATTTAATAGAAGCATTAGTTGATAATAATTTTCTTTCGAACCTTAGTGATGACCGCTGCAAACATGTTTAACTCGCTTTGGTTTGGATTTTGATATTGACGGATCGATCGATGAGGTCAATGCCTGCTTGACTCGGTATCCATGGACCTGAATAAATGGAAGTCAAATTTGAACTAGTGCCATCGGAGAAAAACTTCGTGGAATCACCGAAACTCGAGCTCAAGCCATTACCTGCACTTTGGAATCGCGTTCTTGGGAGAAAAGCACTTTGCCGGTAATCATCTCTTCCTCCTCGATGGCGAACAAAAAGGTAAGTTGTTGGATGTTTTAAAGAGCGTAAAGGAAGCGTTAGGATGGACCATGCGGACATAAAAGGTATAAACCCAGTGGGCGCATGCATTACATTCACGCAGTGAAAATGCTAGACTACTTGGGAAATGCAACGTTCGGTTAAATCTAACATGAAAGAGGTTGTTCATGAAGTCCTTAGCTATTAGATCACGGTATTATTTACCCCATTTCGATGGTTCATGGGTCGATCTGTGCAGTTGTTCACAAAAGTCGGAGTCACGGTGGTTACCAATCTTTAATAATGAATTAGTGCCCTTAAATGCTTAACTACGAGGATGGCGTGTATGCATTGATTATAGGAAGTTGAATTACATTGCGTAAAGACCATTTTCCTTTACCATTTATCGATCAAATGCTTGATAGATTAGCGGTCATGAATTTTATTGCTTTCTAGATGGCTACTCGGGATATAATCGATTCATGCAAAGATCGAAGACTACGCTTCACTTGCGCTTTTGGTACTTTTATATAGGAGAATGCCATTTGGATTATGTAATGCACTGCTACATTTCAACGATGCATGTTGAGCATTTTTTTACGATATGGTTGAGCGATTCCTTGAGGTCTTTATGGATGACTTTTACATTTTGGTGATTCGTTTGATCGATGTTTACATCTAACACTAGTTACTGCGAGATGTATCGAGAAGAATTTAGTCTTGAATTGGGAAAAATTCTATTTTATGGTAAAACAAGGTATTGTTCTCGGTCACATCATTTCAAGCAAAGGTATTGAGGTTGACAAAGCCAAGGTGGATCTCATTTCTAATCTTCCTTCACCTAAAAGCGATGAGTAAGATCTTTCCTTGGGCATCTTTGGTTTTATAGGCGTTTCATTAAAGATTTTAGCAAAGTTTCTAGACTTATGCAATCTACTTGCAGGATGTATCTTTGTCTTTGATGATTCATGTCTTGTGGCATTTGAAAAATTAAAGCGATTGTTGACATCATCACCCATCATTCAAATTTCAAATTGGAATTTACCTTTTGAGCTTATGTGATGCATCCGATTATGCAGGAGCGATTAGGACAGAGAGTTGATCGAGTTCCCCATGTGATTTACTATGCTAGTATGACATTGAATGATGCACAGTTGAATTATTCAACTACTGAAAAAGAAATGTTAGCTGTAGTGTTTGCATTAGAGAAATTTCGATCTTATCTCATTGGTTGTAAAATAATTATATTGACAGATCATGCTGCTATTAAATATCTTCTCACAAAGAAAGATGCAAAAGCTAGACTAATTCGTCGGGTGTTACTTTTGCAGGAATTTGACTTAGAAATCAAGGATAAGAAAGGAACAGAAAATGTTGTGGCTGACCATCTTTCTCGTCTCCATTTTGACACAACTATAGAACCATTACCCTTGAATGAGTCATTTTCAGATGAACAATTAATGAGTGTGGAAGTAGTACCATGGTATGCTGATATTGTTAATTATCTTGTTACAGGTCAACTTCCAGAGCATTGGACTAAGCAGGACAAGGCCAAATTCTTTGCAGAAATAAAGAATTTCTTTTGGGATGATCCTTATCTATTCAAGTATGGTGCAGATCAAATTGTTAAACGATGTGTCCCAGAAAATGAATTTCAAAACATTCTTTCATTCTGCCATGAACAAGCTTGTAGAGGCCACTTCAGTGTTAAAGCATTTACAATGTGGTTTATTGGCCAACTATATTTCGAGATGCTTACACATTTCGTTCTTCATGTGATAGGTGTCAACGATGGGAGCATAACACGAAGAATATGATGCCACTAAATCCAATTTTAGTGGTTGAAATTTTGATGTATAGTATCGATTTCATGGGACCATTTCCTCCATCTTTGGCCATCAATACATATTGGTTGGTGTTGACTATGTTTGAAATGGGTAGAGGCAATTCCGTAGGACCAACGATCACAAAGTAGTGATAAGATTTTTGAAAGCAATATTGTTTCACGCTTTGGATTTCTAGCAATTATCGTGATGGTGGTGCCCACTTTTGCAATAAATCCTTCAAAGCACTTTTGACAAAGTACTCCATCACTCATAAAGTGGCAACCCCATATCATCCGCAAACCAAGGGCCAAGTTGAGATCTCCAATCGAGAAATAAAGCACATTTTAGAAAGACGGTGAGGCCCGGAAAAGATTGGTCGTTGAGGCTCGATGATGCATTATGGGCATATAGAATACTTTCAAAACTCCAATCGGGATGTCACCCCGTGCTAGTGTATGGAAAAGCATGCCACCCACCAGAACTCGAGCATCGTGCGTCTTGGGCCATCAAGAAATTCAATTTTGACATGCGGTGGCTCGGAAAGAAGATTACAACCGCGTAACTTGAAGAAATTAGCAATGGACGCGTATGAAAATGCCAAGATTTACAAGAACGAATGAAAGTCTTTCACGACAAGCAAATTATGAGAAAATCTTTTCACCGTCGAAAGTACTTTTATTCAATTCTGCACCTATTTCCGGGTAAGTTACGTTCTCGATGGTCCGCCCATTTTATTGTTCACTGTTTTCCACAGCAATTGAAATTAAGGATCCAAAGAATTACTTTTAAAGTAAATGGTCAAAGATTAAAGCCATATCTAGAATACCAACCATGGAGAGAGTGAAATAAATTTGAGTGACCCACCAAGTTTAAATTGAGGTTTTTCTTTTCTTTTCGGTAATTTGATTTGATTCTTTTCTTTATTTTGATTATTCTTCTTTGATTGAAATTATTTTGTTTAAGTGTGTTTGTTTAACCATTATAGTTTTCTCTTATCATTTTAATCATGAGACAAGACCTCTTGTACGATTAGAACACTTCAACGTATCCAAACTCATCTCGTAGGAAAGCGGTCGATTTTGTAAATTTCATCCTATCCGCATCTACAACCAGAGTTAGTATTCCACGTTAAAGATCTGAAAGACAACTCATGGAAATAGAGAATGGTATTTTGATCCCGAATTGGAGCTGAGGTAATTCGATAAGAGGACGATTTTAATTTGCTTTGTGTTTTAATTTATTTTTACATTTGTGTGTTTAAGTTTGTCACCCCGGTGAAGAGGCGGATAACGGTACTCGTGACAATCAAGTCGGTTACTTGATTTCCACAATAAGCGATATTACGAGGCGAAGGCATGGACGAGGCAGATTTTAGCAAAGCTTCACAAACGATTCCCTTCGCTTCCTCAGAATGCACTCTTTTCAATCTATAAAGCCCGATCCGAACGCATGCGATTGCTTATGAAGAATGGCATACCTACTGACATCCGCTGGTTAATCGAGGCCAAAATCGTTTGGCGGTGAGTTGTCTCTAAATTTATTGCATACATGCCTGGTTGTGGTAAAGGAAATTATGCGAGAAACGACGAGCTCAAGACTTTCGTTGCTTATGTAAGTGTGCGCGAACGATATGCAATAAAACCATGTTCTTTAGAAATGGTGTCGATAAGAAGATAAGATTAAATTCATTAGGGATGGCTTGAATAAAGAGTCATTGGATAATATCCTTTGGTCTTTTGAATCGCATCCCAGTGGATATGTACAAATAGCGATTCTCCAGTTATGGCCATTATTCGAGAAAGAACGTGCACGATCTCGGGAATCGACTATAAACGACCTGCTTGCCGCTTTGTAAGAAAGCGGATGGGAAGCCTATCCTCGACCCGTAGAGGCGTTCGAGCGATTCGACGTAAAACCGAGGAAGATGTGAGCCGCGGTCGCAACCGTAGATATCATTTTACTTTCGTTGTTTTACTTTCGTTATTTTACCATTCGCATTATTGCTTGTAATAATTTTTCTTGTTATCATTGTTTTGCTTTTCCTTTTCGCTTTTCTTTTTGACTCTCGAGCCACGTGTGCCTTAGTGTTAATTGACATTGACATAATGCCTCATACATACCATGACCCGTTGTCACCAAGGTTCTTAAATATAATTTTTTGTTGTTGTGCAAGTTGTTTTGAAAGCGATATCCTAATGGCGGTACTCCAAAGAAACAATTCAAGAACATTTGTGTGCTCTCTGGATTTAACTATGGCAAAACATAAAGAGTTCGTTGAGGCACCATAGATCTTGGTCGAAGAATAGCGAGAGAAAATTGCACTTGGTGTATGGAGGAGGTGACGAGGGTTATCCAAAATGGTCTCGAAGCTGCTTATGTCGAGGAGGGGAGCCAAGTGTTAGGCATCATCCCAACAATCCTAAAACCTTTGCTTTGTCTAACTCATCAACCTGGAGAAGAGTTAGTTGTCTCGGTATGCAAGAACGCATAACCGAAATGCTAAATCATCTTGATGCTTTTATTTTCCTTCCGGAGATCTTGCAACTCTGAGGCACTAACCACATTAGCATCTTGGGCCCAGAACATCCACCAGAAACCCATAGGTTTGTCAAAAGTCAATAATTTTTATGAAGGCTTAATCGCAATTCTAAACCATGAAATAAAAAAAGATTTCATTCCTTCATCAGTTAAAAAAATCTTTATATGTGCACAAACTGCTAATGAGCTGCTTGATCCGTTATGTTTATCAATCGAGAGACATCCTGTGACCATTCGGAGTGTTCAAATAATGATGGTAACGATAAGTGATAAAAGTACAAATTAGATTTAACTCTCCTTGTAAATATTTTCTTCTGTGTTGCACTACCCAGGTGATGTCTTCTAAACTCTACTTCTTTCCTTTAAAACATTGATGACAATGTTTCATTCAGGTTGGGGGGAGGGAATAGTTGACAATTGTGGAATATTGGTTAAGTTTTTACTAATTTTTTTGTAGAACTAACCATTTTGAATAGAAGATGGCTGAATATGTAGGGTAGTTACTCTAGAACGCATCTTCTTAGTAAAAAAAAAATTATTATTATGTTTTTCCTAACTTTTCTTTTGACTTCTCCTTTATAAATATATGTTTTCAAGTTTTTAAGTCGAATATGGTGAATATGGAGTGTAGTGACTCACAAAGCATCTTCTTTAAAAAAAAAAAAAATTCAGACATTTTTCTTTAATTTTTCTGCATGTATGTTTTCTTTTTATGTTTAGAATAGGTTGGGGGGTAGAATTTCGTTAAAAAAAATATTTCGTAATTTTGTGTGAGTTTTTTTATATTGGATGATATGATGACTTTTGAATTTTAGTATTTTTATTATCTTTGGTCTTGAGTGATGTTACACCATGTTTGCTATTCTATATGTTGATGTTGGGGACAAATATGAGTTGCTTGAAGGAATGCATATGTCAAAATAAATTCCAAGTGAGTTTTTTGAGCCTATTAATTTTTCTTGGAGAGTAACCCTTTTTGCCCATTATTCATGCAGCTTAGCAGTTTATTATTTTATACATGATCTCTAGATTTCCTTTAAGTCAACCCTTTTAAAATAATAATAATAATAATAATGTGTGTTGCTGCATCTAAAGGCCCACCTAACTAGTAGATATAGAAGATTATTTAGAGCTCTAAGAGACGATGGAAGGCCATCTTTGATTCGTTTGAGCCTTTCAAGCCATCCCTATTGTAAAATATCCATAGTTAGCCATTTTGAGCCTAAAAAAAAAAAAAAAAAAAAAAAAAAAAGAAAAAAAGAAAGCTTTTTCTTTGTTAACTTATCATCCTGACCCACTCCAATTTGGAGTATTACCCGATATAATACAAAAGGAGCAGCAGACATAAAATGATCTGTTTTTTTTCACTGGCTCAGTGGCTGCCCTCTTCCTTGACTTCTTCGGTCTTCCAATCTTCTTAGTAATCTCAGGAGGAGAAAGTTTTGGTCTATCACACGGGTCCCAAGTAACCTTATTAGGAATTGGCTTAAACATCACAGCGTAAGTGTTCAAATATGCTTGTTTGGTAAAGTATTTTGGTAAGTACTCTTCTGTCGTGTGTCTTGCATGACTAATTGCAGCCATAGCATGTGAGGAGTCCGGATAATTCCCAATGACCAGCGATCGCGGACACAACTTTGTTGAGTGTTAGAAAATGTATATTTATAAAGGAGAAAATCGTCATTTTACAATTCAAGTCTCACTAACATTGCTACTTTTATTTATTTAAGTATTTTGTTATTTAATTACGTGTGTTTCATTATAATTAGTTATTTTATGTATTTTAGGGGTATCACGATCGTTTCACAATGAACGAGTGATCAGACAAAGAAACGGACGTCACATTTGAACTCGTGACGGTCGAAACCCAAGGAGGAGCATAAAGGAAAAATGTCACTTATACTGGTCTTATTCATACGTATGCATCGTGTCTTTGCATAAATAGTGTTCGCAAAAACCGCCATCAGTGCAAAAAATCGACATCAGGCAAAACCGCTACGTGTAAATAGTAGTCAAACCGTGTGAATCGCAAATAGTTCTTGTTCAAATAGTGGTACATTGACCGTTGATCATGACGTGCAATCCTGAGCGTCCAAACTGTTTTTAATCCGATGGTCATGATTCACTCAATGTACCTATAAAAAGGGGGCTTCCCCCCCCTAATTTGATATCCCTGAATTCATTTCTAAGCTTAGATTTTTGTAATTCCTTCTCTTTCTTGTATTTTCTACGTATTTTAATAAATTCCCATTTTACCCCTAGTTCAAATATGAGTAGCTAATTTACTTTTAAGCTTGGGTTGAAGGTGAAGTCTCAACATGTTCCATGGGCTTTATTTGGTAAATTTATTTTCTTTTCCCCTCTAATATTTGTGGTTGTTTTGACTTTTCGTCGACAAATAATAATAGTCTTGTCTAGATACCGCCCTGGTTAAACCGGCACACTAGTATAAGGTTATTATTACTTGGCACGATAAGCCCTTAGCACCATATTTATTTGAGCGTGGTTCATGAGGTGTGGAATCCCCCCTCATGATTTAATTGGTATTAATAAGAAATATTTAGCCCATGGAGCATGTTGATGCAGATCCAGATACCCAAGTGCTTTATCTCAATAGTTTCGAATTTCAATTTATTCTTGCCATTGTAATTTAAATTCTAGCATAGCTTAAATTAATTTCACCACAAATCCAACCACCCAATTAAGAAAATTAATTCTGCACATAATTAAAATCAACCTCCTCGTGGGATCGACACTCGTCACCATTAATCTATTCTACAATAGATTCGTGCGCTTGCGAGTTCAATAAAATTTGCACAACACTGACCAAATCAACAATGAACCTCCTCACTGGATAATAACTTTTATCTTTAACCTGAAAGCAATTGCATAATAATTAAAAGCATATAAGGAAAAATAATATCACTTAACTAAATTTCTAGAATTATAAATATGTGTTTTACTCTAAACTCGATATAGTCAGTTACAATTCAGCTGTATAAAAATATATTCAAAACAAAAATATTTTAGATTTATACTTGAAAGTGAAGATCACCAGAAGCCATTGCAGTCATCTTGCTTCCAGTCTCATAAGTATCATCTAATTCCTTTTTCACTCGAGGTGGAATATTGGACCAAGATTCTGCTTCTTTTCTTCTTTCTGTGAATAGTGTCATAAACATGCATCGGATGTCTTCAAGCATAGTCAGGCAAGGCTTCTCTCTATGGGGTAAGATCCAGTTGTTAAAGCACTCCGAAGTGTTGTTACTTGTGCGATCCACTTTACAATTCTTGTCGTACTCATGTCTTGACCAAGTAAACCCAGCAAGTTCTCTTTCTAACCACTGCCATGCCTCTAACTTCTCATTTTTCAACTTTTCCATTGCAGCTGTATGGTCATACTTATTAGTGCTACTGACAGCTCTCCAAAATAGATTCCTCAAAGTAACTCCAGGATGATCTTTTGAGAAGTTAGAATAAATATGTCTAGCACATGGCCTATGAAATGCAGTCGGCCATGTATTTTCAATTGCTCCCAACAAACCCTTTTGCCTATCGCTGCAAAAGGTGATCTGATTTGATCCATTATCGAAATACGAATGTATAATTTCTAAAAACCATGTCCAAGTTTCAGTGTTCTCTATCTCACACACTGCTACTGCTAATGGAACCATTCCATTATTAGCATCCAAACTTACAGCAGCTAATAGAACTCCACCATACTTTGATTTTAAATGACATCCATCCAACCCAATGTATGGCCTACAACCATTATGAAGCGCATTTCTTTGGGCTGGAAATGACATAAAAAATCTCTGAAATAACACTTTTTCTGGCCTAGTTATTGTATCACAAAGTACTTTGCAAATGGCACCTGGATCATACTTCAGAATCATTGCAGCATATTGAAAGAGATCCTCATAGCCCCTTGCATGGTCTCCATGAATGTATGCCCTTGCCCTCTCTCTGGCCATATACAGCTTCAAATTCCCTATCCTCACACCAAACGTCTCTAGCATAAACTCATGAAGAACAGAAATCTTCACATGGGGATCCACAACGACTTTGCTCTTTATTTTCTCTGCTATCCATTTGCTGGTCACATTCACTGACATTTCAGTTTGTCTGCAATCATGCTTATTTTGCAACTCTTTAATTACAAATCCACCCTTACCTCTGATTTTACCTCCCATCACATACCATGGACAGCCAGTAATCTTGCATTTACCGTAAAATCTCCTACGGTTATTGTATACCTTTGTAATTTCAAAGCCTTTATCCACCATCACTTCACCCAACACTTTCCTAAAGTGGCCAACATCATCAAAACCATCTCCTAACCTCAGCCTATGCTTACCATCAGGTTTTGGCTTATACATATGCACTTCAATATAATCTTTCAATTGAGTAGTGCCCAAATCAAAATCTGAGTCAGATGTGTTTGCCAATAATTCAGGACGTACATCAACTAATTCATCATCAGAGCTAGATCCCCCATCATCTATAATGTCTGCATCCTCAGCTATGTTTTGATGATTTATACGACTACCATCAGCACCAAATTCCTTGTCAAAATCTGACAACCAGTCATCGTCAACATTCTGCTGAACATCCTCATTCCCAACAATTTCTTGTTTATCTCTGCCTTCACTCTTAGAAGGTGATTCATCTTCATCAGCATCAGTCTCATACTCAACATTCTCAGCAAGGGTTGTTTGTGGCTCATGACTGCCTCCACGCCTAGATAGTGGTCTATTTCCACTTTCATTCACCCATGTAACTTGCTCTGCAGATAGCTGAACTCCTAAGGCATGTAGCAGGGATTGTATCACCCCACCAAGTGGTAAATCAGGACGTAGGGTTGGCAACACCCTGACTTCAAACACTGTCACTTTTAATGAGTCATGTGCCGTGCACATAATCTGCAACATTGCATCAGTATCTATAATAACTTCCACATTATTCCTTGGGCTGGTGACAAGTAATTGCACACTTTCAGGAGTAGTTAACCCATCTTCACTTGTAATCTTCACCACCTCATTCTTTAACTGCAGCAGACTGTATTCATCTGGTTCAATCAACCCTTTACAATATTTTTTGCCTTTGTAGATTATATGTAACTGTATTGGTAACATGATCTGCAAAAAGCAACCAGTGAACAACAATTGGTAACGTTAATTGTGGTAATATGAACATAACACAGTTCATAACTTAACTATAAAAAGCAAGTAATAACAGAAATTACATAGACTCGTAACAAGATCCACAAATAATTAAGAAAATTAAGATAATTAACACAAATAATTAACACAAAGCTAGATCTCCAACAATAACAGAATTAACAAAAAAATAAGAAAATTAAGAAAATTCTAATGTTTGTACCATGGAAAACAGCAGAGAACACATTAACAAAAAAATTATACTATAAAATTAATATTATAATCTATGAAATTCAATTATTATTCACAAAAAAAAACAATAACAATTTAATTAACAAAAAATTTAATGAACAATAAGCCAACAAAAAGATAGAGTCAGCAACTCACTTCAGAATCACTGACGCTAGTGAGTCGGCCGTCACTCAGTTGCGAGAGAGAGAGAGATCGGAGACGAAGCTTTCACAGTGGAGAGCTCAAACGGTAGTGGAGTCCACCGTCACTCAGCAGCGACGGAGACGGAGCTGAGACGGAGGTTTCACAGTAAGAGAGAGGCCGGTGATTTTGTTCTTAAATAGTCAATCAAAACGATGCGTTTTGCTTTAACTCAAAATGTCTATAACGTCCTTATATTCACAAATGTCTTTTATGCCCTCAATACATCGGCAACACGTCAGCAAATCTTTAACGTTGTTAACGAATTAGTAGTAAAATGATAACCGCGAAAAACTTTGGTAGTAAAAAACAGTTTTCGGCAAACCATGGTACTGACTTGATATGTCAGAAAACCTTTAGTAGTAAAATGATAATATCTCTATATATATTTACATATACATCTCAACTTCTTTAATATTTCATGACTCGTGATTTTTATTATGATATGGTTAGAAAAAAAATTAAAATTTGAATACTTTTAATTTATACACCATCTACTAAATGATAAGTTTTATAATTTGAAAATTATATATTTACAGTTCACTAGATATGTTTCTCAAATTTAATAGTAATTGCAATAGCAATTTTAATTTACAACTACAACTAGTAATTACAATTAAAACTATAATTGTGATTATAGTGATGATAACAATATAATAAACTTCCATCATATAAATAAACCTTTGTAATAGGAGCGTTTAATCGTTAATATCCATTAGATTTTATCAAACTAAGCCCAACCATAGAATTTTCTCTTAAAAAAAAAAAGATACTTTTAAGAATAAGGCTTCAATTCTTCATTAGTTATTAAAAATATTATAGTATTATTGTTCCGTTTTTATATTGAATTTGGTTTCAAGGAATTTAACAAATTATTTTTTATTTAGCTTTAACAACAATACAATATGTAACGATCTTACCAATTAACAAGTAAATAAATCAAATATAAAATACTAGAATAATGCGAAATAGAGACAATGTCAATGAACTGTGTTATAATCCTTTGTGTGGTGTGTATTTTAACTTTTAAATGATATATTTTTTTAAATTTTAAAAATTTATTTAAGAGTTACGAATAAGGATGGGTTTTTTGGTAATGCCCTAACACCAACCCAAATGTAATCAAGCCTGATTCCTTGAGTGCTAGCCCGACTCTTTACAGTTTACCTCTTAAATTCGGATCAAATCCTTAAAAATTATGGTTAGGTCAATTAGACCAAAGGTCGAGTTGAGGCCTTTTGCCATCTCTACAGGAAGGAGACTATAGAATCTAATGGTTTGGATTTGGCGTAAAAGTTGACCTTGTGAATGTGAGCAAATTTGCACCCAGAACTGTGAAACTATTGTAACAAGTTAATAATTATAAAGGTTTTACTAAGTGACATTTATTGTAACGTACAACTAGGTGTTTTAGTGCAAAAATGAGTAATAGAGTAGCAAGGTCAAGTGGATTAGTGGATGAATTTTACTTAGCTAGTTAGTTGTAAGAGCATCTCCAAAAGTCTCTATAAATTTTATTCTTCAAATATCTATTTACTTACCTATGTGGTAAATAGAAGAGTTAAAAAATATATTATTCTCCAAAAAACTCTTCAAATATAAATAAGTTAACATTACTTTAATCAAATAAATATTTTTTCAAAGAAAAAAATAAATGGTAATTAAAGCACTTTTCCCTCTCTCTCCCCAATGAAAAGTAATAAAATATGAATTGAAGAAGGAGAAAATAACTCTACAAAATTGAAGACAGAAAATCATTTTTTATTTGAAGAATCTTAATTGGAGTGTCTTTTAGAATCTTAATTGGAGTGTCTTTTAGAATCTTAAATGCTGATGTGATTTTTCAAATAAGTAATAAAATCTTATTTGAAGAGGCTTTTGGAGATGCTCTAAGTCACAATAATAATAATAATAATAATAATATTGTTACTATTGATTATTGTCATTTTTTTATTTTTTTATTTTTTCTGCATACATATACAATTTACAATTAAAATATTTATAATTATATCAATTTTTACTTGAACCAACCGAAACTATAAATTCTTCGGTGGCATTTTCTTATCAGATTGGAGTGAAAATTCTGAGGGTAGGAATCCTGAATGGGAGTATAGAGTGGAGGTGGAAATAAGTTATTTATTTATACTAGAATGAGGGTATGATATTACAATCTCATTTATGTGTTTACTTTGTCTTAAATTGCTTGTAAATTATTTTAAATTACTTTTTTTTCTTTATTTTAAAAATTATAATTTTTAATTATATAGTGAATAAAAAATCATTTGTTGAAAAAATATTTATTTTATTATTAATTTTAATTATATAAATTGAAAATAATTAATATTATCGTAATTATATAATCATAATTTTTTATTAATTTTAATTTTAATTATGTAAATTAAAAAGTATTGACATGAGCGACACAAATGAAACGTTATTATTAATAATATAATACAAACTTAATATTTTCTTAGGATGAACTATTTATTATGATTAATTATTAATATTAAATAATACAATAATATTATATTTTCAAATAAAGATAGTATGTAGTAATATTATTAATCCTCTTTAGTGCAATAATATTATTTTTAAGTAATTTTAACTTATAATCAATGTAAATTATTACTTTTAACTAAATATAAAAATATTACATTTAAATAATTTTAATATTATCATTTTTACTAACATGTACCATTATTTTATTTTAATAAATATGATTATATTATATTTAATGAGAAAGGGTAAAAAAGAAAGATGTGGGAGTTCCCACTTCCATCTCCCCCATGAAAGCGGGAATCTTACCTCCTATCTTAAAAATGAACAAGATTTCCGGTACTTTCCTTAAATGAGTAAATAAACCTTAAAATGAGATTAATCCAGACTCTTAATTATAATCCAATCGAATGGGAATGGACTGAGAATTAGATAGCGTCCTATTGTCCCATAATTAGAGCCTGTTGGTTTTATGAGATGTGGGGAATAGCAAATGTAGAGAAATACAATAATAATGGTGGAACTTTTAGAAAAAAAAATAGTAATAGATAAATTGTAGAAAAGAATGTGTACTTCAAGGCACGTTACAAATGTCGCTTTCCTTAAGACGTTATTTGCCCCCACCAATTGAGTGATGCACATGAGTTAAACAAATACGCCTCCAGAATACAATGAAGCACTTGTTTGTTTGCTTGCGTTGTGCATCGACGAAAGCAAACCTGAATACTCTTGAATGTTGCAAGCCTGCCAAGAAACAATATATTGGATTTTTAATGCACAAAAGAAATAAATGTTTATGTTGAAATTCGTTCTAGAGAAGAGGGATGAGAAAAGAGTGGTGTAGGATGATTAATTTCATGTCTAAATGGCTTAAACATGACCCCTATTTATAGATATACTTGTGCCCCTTCATTTGGGTTGTCATCTTTCATGATACCCCTTCATTCATGGCCATTGGATCTAGATTTAATTTTAATCAATGGTCCAAATTGAACCATCACCATTTCAAATGAAATGTCACCATGAAATGATGCATCTCTAAGTAAAATGTTACCATGAAAAGTTATATAATTTAGTAAAAAGATACATTTTCTATAAGACACAATTAAATGGACATGTCCTTACAACAAGACACCATTCCGTTAGACATGTTTTTAGTGAAATGTACTTTTTCTATAAGGCACAATTAATTGGATATATCTTTACCAAAAGACACTAGTTAACACTATTTATTTTGAAAATTTTCCAACAATCCCCTAACATTTTCAAAATAAATGAATTTTGAAAAATTATCTCGCACAGGCTTGGAAAAATTATGCATATATGAAGGTGTCTTTTGGACTTGAACCTTCACTTAGTGACAATACATCAAAGTTAATCAAGGTGGCATGGTAGACAAGCTTTGAACCAGCGACCTTATTCGACTAACTGGATATATCTCACACATAAGTTTTCAAATTCTCAAGTATTCTTTAACCGACATGTGGATTGGCCTTGTGTCTATATCTTGTTTTCATGAGCGCTTTAGTAACCAGCCAAGTTACATAAGAAGCGGCATCACCTCCTACACTCATATAGGTAGACTTATCTAGAATGTCCATGTAACTAAAACATTTATAAGTTTATTAAAAACTAAGTAGCTTAACATTTCTCATATGTTACAGGTATCAAGCACTGATCTTTGGGATGCATCTAAAAATATTATAGTGCTTGCTATCACAACAGATGATGTACTTTTGCTCATTGAACCCAAGATCTTGATATTTCAAGTGTTGGGTTGAGTTTCCATCATTGGTGATAAGACGATGCTGGCTTCAATCTCATCCCCTTAGAAGTTTTTAATACTGAAATACAAGTGTGCAACCCAAGAGGGGGGGTGAATTGGTGTTTTAAAAATTATCATAATTAAACCACACAACAATCCACAATAATCCAATCTAATGCTTTAATCAAATCAAAAACAATAAATTCAAACAAGCATAATAATAGAGGAGTAAGGGATGAGAAAACAAACACGAGGATTTTTACGTGGTTCGGCTATCCCCGCCTACGTCCACGCCTTCAAGCACACTAGGCTTGAGGATTTCACTATCCAAGCCTCCCAAGGCTTCAAATGTTTACAATTGACTTCTAAGGTGTTAATGGACCTTTACAATCAAGAGATTATCTCCTCAATCTCTTAACCCCAAGTGTTTCCTCACTTGAACACTCACAATTTGATGATAAATGAAAGTTACAACAATAAAACTCTCTTTAAGAGTGGATAAACAAATTTAGGAACAAAGCTCACTCTAGAATTTATGATTCACAAATTAAGAGCTCAAGATATATTGTATGTCTTTTGTTGATGCGTGCTAGAGAGCTTGAAAATGAGTTGGATTTGAGTTTTTATAGTTGGAGCTCAAAACTTATGCACTTTTTGCCAGAAAACGGATCAAGGTTAACCCCTTAACGGTTAACCGTTTACGCTGGTCAAAGTTACCGTTGGACTGAATTTCAAATAAACGGTTCACCGTTTTCTTGTAAACGGTTCACCGTTTTCTTGTAAACGGTTCAAGGGTAATTTCAGACCGCAAATAAATTCTTTAACCGTTCTACTAAACGATTCAAGGTTAACAACTGAAATAAACGGTTCACTGCTTTCAGAAATCTGTTAGCCGCTTGCACTGATCGCTACAAATGAACTATTTACCAAAAATTATAGTTTTGCCCTAAAACTTTCTATAACTGTACTATGACCCAAAATGTTATAAAACTTTACAAATAGGTCCAATTTCAGAATTTCTAAATAATACTCATTAATCCCATAAATTTCTAAAATTATAAAATAACCCAAAATATTAAAATATTTTCAAATAGATCCAAATCTGAAATTCCAAACAATATTTATTAAAAACAAAGATTGTAAAATTCTTTTATTTTAGTACACAACTTGAGAAACAACTTAATTTCATAAAATTATTTTTCCATTAAATATAAAACTTTTATAATATGAAAATAATGATTTATTTAAAATGTATAAAAAATAATTTAACTTTTTTAAAACTTAATCATTCTTAATCTTATTTGTTATCATCAAAATCAATAATATGTAAACATATATGTTAACAAATACAATATCCCTTGCAAGGGCTTTAGTTAAGGGGTCCGCCAAATTTTGGCATGATTTCACAAAGTCAATTGTGATTACTCCATCTATAAGTAGTTGTCTTACATAACTATGTCTTAGACCAATGTGCCTAGACTTTCCATTATAAATTTGACTATATGCCCTAAACAAAGTTGCCTCACTATCACAGTGAATGGATACAAGAGGCATTGGTTTAGACCAAATAGAAATTTCTATAAGCAAATTCCTTAACCATTCAGCTTTCTTGCAACATGAAGCCAAAGCTACAAATTCTGCAGCCATAGTGGAGTCTACTATACAAGTTTGCTTCTTTGAGCCCCATGAAATAGCTCCTCCACCAAGATTAAAAATCCAACCACTTGTGGATTTATGATCATCTCGATCAGTAATCCAACTGGCATCTAAAAATCCTTCCAAAACTGAAGGATATCCAGTATAGTATATACCATAATCCATTGTATGTTTTAGATATTTTAAAATTCTATACACCGCTTGCCAGTGTGCTTGGCTTGGATTACTAGTATATCTACTCAGCTTTCCAACAGCGAAAGTAATATCAGGCCTAGTACAAGTCATCGCATACATAAGACACCCAATAACACGTGAATATTCTAATTGAGATACTGCTCTGCCAGTGTTAGGGTATAATCTTATACTTGAATCAAAAGGTGTTGACACAGACTTACAATCATAATAATTGAATTTCTTTAAAATTTTCTCAATATAATGTGATTGGGAAAATACTAGGCCATTCTCAATTTTTATAATTTTAATCTCTAAAATCACATCAGCAAGCCTCATGTCTTTCATATCAAAATTAGATGACAATAATGATTTAGTGAGTTTAATGCTCTCACTATCAGTACCATTTCCATTGAATCTGCTATAGACACATTTATCAGATTCATGAATATTAAATCCATTTGAGACAATCGCTTTGTCAAACTTTTCGTGCCACTGCTTTGGAGCTTGTTTAAGACCATATAAAGACTTGACTAGTTTACAAACTTTATGTTCTTGTCCTGGCATAACAAATTCTTCTGGTTGTTTCATGTTAATTTCCTCATCTAATTCTCCATTTAAGAAAGCTGTTTTTACATCCATTTGATGGATTTCAAGATGATAAATTGAAGCCAAAGCAATCAAGACTCTAATAGTAGCAAATCTTGCAACAGGTGCATAAGTATCGAAATAATCAAGGCCTTCTTTTTGTGTAAAACCTTTCGCTACTAGTCTTGCTTTGAATCTTTCAATTGTTCCATCAACTTTCTTCTTCCTTTTCAAAATCCATTTACAACCTATAGAATTAGAGTCAGGTGGTAAATCAACTAATTTCCAAGTCTTATTACCCATAATAGAGTCCATTTCATCATTAATGGCCTCTTTCCAAAAAGCAGCATCTTGAGACTTCATTGCTTCCTCATAGGTGAGGGGATCAGACTCTATAATAGGTGTGACCATGGTCTGTCTTGATTGTGAGTCTCTTGTCCCTTCAACTAAATAGACTATGAAATCTGGTCCAAAGGATTTTATAGTCCTTATTCTTTTACTTCTTTTCAAATGATTTTGCTCATTATTAGCATCACGCTTTTGACCAATTTCTATTGGTTCATCATTCTTTTGAGAGTCAATACTTTTTGGTATAGTGGAAAATCTATTTTCATAGAATATTGCATCTCTAGATTCCACTATAGTATTCATCTCAATAAAGCTATTAGGTTCTATTACAAGAAACTAAGCTTTACTATGCTCAGCATATCCCAAGAATATGCGCTCAATGCCCCTTTCTCCTAATTTCTTTATCTTAGGTTCAGGTAGTCTTACAATGGCTCGACAACCCCACATTTTTAGATAAGAAAGATTAGGCTTTCTCTTTTTCCATAATTCATATGGGGTCACCTTTGTTTTCTTATTGAGCACTCTATTTAAAATATGACATTCACTTAAAATTGCTTCACCCCAAAAACCTTTACCTAGCCCAACATTAAAAAGCATAGCATTTACCATTTATATTAATGTCCTATTTTTCCTTTCAGCTACACCATTTTGTTGTGGAGTATATGCAGTGCTAGTTTCATGTATAATGCCAACAGATTCACAAAATTCAGAAAAAGCATATTCACATCTTTTATCACTTCTAAGGCATTTAATTT
Source organism: Citropsis articulata (assembly GCA_030449925.1). Taxonomy (NCBI): domain Eukaryota; kingdom Viridiplantae; phylum Streptophyta; class Magnoliopsida; order Sapindales; family Rutaceae; genus Citropsis; species Citropsis articulata. The sequence goes on along the minus strand of JASUUH010000184.1, from coordinate 6,180,103 downwards.
TAGTGTCACAAAAATTCTCAACTTCATTTTTATAAATTTTAAATTTCTCTAACACTTGATCTTTGGAATGTAAATAAATACACATAGCAATATTTTGAAAAATCATCAATAAATATTATAAAATATTTTTTACCACCTTTGGTAGGAATACTATGCATATCACATACATCACTATGAATTAAATTCAATAAAGAAGATGTTTTTTCAATTTTTAGAAACGGAGTTCTTGTGATTTTAGTTTGTGCACATACTTTACATTTTTCATGCATATCATTCTTATGCTTAGGAATCAATTATAAATTACCCATATTATGCAACCTTTTAATATTCACATGTTCTAAACGGTTATACCACAAAGATAATGAGTCAACCATATAAGCAGAAGAAACATTCATATTATTGATATTGAGTTTAAATATTCCTTCATACATATACCTTTTCCCAACAAAGGTACCACCCTTAGATAATATAAATTTTTTTGACTCAAAAACAAGTTTGAAGCCAAACTTATTAAGAAGGCTACCAGATACAAGGTTTTTCCCAACTTCAGGAACATGATAAACATCAGTAAGAGTTAAAGTTTTTCCAGAAGTAAACTCTAGTTGCACATTGCCATTTCCTTTAACTATTACAGTGGAGAATTTCCCATGTAAAGAACACTTCCATCATCCATTGCTTTATAAGATTTGAAAAGGCTACGATCCTTACAAACATGCTTGGTTGCACCAGAATCTATCCACCACGCATTATCATCTTCAAGAATATTAATCTCAGATATCATGGCCACAAGATTTGTGTTCGAAACTTCCTTTTGTTTCTTCAGAAGTCGACAATCTATTTTGAAGTGGCCAGGTTTTCCGCAATGGTGGCATGTACCCTTCTTATTCTTCTTGTTGTTTTGATTCTCTTTGGAATCAAACTTTCTTTTTTGGTTATTCTTAGGGTGATTAGAATGCTTAAACTCTTTCCTCTCCTCAATAACATTAATTTAGAGGATATAGCAGTTTGGTTCTCAAGACTATTAAGCTTGTGCTCCTCTTCAATACGAAGACTTTGGCCTAAGCCATCCATACTAATTTCCTCTTTGCTATGTTTAAGACTTTTCTTATAGTCTTTCCAAGAGGGAGGAAGTTTATCAATAATTGAAGAAACAATAATAGACTCATTCATTTTCATGTTATGTTGGTTGAATTGATCAAGAATATGCAAAATCTCATTATATTGTTCAACCAAAAGTCTATTATCAATCATTTTATAATTAAAAAATTTAGAAGCCAAGAATTTCTTACTTAGGGCATATTCCATCATGTACTTAGCCTTTAATGAGTCCCATATCTCCTTTGCTGTAGGTTTGTTGTGGTATTGATCAAACAAAGTATCAGACATGGCATTGCAAATTTGTCCCTTGCACACGTAGTCATCTTGCTCCTACTTCTACCGCGCTCTGGTTTCCGCTAGTGTCTCATTTTCACATTCTTGAGGCTTTGGTGTTGTGAGAACATAGACTACATTGAGGCTTGTTAACAAAAAATGCAACTTTTTCTGCCAACGAATAAAGTTGCCACCATCAAACCTCTCCAATTTGACAAAATCTACTGCGAATTGTCGAAGAAATGAACTTGGTGCCATTGTTGCAGAAATAACGTCTTAAGATTGTTGGTTTTGTGAGATGTGGGGAATAGTAAATGTAAAGAAATACAATAATAATGGTGGAACTTTATTGTGTACAGTAATGTGTTTACAACTATGTATGTAGGAAAGAAAATAGTAATAGATAAATTGCAGAAAGACTGTGTACTTCAAGGCACGTTCCAAATGTCGCTTTCCTTAAGACGTTATTTGCCCCCACCAATTGAGTGATGCACATGGGTTAAACAAATACGCCTCCAGGATACAATGAAGCACTTGTTTGTTTGCTTGCGTTGTGCATCGACGAAAGCAAACCTGAATACTCTTGAATGTTGCAAGTGTTGAATGTTAGAAAATGTATATTTATAAAGGAGAAAATCGTCATTTTACACTTCAAGTCTCACTAACATGGCTATTTTTATTTATTTAAGTATTTTATTATTTAATTATGTGTGTTTCATTATAATTAGGTATTTTATGTATTTTAGGGGCATCACGATCGTTTCACAATGAACGAGTGATCAGACAGCAAAACGGACGTCATATTTAAACTCAGGACGGTCGAAAACCTTAGGAGGAGCATAAAAGAAAAATATCACTGTTCACATATACGGTACTATTCATACGTACGGCATTGTTCATGGTACTGTTCACTACACTGTTCATATATACGGTCCGATGACATGGCGTTGACCGATGACATGGCATTGACCGATGATGTGGCATCGACCTGTGACGTCGCAGCATTTGATTGGACAAATTATGTGGCATTGACTGCTTATGTGGCATTGACCGATGATGTGTCACAATCTTATTGGGCTAAATTTCTTATGTACTGTGGATCAATGACGTGGTAGCATTTCAGATGAGCAAAAATCGTGTGTACGGTACATGCACATACATGAGATTATTTACTATTCAAACCGCGTTACTGTGCAAAACCGTGTTACTGTGCAAAACCGTGGTCAAACCGTGTTACTGTTCAAACGTTGACGGTTGACTGTTGACTGATGATGTGGCGCAATCCTGAGCGTCCGAACTATTTTTAATCCGATGGTCACGATTCATTCAATGTATCTATAAAAAGGGGACTCCCCCCTAATTTGATACCCCTGAATTCATTTCTAAGCTTAGATTTTTGTAATTTCTTCTCCTTCTTGTATTTTCTACGTATTTTAATAAATTTTACCCCTAGTTAAAAAATGAGTAGCTAATTTTCTTTTAAGCGTGGGTTGAAGGTGAAGTCTCAACATGTTCCATGAGCTTAATTTGGTAAATTTACTTTCTCTTCCTCTCTAATATTTGTGGTTGTTTTGACTTTTCGTCGACAAATAATAATAGTCTTGTCTAGATACCTCCCTGGTTAAACCGGCACCATAATACAAGGTTATTATTATTTGGTACGATAAGCCCTTAGCACCGTATTTATTTGAACGTGGTTCATGAGGTGTGGAAACCCCCCTCATGATTTAATTGACATTAATATGAAATATTTAGCCCATGGAGCATGTTGATGCAGATCTAGATACCCAAGTGTTTTATTTCAATAGATTTCGTTTCAGTTTATTCCTGCCAATTTAATTTAAATTCTAGATCACTTCCACCACAAATCTAACCACCCATTTAAAGAAAATTAATTCTACACATAATTAAAATCCACCTTCTCGTGGGATTGACACTCGTCACCATTAATCTATTCTACAATAGATTCGTGCGCTTGCGAGTTCAATAAAATTTGCACAACAGCAAGCCTGCCAAGAAATAATATATTGTTCCTGCAGAAAATAATATATTGGATTTTTAATGCACAAAAGAAATGAAAGTTTATGTTGAAGTTCGTTCTAGAGAAAAGAGATGAGAAAAGAGTGGTGTAGGATGATTAATTTCATATCTAAATGGCTTAAACATGACCCATATTTATAGATATACTTGTACCCCTTCATTTGGGTTGTCATCTTTCATGATACCCCTTCATTCATGGCCATTGGATCTAGATTTAATTTTAATCAATGGTCCAAATTGAACCATCACCATTTCAAATGAAATGTCACCATGAAATGATGCATCTCTAAGTGAAATGTTACCATGAAAAGTTATATAATTTAGTAAAAAGATACCTTTTCTATAAGACACAATTAAACGGACATGTCCTTACAACAAGACATCATTCCATTAGACATGTCTTTAGTGAAATGTACTTTTTCTATAAGGCACAATTAATTGGACATGTCTTTACAAAAAGACACTAGTTAACACTATTTATTTTGAAAATTTTCCAACAGAGCTTTGGAGGGTAAATAATCTAGAAAATATAAAGTAATTAATAACAAAGGTGGTGACAGATAGGGGCGGGCATAAACCCACAACTCATGGGTTTACCCAAACCTAAACTAAATAAAATGGTTTGGGTTGGATAAATCATGAAATGGGTTAAATTTGGGATTTTATGGAAGAAATCATTTTACAATAGTTTGGGTATGGTTTAGTCATGGGTTATGAACAAATTCAAGGTAACATATTAATAAAAAATAAATTAAACAAAATAAAGGGTTAAATCAATATTTTAATAATAATTTTTTATTAAAATTATTATTATATAATAATTATACTACTAATAATTATTATTATATAGTAATTATGCTAACACTAGTTATTATTATATAATAATAATAGAAGTGCTTCACAGGGCAAATATATATGCAATTGGTTGTACAGTACAATATTATGTAACAACTTTTTACGGTCTCAAGTTGAGTTAAAAGACTAAATTAACATTTTAATAAATTACTCAAACAATATTTTTATGAAATCCTCTAATATAATTTTATAATCCTATTTGTATTGTAACTTACTAAAATAAAAAAGTGTAATTGATTATAAGATTTTATCAAATAAAATATGATTCCATTGTTATTTTTTAATTAAATTTAAACCTAATTAGATTTCATGTCTAATTTTTCTGACTACATTTAAAATTTTGGCACTCTTTTTAATTACAATAAATTTTAGATTTATTTATCGGAAGATTTAAATTTATAAAATTAAATAATGTAATTTTGATGGATTATTTTGATACTTGAGTTGAGATATTTAACTTACTTTAATTTATATTGACATTGATAGAATTTATGTTGTAACATGGTTAATATTTAAGAATGAAGTTATCGTAAAATCCATTATTCATAATTTTTATCCACTATATTTTTTCATATTTTAATATTAATTAATAATAATTAAAAATTATTATAATTTAGTATAGTTAAATTTATTAAAATAAAAAATATTTTGATTATAAAATTCAAACCAAACCCAAATAGGTTGGCTTGAGTTGGGTTAAAAATATTTGAGTTGAACCCAAATTTTTATGATTTAGTTTGAATTGACTTAAAATTCAACCCATACCCACCCCTAGTTACAGATAAATGGTTATTATTTATATTGCATTCACAACAAGAGCCAAGTGAAACACAAAAAGGTAGAATCACGTGAATCACAATGATTAATATTAACAATAATAAATAGATTGATAATTAAATATGTATGGTAATCTAAAGGGGATAGGTGGCTAAGTTTCGAAGTTAAGCCAAAATTAATACAAAACCATAGCTTTTTGATTTGATTTCTAAAACTGACAATGGGTTGTCAAAGGAGTGTTTAGTCTGCAAAATAAAAGATGGCGATAAGTGAGTGTCGTCTTGGCAGGGCCGTTAGAAGGAGCCCGGCGTCTTCGTCTTCGTCAATAAGTATCGTCAACTACTTATTCATTTTTGTCTTGGAGTGCCCGTACCGTACCGGCATAATCGCGATGCCGTGCTCACCGTGCTCAGTGCTCATTTTTCCCACCGTTGCCGTCAGGTCTTGGTCTAGCCTAGGAAAAAATAAGCCGCTCAGTTTTTTCCTTTTATTTTTAAGTAGCGATACTAAGTTATTTCATCTTTTTTTCAATTATATCACTTTTTTAAATCCATGTGCCTTTATTTAAATTTAATAGAATAAAAAATTTAAAACTCAAGTTCATATTCAATAATAATAAATTAATAATAATAAGAGAATGTAATATTAGTTGCTAAGTTTGACTCTATGGTATTAGAATTCCTTTTTAGTACTTAACAACAACAACAATAATTTTTTTAAGAGTTAACTTAATTGTTAACTTGGAATTACATATAGTCATATATTATAGTTTATAATAATATTAATACGTATTTATAAAATCATCATATTTATAATTTTATTTATTAAATTCATATATCAATTATTTATTTAATAAATTATAAATATAAATCAATTATAATTTTTTTGAAACTAAGAATTAAATAAATTTAAAAAACTTGAAATAATAAAATATATTAAAAGATTTAATTTCAAGTTATTTATAAAATCATAAAATTTTAAGTTTATTTTCATTAAAACGAAATGCGCTTTTACGCCGCTGTTTCATTCATCTCTAATCGCGCGTCTTTTAAAGCTCACAAAAAATCTAAGTCGCCAAGACGCAAAGCCGCCACGACTTTACCAAACGCTGCCGCCAACAGACATTATACGGACACGTGTCGCGCCTGCTGCCCGTCCGGCCCATTGGCCACCTCTGGTACCAAAGAAGCAACGGCCGAAAGGTCAACATTTTCGGCCAATAAGTTTGCTCTACTACTTGCGTTATTTTGGTCCAGGTCCCAACTTGAGCTTAGCATTCCTGTAAAGCAAATAGAGAATGTAAATTAGTGCTGTGCATGATGGCTGATGTAACAACCCACCAGCGACGCATCAATGCAAATTTGTTGGATGCCAATTTACGACTCGGCAATAACTAAATCAATGCAAGCCGGGGATTTAACACTTGTTTCCTTTGCAAACAGCTGCTTGGTAGAGTATGTAGTAATCATTTTTTCACTTTATTATTCTTTAAGTTGAGAGTTTGAGACATCTCGTGTTTATTGTGGAAAATGATTTTTCTTTCTAAATATTTGAAGATAAGCTCAGTCTAAATTGTAATATCACATATAAGTGTAATTTGTAATGTAATTATTAGAGAAGGAAAATCAATTTTTTTTTCGTTATATATATATGAATTTGAATCTCTTCTAATGCGAGCTCTCTTAGGCTATTAGTGATCAGAAAAAATAGATAAATTTCAGTAACGTGATTCCCCAAGACCCCAAGACAATGGTCCACTGAGAATATTTGCATGCTTTTAGCCTTTAATCAACAACATTGATATCCTTGTCTCCATATATCATCGAGGAATCTGTCCATTACACACTGTCACTGTGCACAATTTTCCTTCGTTAATTTATGTTAGGCACTGATAAAATCATATGGCATCTCAGATTTTTAAGGCCTATCATGTCAGTCCAATCAGATAGACACTACATATCTCTTCCACAAATCATGCAAAGTGGAGGGGACCAGACGACAAGTCCCTCCATTCCAGTGCCTGACCTGTAGTACTAAAGCGGTCATATTCTCTCATTTCAAATGGATGCAAGAGGGTACACATGCATCCACATGCAAATTTTTTACACTATGTTAATTTTCTGTAATATGAAGCTTGATTTGGACGAAAAGTTTCCTGCCACTGAAGAAAAAAAGAAAAAGCAAGCGAAAATGAAGAGAAACAGAGCAAGGAATTTAATACCTTTCTTTATCTAAGACGAGTAAAGAATGACATGCACAATTTTAAGAAATTTTAGAATACATTTAATGTATTACAATCAAATGATCCATATATGATATGTGTGGTTAAATTTAATATAACCATTACTTACATGATGATTTTTCAAAATAGATGCACATATATCATAACATCATTTATTTATCATATGACTAATATGGTACATACAATATATTCTAAAATTTCTCAACAGTCGAGCGCACACACTAGAAAAGTTGAGAATTTTCTATTTCTTACGTGGAGGAATCCTGTGGAATTTTAAGTGTTGAGGGTCTTAAAATTCTCTCCTTGCTGTAACTTTATTTTTCTGGGCCAAGTTCGCCAACACAGTAATTGTTTTTTGGGGGGCTGATTTCGAGATATTGATCACATTTAATTTTATCATAATGCTCTGATTGAAACTTTCAGTCACTTTTGCGGATGTATATCTGGAATTGTAGAACGTTCAGTCACTTTTGCGGATGTATATCTGGAATTGTAGAATCATAAAAGGAGATGGGGAAGTTAATAATCATTACTATTACTACTTTACAGTTCATGAATTGGAGCAGAAAAGAGCAGGATCGCGGTTAAAGCTTCAAGTAACAGATTCTCCAAATTATTTAAAATCGTTCAGAAAGTGAGATCATATAAATAAAAGTATATAAAGCTACTTTCATTAATAAAGGGAAGCACATTACAAACACATGTTATAGCTAATGCAAAGCTATGAAGTACTCCAAACACAACCCGCTATATAGACGACTACACATCACTGAGCACACTACGGCTACTAATTGGTGCCAAATTTATTCGCCAATGAGATTGTGACATTCAGAGTAGTTTAGATTAAGAGAAAGGCTGGTAAGGCTTCAGCAGCGGAATCAGCCTGCCACTTAGATGGAGAGACATGACTTCATTGGTGGATCCCACAAGCTGTCCAGAGATGAACACTGCTGGAACGGGAGCGTTACACCCCAACCTCATCAGAGCTTTCTCCATTTCCTTGCCTTCAGGATCTTGGTCAATCTCATAAACCACAGGGTGGACGCCAAGTTCCTGAAAGAGAATGTTGACTGCATAGCAGAGGCAACATGAGCTCTTGCTGAATATTACAACTCCTTTCTCGGAGGTCAAGCTTGTCACCTTGTCCATGACGATAAGAGTGGCTTCTCCCTTACTTAAAGATTGAAGTAACACGGGACAGGAAATGTTAAATACAGAGAAGTCCTCGGGTTACTTACAGTTCACTTAAAACCTATATACCATCAAACCGAATTCTAGTTGAACTCGGGGTGGTGATGGCGAGGAAGGATTTGAGAGAAGGAAAAGTGAGCAAGGGAGAAAAGGATTTAAAGCTTAGGTTGTTTGAATACAGCACTAACGCTAGCCTATTTATAGGGACAACAAGTTGGACTCCTTTGTTTGAAGAAGAACATTCAAAACAGGATGTGCTTTCTTTAGATGCCAAATTAATAAAGTAGCTTTACCGGGACAGAGACTACTGTATTCGTGTGGACTGAACAACTTGCACACTCATTTTCTGTTCACATGCTTCTCGGTTAATTAGATTGAGTGACTCTAAACCTGGAGCCCTCTGATATGTGGAATAATATGTAATCTTTTCAATTTTAACGGACAGTAGAATGATCAAGTGGTGGAATTGGTACAACCAGTTTCTAGGTGCCGACGTATACAGCTTCTTGACCATATGTTCAACATTTTGCAGATTTTATGGAACAGAAGTATGCTTTCTATCAAGATGCAACAAAAGTAGAAAATTCCATCAGGCATGTCAATTTATACCAGATTCTCGCAATCACCTTCTTTGAATCCTTATGAAGAAAGATGTGAAATGAGATGGCTTTCGGTGATTAGTGTGTGCTGCGCCCACCAACTTGCAATGATTCCTCCTCCCAAATGAGCACAACAAGCTCTAGTCACATACTCACAGTAAGTATATAACAACAATGCAACGCTTCCTTGAACAAGACTGGATGTAAGCTTTATACGTACATACTATAGAAATTGTTATTGTATTATTCTCATGGATTGATGAATCCTTTTATATTTAATATGCACATCAAAGTATATCTGCATAGGGAACGATGGAAGCATATAAGTAAGAATATATTACGTATGCATGTTCTTCAAGGAAATTCTGCGTATTCTTAGTTATCTGCTGAGGTGAAAGTTATTGGCTTTCCGCAAGTGGCAGAATTCCAAGGGGACATGAAGATTGTAGCATCTTCTTTTTGTCCCTCACTTAAGCAAGAGACTATGCACATGGCTCAGTAATTACTTGGCAGCTAGCATGCTCAGTCTAAGTAATGATTGGCATCTCTTTCACCACAAACCGGAAATAACACAACTCATCCCATTGCTACTATTGTGATTAAAGGCTAAAAATGGAAGTACATAAGATAATCCACAAGCATTTACTTTATCAGTTGGGTGGTGGCAAACGCCAGTGGGCCACGTTTTTAATACAATTGTCAATTTATGATACAGGGATTGAATCAATAAGTAGATAAGTTTTTCATTGGGACATTTCTGATTAGCTTGCAGAGCATCAATCTCATCAATGTATTGGGACATTTCTGATTAGCTTGCAGAGCATCAATCTCATCAATGTATTCTTTTGATTTAAGAGTGCAGGTTTATGAGTGCCTTACCCTTCTTTCTATTACGAAAGAATCATACACGGTTAAAGGCTTTCGATAAATTCGTTGTCCTGTTTTGTGATGCATTTTCATTATGCATGGGAATGAAAGTAAGATAATATCTTAATTTGCAAGTACTTGCAAAAACTCTTATATGCTATTTTCATTGAGTATAATATTTTCTCATACAATGTAGTCTAGAAACTCAAGAGAAGGCAAAGCTCATAAGACATCATTTGCTTTCAACTTGGTATTAGAGCTATTTTCATGTTCCTAAAATTTGAATTATTGGAGTATGAGGATAGCGTTGAAGATGCTAGAACCAGATGGCCCTTGCATCTATGAGCATCTGCTTCAGGGATCCATCGACATGGAGGGATATGACATCTTTAGCTGAACCTACATATCTTCCTCCTATGAACACAGCGGGGACTGAGGGATTACAGCCTAATGCTCGCAAAGCCCACTCAATCTCCCTTCCATTGGCATCTTGATCAAGCTCATGAATTGCAGGGCTTGCACCAAGCTCATAAAAAAGTGTCTTGATGCTGTGGCACATGCAGCACGAGCTCTTGGTGAATATCACGGCTGCCTTCTTTGATGCTAAATCTCTCACTCTGTCCATATCCACAAGCTTCGCTCGATTCTGCAAAGTACTTGATCAAAAGCAAATGAAAAAGCCAAGATATCACTAGCAATGCAGCTAAGTGATAATAGAAACGAAAAACAGCAACCACAAAAGAAGAAGAAGAAGAAGAAGAAGAGAAGTAGCCAGTAGCTGGAGGCAAAGAAGAAGAAGAAGAGAAGTAGCCAGTAGCTGGAGGCAAGTGAGCAAAGTGAGTGCAGGAAACTTTGTGCTTGAGGCTTAGGTATGGTGGACTTTGAGATTTCAACAACCCTTATTTATAACAAACGGTGGGGTGGGGGGATTACATTGTTTAATCCCTTACAAAATGCAGAGGATAAAAAGAAGAAGTTCCTTGAGATATTTGTTGGATAAGAAAAATGCCACCTTATGATTTGCTTGATCGTGACCCTTTTGTGCTATAAACAACTTGCCTTTTCATCAACCATATCGATAATCTAAATCCACTGGAATGTCCGTACAACTAGAATGAACAGTCTTGGAACCGAAATTATATAATTAAAAATTATAAGCAGAAACACACTTTCGGCTCTGATTGGCAGCGTCACAAGCTAAAATAATCATACGAATATAAAAACAGTTTCTTTGTAGTTACTTTTGTTGATATCAAAATCAAAGCATGACCATCCAAAATGAAGAATCCTTCTAGAATAATAAATTTTGGAATGTCAAAAGACCTGCAATAGGGTTCTGTTAAACTTAGATACAATTGCTTCAACAAAATGACATTTTTTTCCCCTATTGAGACAATGTCTAACGTGATATCATGCGTTGACAACAAAATTATAATTGCATGATGAATGATGATGCGGTTCAAAAAGATGGGCAGCTTTGAAATTTTATTCTTTCTAGTTGGATTGGTAGTGTCAGTTTGCTGATGTGGAGTGAAAGATAAATAGTGTTTATCCATTTCTTTTTTTTTTTTTTTGGGTGGGCATTGGTCCTCTCATCAAACACACGGTGCAAAAAAGTTCTGGTAACAGCACAATCACCATTCACCTCACCAAATTGCCAGTTGTCGAATTCTCCTCTTGCATTGTTTCTGTTAAAATGCGAGAAAAATGAAAAATCTCTCTACTTATTTGAAAAGAAATTTATAGTTGATTGGTGCATTGTCCCTGCAAAAATGTGAAAGGTCAAGACTTGAACAGAAAAAAGAAGAGACGAAAAGCAAGAAGACCTACTTGGTTGGTGCTTATATATCGTCAAGGAATCTTAGGCCTGGCTAGATACGCGACTCATCTTCTTGTTCTTTTTCAGCTTGATCGTCAATATGCAAGAATCTTGTTTCAAAGGTATATAGAATAATCCACGTGTTAATATCTAAAATCTTATTCTAAATTCATATATATCCTCAGTAGTTGGAGAAGATTAGGAGAATAAGAGCAAAAGCAGATGAAGCTTTGAAGATGATTACATGAAGGAACGTCAAGTTTGGGAGCAATTTTAGAATACATTGAATACAATCAATTAATACATATATGTCCTGATCTTTTACAGATCTTGTGCCACCTGTATTTTAGTGTTAGTGGATGATTAGGATTTAACTATTTTTTCTTTTTAATTTATTAACTACCAATCATATTAATAGGTTTTGTTCAGATAAAAATCAGATCAGGAGAGGATCCTTATCCATGACACATATGGTTAAATTTTATATAACTGCACTTGTATGTTGGTTTTCTAAAATACATGCACGCAAGTAATAATATCATTTATTTAGTGTACTATTGATACAGTATCTCAAAGGTATTTTAAAATTTCTCTAGCTTTAGAAATAGAGAAACATGACGTCGAATTTCATCTTAAAAAATAGCTAGGGATAAAAGATGCACAAATCTTTAAGATTTGCATAATAGCCAATTAGACCTTATTACTTGTAAAAGTCGATACCTAAGCTCCTTTTGTGATAACGAATTTGATCCATTTAAAAGGATTTTGAATGTCTTTTTCCAAAATACTTTGGCTGGATATCTATTTCTAAAACTTAAATTATGAATTCAAATTTAACTTATTTTTATCAATACAATTAACCCTTTGGCGAGTTGATAAAATACCTTTGGAGTCCCTTTAATGTAAACTCATTTCTCCCCAAAAAAAAAAAAATTTCTTATTGCTTTTAAACAGCACTATTCATTTAATATGATTAGTATAACGTGAGATTAGTTCCTGTGGTATATTTTACAATCCTTGCGAGCAATCAAAACCAGAGAAATTCTTATGGTGAAGTCTACAAAAACTCAACTCTCAACAGGGACAAAAAATGATTTTATTTTATTTTATTTTATTTTTTAATTGTCTTGAAAGGGAAAAAGGGACGAATCTGGATCTGGTTTTAAATCTATAATGGCCTGAAATGGGCCAACTATGAATTGTGAGTAGGGTAGTGATCTTAACACCCCTCCAAAATTCTTATAACACCCCCTTTTGAATTTTGTTCTCATAAACGAATCGAAGTCAAAATACAAACCCATAAATTAGAGTTAACCATCTTCCCAGAAAATTTTACTCTGAAAAAAATTTTCGTTTTTATTTATGAAGCACATAAAAATCTTAAAATTTTAGATCATTATCTTCTTATTATATAATTTTTATCCCTATAATTCTAAACTCTTATAAGTTTTTCAAAAAAATATTTTTACAATAAAATTTAAAATTGAAATATAAACTACGAAATAGCGTGTGTTAATATTATTTAAAAGAAAATTTACTTGAAGTGTTCGACTGAATTACTAATCCAAATAAAAAAAAAAGTCAATTAATATAACTTTGCATATTTAGGTAATTTGCATGGAAAAGGGGTTTTATGAGCAATTTGGATGGGCGTCAGAAGATCAGCTCTTATTAGTAATCAAAGTTGGTTGCGAAGCCGAAGGATAATAAGGTCAAACTATATTAAATTTTTAGCCCACGAACACGTAGCATCATTTTCTTCCATTATTTTTATTTAGAAAAGTTTTAATCCCGTACTTTTTAAAGGGGAAGGAAAATAAATAGAAAAATATTTATTGAAATAAAAATAATAAATTAGTATCAGCAAATTATGCAGTAACAAAGCTAAATTGGAGTGAAAACCAACGATAGCCCTAAAAAGCATACTCTCTGTTGCTGCTTTCTCCTCAGGTCAGATCTTTTCTCTCTTTACAGTTTCCATCACTTCGTGAGTAACGTATAATTAATAATCACAAGTAGCTAGTTCTGGTAATCGACATTTTAATCTCAAATCTTTTTAGTTTCTGTGCATTGTTGTACGAAATATCCCAAAGAGGGAATTTTCATATGCTAAGTGAACACCCCTTTGGGAAACTGATATGCTTATGTATCTGTAGCATGTTATTTGCTTAGATATGTATAATGGAGCCCAATTGAACTTTATGTTATTTGCTTAGATGGGTTGGGATTTCTTATACTCTCTCGTAAGCTAATTAACTCTTAGCCGCTTCTTTCCTTGATGGTTGATTGTTAAAACTTTGAGACTCGTGAAGATTACATAATTGTGGTTTATTAATTTTGGATATAAAATAATCTTTGGTTAAGTCTGCTTGTGATATCATTGTGTTTTCAAGGTTAAATTCTATAAGATTGTGTTGTAATTTGTTTATAGCTTGTGAAATTGATTCTCACTTGTGTTATGTCTGGAATTAATTCTTGTGTCTGAAGGTTTGTAAGTGGACATGCTTTAAATAATGGTCTTCATCTCTGTGTACTGAATGAAATTCATCATTTTGTCTCGTTATGTTAGCGTATAAAAGAAAATTAATCAGTGTGGCCACTGCAGATATGGTATTTCACATTTCATTTTTTATGGATATCTAAAGTCTGTTCCAAACTACCTGTATTTTTTAACATTTGAATTTGATGTCGCAATTCTGTTAGTGAGCATGATATGTCTTAGTGTGTTGTAAATTATTTTTGGAGAATGATGTTCTCTGGAATATTGTCTACCTTGATCTAGGGACTCAAATGGCAGACACTCAAGAAATAGAGGAGACACCATCTGAAGCCCACTCTGGTGATGCATCTCAAAAGAAGCAGGAGACTCGTGATGAAATGCTTTCTAGGCACAGGTAATGTTGTCATTTCTAATCTACATTATGAGTTATCTCTTTAAAATATTAAAGTGCTTCTGGGTTTTCCTCTGAATGTAAACTAGTTCACAAATTTTGCTCAGCATTCTGGAATCTTATATTTATAGCTGAATTCAAAGGCATAACCATGATTATCAGATTATTAAAGTTGTCCAAAATCTTAAAGTTGGTGAAGAAAACATTTTTACCAGTTCCATTGAGTTTGACGGACATATAACTATCTTATGTTTATAGTTGAATTCTCTAAGTTTTGTTTGTTTTTGAAATTTGTTGTTTGAAATCTTTCTGCCATTTGTGTGTAATAGTAGTATCTTGGCCTGTTGTTTCATAATAGAGTTTCTAGTTTAAAACCATGTGTTTTCTTCTTGGAAACTTTTTCTTAGGATTTTTCGCGCTACTCCATGGTGAATTTAATGTTTTATTGTCCTCAGGAAAGAAATTTCTCAGCTGCAGAACAGGGAAACTGAACTGAAAAAGGCAGCAGCCAAGGGTAGCAAGGCTGAACAGAAAGCAAAGAAAAAGCAGGTGGAGGAGGAGATATCTCGACTCTCTACAAAGCTTAGGGAAAAACATGCTAAAGAACTTGCTTCATTAGGCTATAGCAGTAGTAATGGAAATGAGAAAAGCAATCTTGACAGTTTGGTGAAGGCAATAGCTGGGGTTACAGTCACCATCCAACATGACCAGGCTAAGACAAGCAAGGGTGCGAAGAGGCGAGAGAAAAGAGCTCAACAAGAAGCAGCAAGAGAGCAGAGAATTCAAGAAGAGCAGAGCAACATTGTCAGTGACCGAATGGTGGAAGATGAGAAATTGGAGCAAAAGCTTGGACCCCTGGGATTGACTGTTAATGACATTAAGCCAGATGGGCACTGCCTCTATAGAGCTGTTGAGGATCAGCTGGCTCACCTGTCAGGGGGTGCTTCTCCTTATAATTACCAAGAGCTTCGGCAAATGGTGGCTGCCTATATGAGAGATCATTCATGTGATTTCCTACCTTTTTATCTTTCTGAAAATATGATAGGTGAGGATTCTGCTCAATCACAAGTAGAGAGATTTGAGAACTACTGTAAAGAAGTTGAGTCAACCGCAGCTTGGGGAGGGGAGCTAGAACTAAGAGCCTTAACTCACTGCCTGAGAAAGCATATCATGATATATTCAGGATCCTTCCCTGATGTGGAAATGGGAAAGGAGTATTCCAGTGGTGGGTCTGATTCGTCTGGTTCAAGTATTGTACTGTCATACCATAGACATGCATTTGGTCTTGGGGAGCACTATAATTCCGTCGTCCCAAATTTGACCACATAGGTATTGTTGCAACATTATGGAAAGCTGCTTTTATGTGCACATTCTCTTTTTCTTCATTAGTGGTTTGAAAGAACATGGTTCCTAAATTAAATCATAAGTTTAGTGATTTGCATTAATCTGTGTGCTCTCTTGAAATTTTTATGATTTAGCTTGAACATGCATGGGCTTCTTAGATTGGGCAGGTGCATAGGTATATCAGGAAATATTCGTGATATAAATTATTCTAGAAGGACATGCAGTTGGCTTGTTCAGTTATACTTATACACCTGGGATATTGGGATAGGAGAAGGGTGTGATATCCCCTACTCAGTCCCGTTAGAAGAGAGAGGCATAATAATAAAATAAAAAGAGCTATGGGTTAGGGAGAGTTGCACGGTGCTGCAATTTGGTCATAGGGTTTATCAATTATTCTAGTATGGTTTAGTACGGTTGTATAGTGCTGATACATTCAGGTTCTAATATGGTTGTTTAGTTCTCTGTGCATTGGCTGATACATTCATCAGCTATTTTGGTTTCATGTGCATTACGGCCACGTCTAACTGGTGTCTCTGACTTTTTCTGGGTTATGTTAGAAAGCCATCACCTGATCAGTGTAATATATGCCGAGTATCTGACTATTGGGTGAAACAAAAGAATTAGTTTCACAATAATTCATAAAATGACTCTTAAAAGTTTATTTTTGATGAATGATCACTCATTCATATGATACAAATCCAAGTTCCCCCCCGGATGGGATAATTTGCGACCCCATGTTCCATGGATGACAGACACAATAAGTAAGGAAAGCATTTGTTTCTGTATCAAATAGCATATGAGAACAGCTCATACACGAAGATGCTCTCAATGGAATCCTGTGACACTGATATCCATTTCACGCGATGCGGATCGTAATCTGCACATTGGGATACGATAATTCGATGAGAGCTTACTGCACTAGGCAAAGATAATGCTTTAGGCTAAGTGGAGACCTATTCACATTTGGCCTTTCGCTTTGCTCCAGGCCAATTACGGAAACTGAAGGTGATCCCTGCAACCGCTTTAGATGATCAATAACTTTTTATGGGATGCGGCTGCGTGGCTAGGGATGGCAATGGACACCACTCTGCAGCGGGTTTGTTATTATCACACTCAAATCCGCACAAAATTTAAATTATCAAATCCACCCACAACTCGCAACGGGTTTTAATTTTTTTAAGAAAACTCATCTGTAATGGCATATCACTAAACCCGAACCATGGTCACTAATTTTTACTGATTCGTGATTTAAAATTATAAATGTTTAATATATAAATTTATAATAATAATCTCAAATTTCATATAACATACTCAATTTTATATTTAAACAATATAAATGAAAAATTAAAATTTCAACATCAATCCAACACAAATTCATCATTTAAAATTATAAATGTTTAATATATAAATTTATAATAATAATCTCAAATTCTATATAACATACTCAATTTTATATTTAAACAATATAAATTAAAAATTAAAATTTCAACATCAATCCAACACAAATTCTGCATTTAAAATTATAAATGTTTAATATATAAATTTATAATAATAATCTCAAATTCCATATAACATACTCAATTTTATATTTAAACAATATAAATGAAAAATTAAAATTTCAACATCAATCGAACACAAATTCTGCATTTAAAATTATAAATGTTTAATATATAATTTTACACTAATAATCTCAAATTCCATATAACATACTCAATTTTATATTTAAACAATATAAATGAAAAATTAAAATTTCAACATCAATCCAACACAAATTCACGAATTCAAATATAAATTACACAAATCCATTTAAAAAACATAAACTAATATACAAAAATTACAATTATATTTCATTTTATCATTTAAAATAAGCTCCAAGACAAGATATTCATTTCATTCACCACCACAAGCACCCATCCAACACGATGTCTACAATAATAATTAAGATTAATATTTTCAAATACTAATTCGAAGAAAAGTATTATAATAATAAAATAATTCATGTATTAAGTTAAAAAAAAATAGTACATACAAAATTATAATAGGTAGATAGGCATGCGGATAAGTCAAAGGAAAAATGTCTTTAGTTTTCTTTAGGTCATGACTTTAGAATGAGATAATGACGCACATACACAACTTTTACTTCGGTTATTTGGTAATTTAAATAATTATATTATTTTCCCAATACATTTTTTAGATTTAAATTAAATTAAAAATGTTTAAAAAAAATATTGCGGGTTTGGTGGATATCCATGCAGGTATCCACCGGATATAAGACTAATACCAAATCCATCCGCATCCATGTGCAGATTTTAATTTATAATAGTAAACTCGTCCACAACGGATAAAATTACCCGCAGTAGACAGGTTTTGGCGGACGAGTTTGGACGAATTTACGGATTTGTGGGTATAATTACTATTACTAGACTCAATACTGTACTTGACAGTATGCGAACAAGTAAACAACAAAAAGATATGCGTCAACCCCGACGATGTCTATCTGAATACGGAAAGCCATTCGCTTTTCTGCGGCTAGATAAAATAAATAGAATTAGAATATTATAATCTAATGCCTATTGCCTAATATCATTCAAAAGGAAAAAAATGGAATATTTACTTAAATCATTTTTCGCCGAAAGCATCATATCATTGTGTGCAGTGTGCTAATTAGTACTGGCTTCTTGACTTGATATTTTGAATAGTCTAATTTGAAAAAAAAATAAACTTTGGATAAAAGTTTCCAAGATCATACTTTCGCGATTTCGTTTTCAAAAACTTCTGCGGTTTCCTTTGGTCAATGACCCGTTAAAGATTTTTATTTATCCTTATTTAAGCAAAGTATGAAAGTACTTCTCAAAAAAAAAAAAAAGTATGAAAGTAACAAACACTTTACCAATCTGTGTGACGATAATGAGAATATATATATTCCACTAACTGATGACATACAGAATGATTTATAATTAAAAATCTCATAATGGCATTTCTTTCCGTTTAAGCATGCCTGCATGGTGATGTGTGTAGAGAGAAAATAAAGTTAATTATTCTACTTAAATAGCCGTTGCTTTGGAATTCATTAAGTTGCTGTTTTGGGGAAAATCTCCTCAAATGATTAAGCTTATTCTCCTTCCAAGTTTCTTTTTTTGCTGTAATAATTAGTTATTTATTTTTGCCCACCTGCTTTCGGCTTTGCTTCAATTGAGCATACGAGAATCTTGTATGAAAAACAAAAAAGAAAAGTGCAGCACCCAATTGGATAAACCCAAATTATTTATTCGAAGAACTTCTATTGTACTACAGTTATTTAATGTATATATAATATGTGTATATTTATTTTAAAAAAATTATTACGTAATTAATAGTTATATTTAATTCATGAACATATGTCATACATATATTAAGAACTCGTTTGGAGCAGCTGCGCAACTGTCTCAAACGGATCTTAAATAAATGTAGTACAATATAAGTACTTTAGAATCTCTCGGTCAAGAGATTGACGGCATTGCTAAAACAAGTTAAAAACTTATAAATTTAACCATCGTTGCAAGGCTCGCCCGCAGGGAAATCCGTACTCATACCACGGGGTACCAATATTATGCTGTAGATAGTATTGCTGAGAAATTAAGGGATGCGATATAATTAATTCCTAGTCATCATCGCATTACTAAGCGTGCAAGCAAATGCTGCTGCTTATTTACAGATATTGTGCAAGTTGTTCCATATGCAATACTATTGCTAATGGGTCTTTATCATAAAATAATAATTCTGCGCAGTTCGGAATCGAACATCTTTTATTTGGCAACAATTTAGATTCCTTTTAATTTACATGCCAAGCATTATTAGCATACACTTTATTGGCAACTATAAATAGACCTCAATGCAGCTCAAGTTTCTCGCAGCAAGCAAGCCTAATCCTCAATACGCACAGTAGCTAGTAGCCCGATCGCATATGTAGAAAACTTGAATTAATTTGCGTTAATTTTGTCACGAAGTGATAAATAAACATCAATAAAGAATGGAGACGGCGGTGACAAGGATGGTAGCAGAAAGGCCAGTTGTGATATTCAGCAGGAGTTCATGCTCGATATGCCATGCCATAAAGGCACTGATCTGCAGCTTCGGGGCGAATCCAACGGTATACGAGCTAGATGAAATTCCAAATGGACGGCAGATAGAGAGGGAGCTGGTTCAGCTTGGTTGTCAACCGATTGTACCTGCAGTGTTCATTGGCCAGCAGCTTGTTGGTGGTGCCAAGCAGGTCATGAGCCTCCAAGTTACCAACCAGCTCAGCCATTTCTTATAAGGGCCGGAGCCATTTGGATTTGATCCATCATGACATCCTTTCTAGTTTATTTATTTATTTAATACTAGTTATTTTATTTCAAAGTTTTATATTTCTGACACCTCTGTTATAGCTAGCGAGTTTTACACCATGCAGAATGGAGACGATTTCATGATAGCTTAATTTGTAAGTTCATGTGAACTTTATTTTCTATCCATATACATGTAACCTAGATAGCTCTTGATGATTATTATGTCATCTTCCATTATTAAAATGGCTCAGATATTTGATGCATTAATTACGGATTATGGTTATTCAATTTATGGCTTCTCTTATGCTCTATATATATATATATTCAAGTATGCATGCTATACCTTTCTTATATAGTATTTATCAACTATATATCAACTAAGTACACATAATATTATTGTATATTATATGTAAAAATGTTAAAATGCCGTATATTAGCTACGCCTACATATATAAATGAAGATTATATATGCAAAGCTCTTTAGTTACTAATTAAGCTGGATGCCTTCCCCTCAGTCAACTTGGAAGATAATTAATCACCGAATACATTGCATATAATTAATTTAATTCTTGTAACCAGTTGGGTTAAGAGAAGAAAGTCAGTAAAATCATATCACACGGGCCAGAATATCAGAACTCAAAACTCCTTCAACTTTTAATTTTCAAAATATATACAGCGAGAATATAGTTATTGATTGCGGCTCTCCTGCGGATGAATTGATTGCAACTATAATTGTTACAAAAGTACCATAAAGAGCCTATTCTGAGGCCAATTTTGAGCAAGATAAATATTGAAAAAATATTAGAGATGCTCATGGGGTGGATAGAAGGTTTCGGCATCAATATTGGGGATGTGTTCAAACACAAATGCTGAGCTTTGGGGCATGTATCAGGGACTCATTCTGGCTTGGAACAAGGGCATTCGGCTGTTGATTGTGGAGGTTGATAGTTTATGTGTTACACAGCTGATCCAAAGTCAGACTCTGTCCACTAATACATCATCTTGTCTCGTCAATGGCATCCGGGAGCTCCTCTCTCGCAATTGGCAAGTTTCAGTGCATCACATTTATCGGGAGGCTAATTTCGCAGCAGATTTCCTTGCTGCTTTCGCATTCTCACTCCCTCTTGGGCTCCATGTTTACCTACCCCTCCCCCCGGTGTTGATGTTTACTTGCGCAATGATAGTTTGGGGGCTGCGTTCCCTCGATTTGTTAAGCTTTAACTTTTGCTAGGCTCGCTTTTCCTTTACCAAAAAATAAATATTGAAAAAATATACACGCATGGATGATTTAGAATCTCCTCTGTGAGTTCTTTGTAGCAAATCGTGATACGCTTAAATTGGTGTTTGGATAAATGAGAAATTAGGTCTCAAAAAGCACCTATTGATATGAAAAATGAAGAAAAATCTCAAATAAGATTTTTAACTAACTAATGCCCTCCCATGAAATCTATATATATTGTCTTTCATATTCAAACTTATATATATTTGCTTCCGTGTTCAATTGTAAAACACACCAAAATACAAGTGATTTTATTCTCCTCTCTCTTAAGCATATATTCTTTATCTTTAGGTTTCAATGTGATAGAACTCAAAGTCAAACATCTATAAGTTCGCAATAATACTGAGGTATTTTTACGGGCCCTGCATTAGTGAATTTTTTTAATTTAAATACTATTGATTAATTTGTTATATTTTTTCTATTTCAATTTATTATTATTTCTATTGTAGACTTGTGATAAGTAGGTAAGAGACTTATTAATAAACTTAAGTGTATTATAAAAGCTTTATTGCCTAAGAAATCTACTTTTTAAGCAGGTTCGTTGTGACTCCTCTAGTCTTTCCTACCAATCTAACTAGTGTACTTTTGTATATAAAATTAATGTGCAGCCTTATATCACTTCGTAATTAATAATAATAATGTAACTGCATTAATAACCTTAAAAAGACTCAATAATAGATAGCGGTATGGCCTAACAGGAAGACAACCTAAAGCTAATGCTCGGAGCTTTGAGTACTCGTTTTCCTAATTACAATACATTGATTTTAATTACGATAACTTGGGCTTTCTAAACTGATGGTAGATTTGATCGAGTATGCATCATGGCAAGTAGGTCTTGGTCACTATTAATAAAATTCCGTGTATCAGACACCTAATTAATTAAGATATAGCATGAAAATTTAATTAGTTCGACGAAATGCCGTATTTGACAGAACAATCACGCATGATTTGACTTTAAATTACCGTCTCTCTCTCTCTCTCTCTCTCTTTTGTGGATAAATTTTATGCTTAAATCAAATGAACAAACATTCAACAACATATAAGGAGAAATTCTAGAATACATCTGCTGTATTACAATAAATTGATGTATACATGATATGTGTAATTGAGTTTAATACAACTACCACTTGCATGATGGTTTACAAAATAAATGTACACATATCATGACATTATTTGTTTGTTGTATGGCTGACATGGTACAATAAATGTATTCTAAAATTTCTCACGTACAAAATAGTCTGACAAAATTTTTCTATTTACCCACTTGGCCTTATTATTTTAGTCCTTATTTTTTGTAAGTTACAATAAACACTAATAAATACTTAAGCAAACCCATCTGACACTATAGGAGCGTCTGGATAAATGATCCACAACAACATAATATCCCAACAGCTATGGTTATTTGACTACGTACGTACAAATCAATTAAGTTTCTTACATGTTAGTCTCAATGAAATCTAGTGCTTCAGTGCTTATAACTTTTTGTAGCTCGAACAAATGCAATATTCATTTGCAAGACTATCCAAAACCGAAAAGATGAAGGGATCAATCAGGGCAACCAAAAAAAAAAAAAAACAAACAAGGGCATGAAACACGTGTTGCACAGAAAAACCTTACAAGAAAGTCAAAATGGGAATACGAAGCAGGTGGTCCGGTAAAGAAGAAAACAACGTACAGCTCATCCGATAAGATGCAGCAGCCAGCTGAATTCAAATTTCAACTGGGGGAATTTTATGACATTGAAATTTACCTTGTGCGATCTTTCACATGATCATTATCATCATAAAGCAAAGCTTGTACAATGTCGATATTTAATTAATCAAAATGTGCGTCAATCGGTCGAGTTGCATTACATACAAATTTCTTGTTTGTGGGGGATTTCTCTAAAGGAAGGAAAGTAAAGCACAAAAGCAAAAATAAAGCAACGATGTTAACTTTCTCTATACTATATATGAAGCTTAACCACGCATCCATGAATACATATAATAAATATGATCCCAGGAACCGACCCCGCATTCATCTCTCAGTACGTCCGTGCATGCATGCATGCCTCTTGGCTCGAGATGACTCCGCTGAATTAAGTTGACATTAATTTTCTTTTCATGTAAGTTGTTGTACGTAGATATGATACCCAGCTACCAAATAAGCCAACATTTTCTCTCAAGTGACCCTACAAGTAATATATAAAACTGGCTCTTCGCTCAATCTCGGGCCAGTGTAATTTAGCAGTCTGATTCCTCGTGTTTAGTTTTAGTAAATATGCCTTTTTCCGGAAGTATACATATATGCGATCGTAATTTTGACGTTTATCGATCCCCTGTTCAAGATGAAGAAAAAGTGATGAGCAAGCATGTATATCAGATCTAACCTAGCTGCCCAGGACTCCAAATGGTGATGACGCGCTTCAAGAAACACGGAAAATTCATTGAATAATCTCCTACTATTATTATAAGAGGAGTCTCTCAAATGCCAAGTTATAGAATATATTATACTGTTGTACCTTTTTAGTTATTCCTTAGGATTTTTTTTTTAAAATCCACCGAGATGGTGGAGGATTAGGCCGAATCCATACTTGTAAATAAATCAATTAATGAAAGAATATAAGGAGGGGGACATAAACAAAAACCTCCCAAAATACGCAAATGATTTAGTGATCAATATAAAACCAATCCAATCAAGGTGACTAATGCCGAATATATGGAATTTGGAGAATATTCAAATGAAGAATGCCCGATAAACCAGCTGAAAGGTCACCATAATTGAAAAATCGCCGACAAATATGATAGTTATTCCTTACGATTACGAAGATATATATGGAATTTTCTTTTAATCAAAATCCTTAACTATCATGCATCATGCATGTTATATAATCTCTGAAAATAGGCATCACCCTTTCTTCTTGATGCCTCGAATCGTGCGTACTGAATCAGTATAAGTTCTCCTCCTAAAAAGCTAAGATCTCAAGTTTGCCGCCCTGTCGACTACGCTTGAATAATGCTTTGGTTTCCTTTGTTAATTAACCCTAATTCTTCAAACTATTAATGGAAATCCAGTGCTTCAGTGCTTATAAATTTTTGTAGCTCGAACAAATGCAATATTCATTTGCAAGACTATCCAACACCGAAAGGATGAAGGGATCAATCAGGGCAACCAAAAAAAAAAAAAAAAGAAAGAAGGGCATGAAACACGTGTTGAACAACAAAACCTTACAAGAAAGTCAAAATGGGAATACGAAGCAGGTGGTCCGGTAAAGGAGAAAACAACGTACAGCTCATCCGATAAGATGCCAGCAGCCAGCTGAATTCAAATTTCAACTGGGGGAATTATATGACATTGAAATTTACCTTGTGCGATCTTGCACATGATCATTATCATCATAAAGCAAAGCTTGTACAATGTCGATATTTAATTAATCAAAATGTGCGTCAATTGGTCGAGTTGCATTACATACAAATTTCTTGTTTGTGGGGGATTTCTCTAAAGGAAGGAAAGTAAAGCACAAAAGCAAATATAAAGCAACGATGTTAACTTTCTCTATACTATATATGAAGCTTAACCACGCGATCCATGAATACATATAATAAATATGATGCCAGGACGCATTCATCTCTCAGTACGTCCGTGCATGCATGCATGCCTCTTGGCTCGAGATGACTCCACTGAATTAAGTTGACATTAATTTGCTTTTCATGTAAGTTGTTGTACGTAGATATGATACCTACCTACCAAATAAGCCAACCTTTTCTCTCAAGTGACCCTACAAGTAATATATAAAACTGGCTCTTCGCTCAATCTCGGGCCAGTGTAATTTAGCAGTCTGATTCCTCATGTTTAGTATTGGTAAATATGCCTTTTTCCGGAAGTATACATATATGCGATCGTAATTTTGACGTTTATCGATCCCCTGTTCAAGATGAAGAAAAAGTGATGAGCAACATGTATATCAGATCTAACCTAGCTGCCCAGGACTCCAAATGGTGACGACGCGCTTCAAGAAACACGGAAAATTCATTGAATGATCTCCTACTATTATTAGAGGAGGAGTCTCAAATGTCAAGTTATGGAATATATTATACTGTTGTACCTTTTTTGTTATTCCTTACGATTTTTTTTTTAAATCCACCAAGATGGTGAGAGGTTAGGCCAGACCTCTACTTGTAAATAAATCAATTAATGAAAGAATATAAGGAGGGGGACATAAACAAAAATCTCCCAAAATAAGCAAATGATTTAGTGATCAATATAAAATCAGTCCAATCAAGGTGACTAATGCCGAATATATAGAATTTGGAGAGTATCCAAATGAAGAATGTCCGATAAACCAGCTGAAAGGTCACCAGGATTGAAAAATCGCTGACAAATATGATAATTATTCCTTACGATTACGAAGATATATATAGAATTTTCTTTTAATCAAAATCCTTAACTGTCATGCATCATGCATGTTATATAATCTCTGAAAATAGGCATCACCCTTTCTTCTTGATGCCTCGAATCGTACGTGCTGAATCAGTATAAGTTCTCCTCCTAAAAAGCTAAGATCTCAAGTTTGCCGCCCTGTCGACTACGCTTGAATAATGCTTTGCTTTCCTTTGTTAATTAACCCTAATTCTACAAACTATTAATGCACGTCCCGCATGCATCAGATAATAAAAGAAAATTTATTGACCTTTTGAATATGTTAAAATCATATCTTGACAATTAGGAGGATATATAATTAGGGTTAGTTTGATAATACTATAGTATTTAAAATAATTGTTGTTAGTTGTGCTATAAAAATAATCAGTTGTGAAGAGAAATAATTAAATATTTACTATAATTTATTTTAAAAATATTATGAGTTTTAAAAGTAGTCGTATATGTTTAGTAAATCTTATTGTTATATTACTATAAAAATGAATGAATTGGATATAATATTGAATAAAATTTATTTAAACTTTTAAAACATGTATATAAATTTTTTTTATTGTGCACATACAATAAGTGATAACTAAAACAAATATTTTATATTATTAATTTTATTATTAATTTATTATCTCAATATAATTGATAGTAACAATAATCTTTTTGAAGTTAATGATTTAATTTCGTAACTAGTGAGGATAAATTTGAATTTTTATAATATCTATGAGGACATATTTGAAATTGTATTAAGTATAAAAGTGATTTTCAAAATCAGATTTTGAAAAACTATTCCTTCTTTATTTTTTAAAATTTTTTGTAGGATGGGATGATTGATCTCCAAAAAAATTTATCAAACATTAGATGCTAAAATATATTGATTAAATAGAGATTTTGGATGTGGAGCTTTATTAATATACTAAACCAACCCTTGGATGCTAAAATATATTGATTAAATAGAGATTTTCTTTTTTCGTATATATGTATACCAAACATTAGTTACTTTCGGCTCTTTTGGATGTGGAGATTTTTTAATATACTAAACCAACCATTAGATGCTAAAATATATTGATTAAATAGAGATTTTCTTTTTTCGTATATATGTATACCAAGGATCCCTCTATAAAAAATATGGGTGTTGTTGAGTTGCATCATCTCTAACTTACATTAGCCCAAAATTGATTTTTTTTTTCTTTAATATGATTCAGTTGTTGCTTGTAAAACAACTATATATGGGTTATGAGGAATTATTTTTGAGTCTACCGTAACTTACAATTGCTGAGAAAAATGACTGTCATAGTTTTACTGCACTAATGTTAACATGTAAAAAATATGATTACAGTCCTCTCATTATTTTTTTCTCTCTTTATTTGCCTCTCTTTACGTTCATAATTTTTAAGTGAAATGAATAAGTTAGATTAATTGTAAATAAAGTGAAAATTTTTAATTTTAGCCACCCATCATATGAGGAAAAACAATGAAAAAAAAAAGAAAAATTATCACGGCACCACCTCTATTTTATCTTATATTCATCCAACCACCACAAAATTTTAACATATTCTCTGCACCACTTTTCTTTTTAAATTTGCATCAATTAGCCATTTTTTCACTAGCTCTATTAAATAATTTAAATGAAATAATAATTTTACCTTTAGATAAATTTAAAGATCATTTTATCTCATAATAGCTTTGAAAAATAAAAAAATTATAATTATAAAAATAACCCTAAATTTAATTAAAAATAAATCCTAAATAGAGGTGCTCAACTGATTTTTATTAAGTTTTAACAATTACTTTTATTAAAAAATTATAATTTTTCAAAATTTAAATAAAAAATAACTAAATCTAGTTATTAAAAATATAATTTTACAAAATTTTATTAAAATAGCTGAATTTATTTATTAAAAAATAAATTCCAAAATTTTAATAATTTAGGGGATTTTTACTAAATACCAGAAGTTTGCAATTATTTTTACAATAATAATTTTTTGTTAAAATGATTTTTATTAAAAATAAAAATTCTAATTTTGGGATTTATTTTTTATTACATTTAGGGGTATTTTTATAATTATAATTTTTTATTTTTTAAAATTTTTATAAAATAAAATAATTTTTTAATTTATTTGGAGATAAAATTATTATTATTTTTAAATTATTTAACCGTATTAGTGTAAAAGTGACTAATTGATATAAATTTTAAAAAAAATAGTGTAAAAATATGTTAAAATTTTATAATAGTTAAATAAAAATAAGGTAAAATAAAAATGATGCAGTAATAATTTTTTTTAAAAATAATAATAAGAGGATCTTTATCCATAAAGAATAGGTTGTACTGCGTTATTTTTTCGTCAAGGAGTGAAAATGTATGTACAGTTACTCATGGATAAAGTGGTGGGTCTCTGGATGGATGTCTTGTAATTGTACGATTATCACGTTGATTTATAATAATGAAAAGCATCTTCTTCTTTTTTCCCAATCTTTTATTTTCTTTCCAAGTTTCTCCTTTCTTCGTTCTGTTACTGGCTTTCGGTTCTCCATGCTGAAAAAGGAATTATTGGCTTGGCGCCTTGGCCTCAATTTGATGAGCACAATTTCTTTCCTTCTTTTTTTTTTTTTTTTTTGGCCCCTCCTGGAAACATGATCCAAAATACTTAAAACAAAATGAGTAATTTCTATCTGAGAATAAAATGCAAACGAAATAATTTTTCATGTTAAATGAAATAAAATTTTGTTGCATAATAATTACGACAGAGCTCATATTAATGAGAGAAAAAAAAAAATCAAAAGAAATGATTTTATCAGATGGTGTGATTGAAATTTGAAACCATGCAACCTAAAATCTTCCTTGTAGTGAAAACATACCGCCAAGGGTAGTTTTGGAATCGGGGATGAAAACACATCATTTTGAACATTTTATTCTTTTCATGTAGAGATTCTCTATTTGGGGGGAAAAAAGGGGATTTTCGAGCCGAATTAATAATTAACAACAAAGCAGTGAATATCATTATTATAAATAGACCCTACGGGGGCTTTCAAGTTTTCACAGGAAAGCCAATTTCAATTCTCTCAAATAATTTACAACATTTACATTTCAGGTCGTTTCTTTATCTTATTTAGTAGCGCGCGCTAATAAGGAGCCATGGACATGGTGACAAGAATGGTTAATGAAAAGCCAGTGGTGATCTTCAGCAAGAGCGAATGTTGCATATGCTTCAGCATTCAGACACTCATATGCGGCTTTGGTGCAAACCCTACTGTTTATGAGCTTGATCAGATTCCAAACGGGCCGCAAATAGAAGGGGCATTGCAGCAGCTGGGGTGTCAACCGACTGTTCCAGCCGTGTTCATAGGGCAAAGACTCGTCGGCGGTCCAAATCAAGTCATGTCCCTCCACGTCCAGGACAAGCTAGGCCCGCTGCTCGTCAGAGCTGGAGCTATATGGCTTTGGAAGAAAAAATAACTTGCTGCAGCTAAACCATAAGATATGAGATCATAATTTTTCTTCTTCTTGCTGCTAGTACTTAGTATAACATAAACCTGTATTTTGTATCTCTACGTCATATATATCCTTGAGGAAATTAAATTCTACTAATTTTCCATTTTCTTCAGCACCAAGTTTGCAATAGCACTGGCAACCAACAGATACGCAGAAATTGGGTAATATTAAGAAGAAATGATTGTAAAGCAAGACATTAGACATTAACATTGCAACAGCTTACTGAACCCCAGGCTCGGAAAGAAGACGACCTAACAGACGTCACGCCAAGTTAAAATACACAGGCAGCTAGTTTGGAAAATAATGCCTGGTATAGCTTTCATGACAGATATGCAGCTAGTGATGGCATTAAAGCCCTTCGTTGCGAACTAATTCATTTGTCATGAAATGACGACATTTTACCCTCACTCCTGTGTGTGAAAGAGGATGATGAAGATAACAAGCTCTATTGAAATGAAACTCATTAATTCCGTTTTGGCAGTTTGCTATTGACGGTGAAAAGTTTAGAGGCCTGGATATGTATGTTCTCTGAATCTTGTACCTGTAACTATCGCATACGGGTTCATTTTTCAATAATTGAAAGTCAATTATTAAAGCTTTTGCAAACAAACCACTCTGCACCGGGGGGAATTGTCAAAGAACAAGCTTCCAAATTTCATCAAATGGCAATGTGATTTAGCTTTATCTTTAAAAGCAAATGCATTGGTGGAGATGCTCTTTCAATCAGAAACTATCTATATAACTGAAGCAAATCCCATCAATTTACAAGCTGCAATCCTACAACAAAAGCCAGTTAATGGACACTCACATCATGCAGAAAAGAAGAAAATATGGGATTGTGCACCACGTGATACGAGCTAAGATGATAACAGTTTTGGTGTACAAAAGACTTACCCATCAACAGACTAATGGGAATCGACAGATGAAATATACTCATCTTGTTCAATCTTGATTAAAGATTTGCAGAATAATTTATATCTAAGAGTGATATTGTCATCTGCTGTCGCTATACGCTTTAAGCATAATGTTTGGCATAACTTTCTCCATATTTCATCTAGGAAGGCTTTCAAGTAAAGATAAGTAGTTTTATCATGTTTGAAGTTCTACGATTGGATCATAATCCGGGGAGTTTCAATTTTGCTGCTAGAAAAAGCACTCAAAAACACACGTGGATAGAAAACAGGGGTAAAAATAATAATAATTGAATCAGAAATATCATCTACTATCAACTCACAATTTTGCAAACATCACGTGCCAAATCAGAACCGGATGAAATTGACAACAATGCAAGATTCAAATGGAAAAGGAAAACCAGTGTTGACAAAGAGAGTTTCTAATTGACCGGAAAATGAAGACTTATTATACAATGTTCAAGGAGTGAAGGATTATCTGCAGTAGTGCATAAAATTGAACAACATAAACTGCCCCAATTATCCAAATGTCACACTGATATATATTTACTCATTTCTTTCTGACAAGAAAATATATCAACTGATTAGTGATGCCAATGGCATGTAAAGCACATCATATTTTATTCAAATACTAGTAGCTAAACCAGCAAGCAATTCTTCCAAATTTGATAGAAATGACACTCTAAAACTTTGAAGCATTGAGATAGTATTACAAATTCTACAAAATTTTACTCAATCAATCATTTATGATTGATCACTTGTCGATATAATCCTTTAAGATTTCACTGCCCTGTTCTTGGTTAGCATTTCTTAGCCAATTCTGAACAGCTCCCTCAACGGTAGCACTGGCCTGCCGTACCTCCTCAGCTGAGAACTTGTGTTCTATGATTCCTAGAGGTCCAGGCTGCAGTACTTTAACAACAGTTTCCATCTCTGCCTCCAGCTGCCTGTAACGTAAAGAACATCCAGCATTGTAGGTTAAAACCATTCACCCAAAAAAAAAAAAAAAAGCATCATAAGTTAACAGATCAGAGACAAAAATCTGTTGTTCTTCTATCATCCTAAATACAAAGCAAACAAATACAGATAGCTCATATCTGAAACAAGCAGTTGCTCGAGTAAGATTAGGTATAAGTCTGGCTTCATGCTTTCTGGTGAGTATGTACACTAACTGATTAATCATACTCTCAAATGCTAATAAATATGCAACACAACACGTCTAATTCCATGAAACAACAGAAACCTGCCATTCGTTTCGGGTACACAAATGAAAGTCATACCATCATTTGTTCTCAAAGATTATATAAGAAGCACTGGCTCCATAAAATGAGCACGGGAACTTGGCAAGAGCTTCAATTCGGGCAATCAAAAGCAATTCTTCAGATCATAAAAGGAATCGGGTTCTCTAAGTCACTTCTAAGGTCAAATTTTGATTTAAATAGAACCCTCATATAATCAGCAACATTGAGATTCTAATTATTCTCGCCAAATTTTGCCATAAATTAGTGAACGAAAAAGAAGCATAATATGAATTCCAAAAATATAAGATTTAATCACAAAACCCTAACACAAAATTAACGAAACCAAATTAATAAGAATTAAAAAAAAAAAAATACCTGAAGAGTTTTGAAAAGGGCAAGGCATTAGCAAGCCGAGATAACGATGTCGGCATCTTCGGTTACGGGTTGCACCTGCGGCCACAGTTAAAAACGTGGGGAGGTTAAAACTGTCCTCTAAACCACCACACTTACAAGGTTACCTTTATTCTTTTGCGAAACGTCGTCGTATTTTGTTCGCCGCCGAAAAAATGTGCAATCAAAATTTATAGTTGCGAACCAGCCGACTCCACTGGGGATCGAACCCAGAATCTCTGGTTCCGTAGACCAGCGCCTTATCCATTGGGCCATGGAGTCTGATGTTGGCTCATTACTGGGCACTTATTTTCAATTTAATGTCTTGGGCGCATACGACGTGTCGTCTTTGAAAACACTGGTGGTGGTGTCGGTGACAGACGGACCGTGGCATGGGTTGAGGCTAATATTTAATTTTATATATCCCTCGCAGTTAGCAAAACCTCGAGGTTGAAGAAAGATGGGATGGTTAATTAATTAATTCTATTGGTGCATTTCATTTTGTCTTTCTAAAACTTTCTCACAAATCCAGAGATAACGCTAGCATACAAGCGTGATTCGATTCAGTGCCAATCCTGAAGACCTACTTGAAAATGTCAAGTTAATGATTTCACACAACAACTAATGGCAATCAGAATCAAACACTCAAAACCTATGCAATCTGGCAATTTTAATTTAGACTCAAAAATCACACTAGATATATCATCATATGCTAATTACTTACTATACACTCATTATTCACTCATTGATTGACAACATAGTCACGACACCGAGTGGCGCCATCGCTTCTGAAACACAAACCGATTTTCTGAACTAGCCTTGCCTCCTGTTGGCTTAATCCCATTGATCCTGAAAAGTGCATTCAGCTTGCTTAACTTTTTGGTGAATGATTTGAACAGCTTGTTAGCAGGATGTGATCTTACTAGCTCCTGTTTCATGGACACGTGGTCTTTTTCCAAGTCGGTTAGCCTCATTCTCATTCTTGCAACTTCAAGCTTCAGCTCCCGGTTCTCTCTTCGCACTGACGCGTAATTGTCTCTAGGTGAAATGGCTCCGCTCCCTGCGCCACTGCTTGAACGCTGAGGGAATTGACCGTTGATTGCACCAAAGAAGAACTGGTTATGGCCCCCGCTCATTGCATTTCGAAGCCTGATTTGCTCGAAGTACAGCACTTGGACTGCCATCTGAACCGGTAGCCTCTCATTTTGTGCCGCGTGGCTGCAGGCTTCTTGAGATAGTTTCTGGCAGTCTATTGTTTTGCATAGGCGGTAGCGTTCGGAGTCCTTAATATTTGGATGAACCTGTAAACAGATCGCAAGAGCTAGTGTTCAATAATGTCGAAAACAAAACACAGTGGTATGAGAGTAAGAAGGAGATAGCTCACTTTGAGAAAAATATCAACAGCTCTGTATAGTCCATCACTCACTATACGAGCGTGGTCTGGAAGTAATTCGGCCAGCGCTATGAACTTTGATGGCATTAAGTTTGAGTCTAGTGCAACTTCTGCAAGAAAATTGTCCAATAACTTTGATACCTTCAGAATTGAACTTTGCTTGGGAGATCCAGGGCTGTCAAAATCATAAACCATTTCACTTTCATCTCTCATGTGACTATCCTCATCGTCATCCTCATCTAAGTTCAAGAATATTGAGAAGATCCTCAAGATTGAATCTGTATCATACAGTGTGCTGTGGTTGCTTCCGTGTGAGTTTGCGGGTATAAGGATGTCTTCAAGAATTGCCTGGTCCAGCTGAAGACCAATACGCCTCTCTAAATCAGATCTGCAAGCAGTGGTTGCTGATGCTGCTATTGCGGTTTTTAACAAACTGGAAAGAAATGCCATTGGGACTGGACTCTTCCTTGATTGTGTTGGTAGTAACCCAACTATAGCTTCAACAATGACCCTCTGTTTCTTCTGCAACTCCAAATCCAAGAGACTTCCCTTCACCACTTGAGGGTCTCTGACAACAAGACCTTGAAGAGAATTATGAGCATAGTTTATCAAAATTTTGCTGATCATGTCCTGTTTTAGACCCTTTGATTTTACAGCAGATAGAACTCGTTGGAAGAAATCAAGATTCAGCACTGCAAGAGACTTTCCCCACCAATCCGAAGGTGTTTCTGGCTCAATATTTTGTGCAGTTTTTGCTGGGAAGGTATGGTCTAGCTTTAACAAGCCAGAGGTGAGCTGCTCTTTGCAAGCATTATTTGCAATTGCATTGATAAGCCTGTTAACTAGGCTAATCTCTTCAGACAAAGGCAAGAGGCTTTCACAACATTTAAGAACGGATATTGAGTTTGATGTATTAGGGAACACCATCTCCTTTAGATAAGCTTCAGCTCGAGCCTCTAGGTTTTTCTCCGCGAAGTCTTCTGTCATTTCAAGGAAATGGGCTACACAGCGTATCGTTGCAACATTTGACAGTGTAAGCTCGACATTTATTCCATAGCAGAACTTCGCAGCAAGCTCAAATGCCTCTGCTCCGCCCGGAACAGCTGAGAGATTAACTCGTGAAACTTTTGAATCTTTTGCTTCAAGCAACAGTTTCCTAATTCTTCCACTTCGTGACACTAGTGGAAACTGCAATCGAATTGAAACAATATGACTATGTCTTCCAGTTTCTTTATCTTTATGTTCATCACATCATATCATAACAATCCCATTGTTTACTGCTACCTTTTAAAAGTTTCAGGGCAGAATTTTTTTTTTTTTCTATACTCAATACTACTAGTAATTTGATACGTAATCT
Organism: Citropsis articulata; assembly: GCA_030449925.1. NCBI lineage: Eukaryota > Viridiplantae > Streptophyta > Magnoliopsida > Sapindales > Rutaceae > Citropsis > Citropsis articulata. Next base: position 6,145,332 of record JASUUH010000184.1, on the reverse strand, counting down.
GCATATACAAGGTTAATTGAAACTTGAAACGAACCAGATTCTCTATAGTCGATACCTTGTGAAGTGCAAAGCTCGATGCTCCTACTTCGATGGTAAGGTCACTAGAGACATCAGAAATTGGCCTGCAAGATATATAGCAGACTATTGAAGTAATGTCCCATAGAAGCAAGAAAACTTCAAGAAGGAAAACACATAAATAAGTTAATAGAACACCAGCATACATTTTTGTAAATGCTAATAATTTAGGAACCATGAAAGAGCTTCTGCTAAAGACCTGCAAACCCGTGCTTGAACTCATGATTTATCACTAAGTTCTGTCAGAATTTAAGTCATTCTTTTATACAGTAGATCTTCTTTTATCTACAGTGAGGCCCTAAAAACTTATGGACAGTATAATCCTTCCTGATTCGTGTTTCGACACAGCTGGCCCAGACATAAAAATTGACAACTCAATTATTAAACAACAACTAGACTTTCAAGAGCTACTGCAGGCAACAAGATTATATTCGTTAAAGGGTTAGAAAAAAAAAATTAAAATTGAGGATCACAGCTTGTTGTGCTGGTCACTTTAGAGAACTGCATAGATATGAGCAGTCATATCAGATCATATGGGTCCCTTAGGAGTTGCTAGACGTAGCTGTGAACATTTGTTGTCTGCTACGTGAAGCCAGAAGATTTGTCATATTTATTGAATGAACTTGTGTTCAATTCTGCCGTACACATTTAAGGGCCAATTGATTGTGAAAGTATGGAAATTATTGGTAGGCAAAACATTAATAGCCTTCACACCGTTAATTGGTACAGCCTCGTGACACTGTCATTTGGTGCCGGAGAAATTTCATGGGATCTGTCTTACTCATGCCCAGGGCTGCAGATTGAGGGTAATAAGAAATCAGGTTTATGAAAAAATGCTTGGCAGCCTGCCTACCAATGTGACTGATTATTTAAGGAAATCAAATTGGACCACTAAGTTTTGTACAGGACTGTTAAGATAAATTTGGTAAATTGCATACCAATAAATCATCTCAATCTCTGAAACTTGAGGTTGCGATTTATCGAAGTGAAATGTCTCTCGCGACAACTGGGTGTTTGACAGCTTTGTCATAAGTAAGATTTTCAAACTTAAATCAGTAATCACCAGAGGCCATAAATGAAAATTTCTCAGCTGAAGATTTTAGACTCAAAGGTCTAAATGAACCAAAATGTACGTGTTGCCGCATAGTGGTAGATTGACTGTATTCAAGTTGACACTCGAGATTCAACGTCAGGATTTATAACCAAGTGTTAAGGCATACGACAAATGCAGAATTAATGAATACACCTAGCACAAGTGCATTAGCTAAAAAATTGATCCGAAATGTAATATGCAGCTACTAGTAACATCAGCAACAGTTTGCAAAAGAGAAACTAGTAAGAAAGTAGCTGTGAGATATTAAAGAGTGTTACCATTCAGTGGCATGCCTTATGCTAGAACTCGGTCGAAAAGATCTCTTCCCAGAAATACTTGGCTTCAATTCACCAACGGTGACAACACCCATCTCTTCAAAAACAACTGGCAATTCAGCCTCAGTACTTATTTGCTCTGAAACCTCTGCTTTGTCCGCTAACGAAGTGTCTCTCTTTCAGCAATCTAACTGTTTTAACACCCCATCTTTTGTCAGTTAAAAACTAGAATATAGCAGGTTGTTTAAGGAAAGCTTTATCTCTTCTCTTCCTATGTGGAAAAAAAAGGGCAAAAAAGAAGGCTGGGGTGAGGCGAAAGCCACATGAACCCATGCAGAATTAAAGGGGCACAATTGATGATGACTTTGAAATAAACTTTAATTGAGTGTTAATAATGTGCCTAATCTAAAAGTCAAGAATGGTGCAGGTGTGTCCTCACACTTTTCGGTGAAAGGTAGTGAGACTTGAGAAATTGCAGGAATCCTGAAGAGTTGCATTGCTTTTGGGGTGTTGTAATAATCATGCCTAGTGAAAGCTGCCTACAAAAAAGGATTAGTATAAATTAAACTCTATGTTATGTGTAAAGCTCACTAAAGCATAAATTAAAAGGATGAGTTGGATGACATGTTATGATTAGTGCCACAGCATATTAACTAAAACAACTTTATTGTGGGACAAGTACAGTATAGATTTAATCTTAAATGGACATATTTGAATGCTAAAACACCAACTTAAATTAAGCATCCAAATTGTTTGGTCTGCAAATTTCTGTTCTGTGCCTTAACACTGAAACATGTTATTAAATAAATAATTAAAACAATAGTGTCAAATGGGCAGTTATGGGCTTCCTTCTGCCAACACTGGCTATAAATACTGCCATACTCATCTGTTAACAGGCAGTTTTTGCATCAAAAACAGCCTTTGGCGTTGAACTACATGTTACATAACAACACAGAAACACACATGCATAAATTCTTTATCATCATTCATCACAATGAATGTATCAACTATCACGTATCTAGTCCTCTGAATTCTCATCTGGCGACTGTTGGATTAATCATGACAGAGATTGCAATCCGTCAGGTGATAGCGATGGTCCCATCAAATGATGCTTTTATTCGGTAACAGTTGTTTAACAATAAAAGCTTGATCGTCATCCTCTTAACTTAATTTCTGTTGGAGGCTTTTGGGGTTAAAAAGGCTTTAAATGCCTCAAATGTTTAGCAATAGACTGAGAGCTACAACGTTGAGTTCAAACCGCAAGGTTAAAATATGATTCTTTTAAATTCTTTTTCTTTTAATGTTCCTGTGTCTTGCAGACACAAATCATAAGGCGGCCGGTTGAAGAAATAATAATGACACATGCCTGATGCGTTAAAAAAGGTGGCATAAATACATCGCATATTTGAGTAGCTACACTAAAGCTGCGAGCTACCTTATCAGTTCCTCACCTTTTTTAGTAGACCCAAACCAAATTGTGAGTAGTCTTACTTTGTAATGTCAATTTGTTGTTTGTAGGTTGATAAAAGGCTTTGAATTTTCTTGTATAAACCTTAAAATTTGGTAGAAAAGCTAAAAAGGCCAAAAGTTTTTTTTTTTTTTCTTTTTTTGTGGGGAGGTACAAATAGAAGAATGAAGGTGAAAGAAGTGTAAATCATTGTTAGAGCAGGTGTGGGAATCAAAGATCATGGTGCACGCAAAACCTCTGAGCCCACCAATTTAAATCCCATGATTCGTTTAAACCAAAGCATTGAGCATCATATCACATTATTCTGCCAATGCTGCAGTACTTCATGGCACGTGTAATATTATCTGATCGTGTTGGTGGGTTGGGTTTGTTGTTAATTATGCCCCTAATCAAACTAAAAAATGAACCTAAAGCACCAGAAAAATAATAATAATATAATAACAATAATCAGCAATATTGGATCCCAAAGGCAAATTAATTTGGTAGAAATGAACGCAATGAATGTCGTTTTACAAGTTCTCATAAAGTGTTTGGGCAAGATTACATTTTCATTCATTCATTATTATTATTATTAGGGTTGGAAATTTTCCAAAAATATAAGGTAATGTTAAGATGATGGGTCTAATGTTGTGCATTTCCTGACAGAAGTTGAAATACTAATTGGAATTATTAATGATTTACTGAAAATAGAAATTTAATCAAAATCGAATCGCGAACCCACTACAATTTGGGAATATTGCAAAGAATGACTATTTTGCCTTTTCCAAAATTAAAAATGCCCATATTATCCTTATTTATAATTAATTAATTAATCAATTAACATATTATTAACAATAATTATTAGTAATTATAATTTTTGATAAATAATCACAATAATTAATATATTACTATTATAATTAATTAATTAATTAAAATACTACTATAATAATTATTAATATAATTATTATAATTAGTTCAAATATTATTAATTAATTAATATGATTGTTACCGTTAATTAATATATTAATAACATTAATTACTAATAATTATAATTTTTTTATAAATAATCACAATAATGAATATACTTTTATTATAATCAATTAATATACCATTATAATAATTACTAATATAATTATTTTAATTAATTCATATATTATTATTAATTAGTTAATATACTATTATAATAATAATTATTAATACAATTATTACTATTAATTAATATATTATTAACAATAATATTTTAATAATTATAGTTTTTAAATAAATAATCACAATAATTAATGTATTTTTATAATAATAATAATAATAATAATATTATTATTATTATTATTAGTATATTATTATAATTAGTTAATTAAAAAATTTACAATTAATTAATATATTATTGACAATAATTAATAATAATAATAATTTTTGAATAAATAATCACTATAATTAAAATATAAAATAATTATTATGACAATAATTGATTAAGTACTTTTTAATAATTTGTTACAATCTAACTCATTCGATTCCAATTACAAGATAAAATAAGCATATCAATGGGATTTCAGCTCATTCTAATTTCGATTCTTATAAGTCAAGTAAATAACTTATTTTGATTCTCATTCTCATTCTAACCCATTCCAATTACTGACAAGTAAGTATAACGTAAATATATCAGGAAATAGTCAAAATCTGTGGGTCATGGGCCCAATCTATGGCCTTTCGGAATTGACATCGGTCTCATGGGTCTCACGGGCCATGCTTGAGCAACCGACCGACTACATTCATGGGATGCGATTTGTTGGAATCCCATCGAATCCAGTAGCTGTAAATGTAATCCTTTTGTCGAAACAAAAGCCTAAGGGCGACCCAAGTAGACTAAGTGAGATGAACGTAATGTTGTTACTCTATTATTTTCTTCAACAGTTTCTTGTTTTATTTGCAGTTAGTGAAGTGAAAGATTTACGTTTTAATCTACCTTTTTGGCCTAAGTCAAGCTAGCAAAGGAGGAAAGCAGCTTTCAATCTCTCCAAAAAATCACTTTTGATTTGCTTTTCCTGATTGGATAGGACAAAAAGGGCTGCATGCGCACTCACTAGTTGAAATGGTTTAAATAGAAAGATACATATATATATTAATAGAGATTGGGATGAGACATAGGGGCAATCCACATTGAGCTTGGATTGGATGAGTAGATCGAACGACATGATGAAACTGAAAATTGATGCTAAGTTTTCAAAGTTAATGGTCTTGGAGAGCCAAAGGGCAATTTGGTCCCAAAAGTCATGCGTTCGGCTGTTCAAGTATGAGTGTCGATGTTTTTATAAATTAGAAGGGCTAATGCGTCATATATGCAAATTTCCCGAAAATCATAAATAGGAAGTCAGTGGATTATTTCGATACATGACTTCATCGCATGAACAGATTTGAGGACTTGTTGTAGTCCGAGTGCTTGGAATCCATAATTTACAAATATGTTTTACTCTAAACACGACGGAATTGGCCTAAAAATAACCACCAGATTGTGTTTTACGATTAGAAGCTAGAGTTTATATATATCACGCAGCATTATTCTCTCTCTTTCCTAAACCTCGGCATTGATGTGCTTTTAATTCATATATTATTTTAATATTATTTTATATTAAATTATATTTGATTATATTAATTTTTATCTTAATTTTTATATTTTGTTATTATAGGATTATATTAAAAATATTCAAGTGAAAAGGAAGTATTAAAGAAAATAATAATTAAAGTTTTATTTTTTTAATTAATTTGGTGGCAAGCTCAGCATATATTGTGATTAATTAAGCAAGCAAATATTTTGACATCGCTTAAATCATGTGCACAATTTTAGAAGAGAATCTTAGTTATTAATTAAATAATTCAAATTTCATATAAGCTTGGACTTAAAGGAGGCGGCTAGGACCATTACTACTATATAAAAAGCCCACCGGTTGAAACGAGCAAGAGGAGGACGAGCTGAAGCAACACGAGAAGCCATAGAACTGAAATTTAAAAACATAAAAAAGAAGCCGCCACAAGCCTGAGAGCAGCAATTTGGAGAAGGCGGCTGTAGAGAATGGATGGAAACAACTTTACTGTATTCTTTCTCTTTTCTTTTTTTATTATCTTACTTGAATATTCACAATTAAATTTATGTTTTTTTTTTATTTACGCGAATTAATTTATTTTACTAGGACTACAATGTAACGTAACTATAAAAATTTAATTTAATAAATCATATTATTTTTAATTTTATCATTTTATGATTGAGCGTTTATCATTATGCTTAATATTTTTAAATATCTTACCAATATTTGAATGATTTAAGCTTACATAAATAAGATCGAGAGAAGAATTATGTGTTTTTGCTCTGCTTAACGAATGCCGTGAATTGAATAAAAGACAAATATGTGCCTACGTGATTCGTGTAATTTTATCTAAGAATTTTCATAGATCTCAATGAATCTTTTATATTTAAATTTACATAGAGATATAATAAGTTAATAGATGAGGATATTTTTTTATATTACTCCACAGAGTATATTAAATAAGTTAAAAAAATTCATTGTTAATATAAGAATAATTTTTAATAATATAAATGGAGGATCAAATTGTGTTGGTCACGGTGAAATAAAATGTCTTAGCGCTTTAACCTCTTAGTGATTTCTATTACTGCTTACATCTTTATTTAATTTTTAGTTATTTTATTTTATTTAATTTTATCTTTAATGTTATTCAAATAAATTAATATTAAAAAAATTTTGGTGCATCTTCATTTAATTTTTAGTTATTTTATTTTATTTCATTTTATTTTTAATGTTATTCAAATAAATTAAGATTAAAATAATTTTAGTAGCTAATAGGATATACAATCTTGCAGGACGATACAGGACGATACTCTACTCTGTATTATATTACTTTTTCCAACTAATACACTAACTAAATTACTTACCAAGTCTGCTATGCGTAGGGCTGATGTTTCACATTCTGGCTGCAGTTTCAATATATAAAAATGAAACCACAATGCAAAATCGACAGCATAGCACCAACATGTACAGTCTATTGAACCAATTAGCCTGGCGTGAGAGGTGATGCAGCCAAAACAGCACACATCCCATACAACCCTGAGTGAGAACTGTGCTTTCTTCATCTACAAAGTACAATAATCAACAACAAAAATATTGAAATTTCAATATCTTCCCAGATATTTTACAGTAACCTTAACCAAATATTCAAAACAAGATCCCATAATGTTTCATACCGTATAAATCAATAAATAAATGAGACAAATTTCTAGAAATGCCTTCTCACTCTTATCCAATAAATCCTAGGATACAAATTTCTCTTGTATCTTTTTGTAATCAATTGCAATAAGATGCCTTCTTCTCTTGGAGCCTTCAAAAACATCCTCCACATGTTGAACTAGTAATTGGGAGCGGCGGGAACACATTCCTACCTATCACTTTGAAATAAAACCGATCAGCTTAGAGATTACAAAATTGGAAGTCTATCCCCACTTTGTTTTCTTTTCTTTTTCTTTCTTTTCTTTTTTCAAAAGACAAAAGGCATGAATAGAAAGCGAAATAATACATAGAGGACTTGAGAAAGGCAAGAATAGCTCAGCTGAGTAATTGTGGAATGAGGTAATCCTTCTAATCGCACAAGTGATTGCGACAAATATCAAGTGTTGGAGAAGTGAAACTCTGACCTGATAGGCAGTTTTTTTGCACTTATTGGAAAGAGAAAGGGAGGTATTCATATGGTGTTCGCTATTGAAGCTTATTAAGAAGGGCATATAAGAGGAGCACTCCTACTGAGACGTAAACCAGATCGACTTAACTGGAAAAGCTTGTCAAGAGTAAACTTTGCACAGTTGACTATAATTTATTGAGATATATTAACAAGAAACTTATAACGGCAGGCGATACCACATCCTCATGAGATATTGAATAATACTTTTACGTTATACATCAACTTAAACGGCGAACTTCAACACCTTGCCTTGCACTTCTGCTGCTACTCAAGGGAACAGAACTCTGACCTGAAAGTTGCAAATCAGAAAGGGGAACAGATCCAGTCTGAGAGAAAATTAAACCAACCGAACTACTGGAGGTGTTTCCCGAAGAAGGAATTCTGCTCAACAATGAATCCTTTTTGGACCCAGAAATCAATTCAGGCCGCAGATCAGAAGAAGAGGATGCAGGGGCCAGAGTGGATAGCAAAGACCCAACTGGGTAGGGAGCCACCGGCGTCTCTATGAGAGATGAAGCTGACGGACTATATCTCATTGCTCCCATTGGATGATCAAATTTGCAAGTGGCCCCAAACTTGCAGCGCCCGTTCTGCAAGTAGAAGGTACAAGGCTGTGCCCCCTGTTTTTCAAGAGAAAGAAAAAAATCATATATGAAATTACTATTTGCAGAAATGCATACTGAACACTGAAGAAACAGCATCATCATAGGCAATAAACAAGTGGTTCTTTTTCCTTTTTTTGGTTCAACAAATCAATACTGGACTGAATAGTGAAAAATAATTGCAGAATTAGGGTAATAAGATGAAGTAAGACGATGTTTGTCACATCAGTATCCAAAGACAAGCATACTGATCACCACAATCCACAAAACTGATCTCAAGATTAAAGAGCATTGTCAGAAAGTTCATTCCTAAAGAATCTCCAGGTTATCCCCATTTCCTAGTTATGCTAACTCGATGATATGCTCTCTACTTACAAGGCTGTGATGAGATAAAGAGTAAAGCATCTTAAGAAGAATATAAGAATATACTTTTCTACTATAAATTTTCTTTGAATTATGAAGATAATCACTTCATAAATCTAAACGTGACCTAATTACTCACAATAAGAAAAGCAAAATAAAATTAATAACAACTATATGATAGTGTACTCAAAGCAAGAACCTAGATGATATTCAAATATGCTAAAACATGGTCATTAAGATGGATTCTCATCAGGCCTCCCTGATCCATGTATCCACCCCACTCGTAGCTCATTGATTATATTAAGAGGAGGAGAAATCTAAAAACTCTTATATGTGAAACAAAAGTCTTTTGTTCTAAACATTGATACTTCTCACCTAAATAACCAAACATTTCCAAAAGGTATTGTTCCTGATTGTAATACGATACACCTCATGGTCTAACAACACAAAGCCTTTCACAGAACTTCGAAATGCCAAGGATTATTTTCATTTTACAAAATTAGTGTAATCCTGTGACTGAAAAATGAAGGCAATCGTGCATGATACTGACCACCATGAAACAATACCCTTTTCAACTTTAGATGAAAAAATAAATACAAAAGGGGAATTTTCCGGCTCAAGTCTCTGTTAAGCAGATGAACAACGGGTACAGAGATCAAGTGCCAACATAAAGCATCATAGAAGAACAGGAGTAAATTCATACCGGACGCAGAGGGAGACCAAGTGGGCTGAGGGCACAGTTTGTTCTTGGCACAACCCTATCCCGAGGATGATGAAACCTGCAAGATGATCCAAACTTACAGTCCCCAGTTTTCAAGAAATACTGGCATTCAGGTTCTCCAGGTCTCTCTGGAAATGATTGTTCCATCTGGCCACTACTTGAAGGACCAGCAGATGAGGGCAAGGAGGGATAAGGCCCCGCAAGTGCAGGCATTGAAGAAGATATCTGAGTTACTCCATATAGAGAAGTAGCTCCAACTGCAGGTTGTGCACCAGGAGATAACACAGGACTTACAGGTGCCTACACCAAGTAAGCAGATGATAGCATAAGAAATGCATATCTTTTTGGGAATATCTCCGTGCAAAAACAATCATATCATACCGAGTAGGGATTCCAGCCAGAAAAAGGAACTACTCCCGGAGAAAAAAGCACTGGACCATAAGCTCCTTGCACATAAGAACTAGCTAAAAGCGGAGGCCTCGCCACCCTCAAGCTGGTGGATGCCCCCCCATACTGTTCAGCCATTGGAACTGTAGGAGACTGCACCGGTGGATAAAACTGAGGTGCAGATGCCGGCAATGATGTGCCAGCTGGTTGAGGATGATGGAATTTACAAGTTATACCAAATTTGCACTGCCCCGTTTTCAAATAGTAGGAGCATTCTCTCTCGCCCTGATATAATAAACACAAGTGAGCATTGTAGTTTAAATATGTCAAAATTCCAAAACATTACTTGAAACATTAATACCACAAGAAAAATTAATAAAAGAATTCGAACCGGTCGTAGCGGGTATCCATATATATTCAGTGGAACATGACTCATGGATCCACCTGAATGTTTTGGGTGGTGGAATTTGCAGGATGCACCAAATTTACAGGTTCCAGTTTTCAAGTAAAACTGTTCATTAAGCAACAACAATACACTAAAAGGTAAAAGACCTTCTCAAATTGTATAAAAAATAACCAAACAAAACAGAAACTGTCTCAGCATATTTTCCAACAGCACTGCTTTCCTCTTTTACCTGACATAAGGGTTCCCCTGGCCGATCTGGATAATCCCCTGTAGCCCTTACGGCAGCCTCAACCTAAGCAGAGCAGAAAAACCAGCAGAAAGTGAGTACAATCCAATTTACACAAATGCTGCCTTCAGTAGCCATCAAAAGACCAAAATAGAAGAAATGAATCAAATTCCATATTTCAATCATAAACTTCTCATGTTGTGGTGCAGACTAAGACTGAAGCTTCATTTCTTGGTAGCATAAAATACAACAATTCAACATAGACTAAGTGAGTTCCCTGTCTTTTCCTCAGCTTACTGATTTAACAAACAAATATTTAAACAATATTAACACCTTATATTGAATGAGCAGATATGCACACTCAAATTTTCTATATCAAAACCTAAGCAAGAACAGTAATTACCCATCAAACTAAAAAAAAAACACAAAAAATAAGGTAATACTCACGTCTCAAAACATGTAATGCAAGAAATTTAGGCAAATAATCGAAACAATCATAATTACCGCAGCACGATTGCGAGGGTGATTGTAACGACACCTGTCACCATATCCACAGACCCCAGTTCGCATGTAGTACACACAGTCCGGCACGCCATGGCGCTGTGGGTAAGATTCGTTCACCTTCAGGTCCGATTGCCACATCGATTCTACATTTAACACAAATTAAAAACCTAATTCATAACCACATTACACCAAACCCTAGATATTTATTATTATTTTAAACAAAGGCATAGCCCAAAACGGCAAACGAAATGCGAGTGGAATCAATGGAACTGTACACAAACAAACCTTCGAGCCCGGTGGCTTGGTCTGTGGGGCTCCATTTAGGTTGGTGGCCCGATTGCGACCCGTTTCTAGACGTGTTGTTGCGACCGTACAACTCCATCGAACTTTTTTGTTAAAGGGGCTTGTATGTACAGTGACTAAACGGACTTGAAGATACTACGACGTCGTAGATATACTCAAACGTTCTAGAAGGATTGGTAGAGTTCGATCGAGTGTCTATTGAGTTGTTTTGTTGAATAATAATAAGAAAAAAGAGAAGAAGAGGAGAGATGGAGATGCTTTCACTGTGATGGAGCTTTTTGTTCTCTCTCACTCTCTCTCTCTCTTAATACCGTACGGTCTGGTTTTGTGCCTTCTAGCTTTTGTTTTTTAATTTTAACTTAAATTCTTTTTTTTTTCTTTTTTCATTTCATTTTTGTGCCTGTTTGTTTTCCGATACCCGCCAAATGAAGAACCCGGAAAGGGTAATCTTCGCGGAATTAACTTACATCGTGGTTTTGGACTTTAAACAGGTAACCGACACTGACCGTGGATGAAATTACTCCTTTACCCCTGATATTCTTCTTGGCAGTGGGAGTTGCTGCTTGTGCGACAAGAACTGGACTCTCAGAGATTTCGTCGATTGGGGAGTGGGGGCGTTAGAATATGGGACAAAGTTGTAATTTGGCTTTACGGTTCTATCTTTTAATTTAGGCCTGTTCTGTCTTTATTTAGGCGTCTTCAGTCAAGGGCGCGTGGATATTTTAATTCGAGAGTCCGTAGACGCAATAGGGTTTGTTTCATTGCCATTGCCAGCTACTCTGCCTAGGCTTTATCCTTTTGCATGCTGAAATCCTTGAACCATAATTAGCGTTTGTGTGGTTGCCCTCCCGCTACATTATTTTTTAATTTATTGTTAACTTTTTGGTGGTTACTTCAGCAAATTTGATTAAAAATTTAAATTATCTAATACAGATGATGCCAAATTGTATTTCGAATTTTTAATTTTCAACTTAAATATTTTACAAAAGAATTAAGGAAAACTCACGAAAGGAGATTGTTATCTTATGATACATGATTTTTCCACAATCGTTGAATAAAAATTCAACGGTTAAGGAAATATAAAATTATATATCATATTATTTTTATAATTATTAGATTTTTATCTAACGACTGTAGAAGAATCATATATGTTATATGATAATGTAATATAACTAAAGTCCCCATGAAATGGTTAAAATATTATTCCCATGTATAGCAAATGGTCCAACTTAAAACTTTTTTTTTAGTTAAAAAAATATTTTAGATGATAATATTCAAGTATAATTGACCGGCTAAATGCAATTAACGTTCTATCAACTGCAGTCAAACGTGCAGTCACTTATATATACTATTCCAAAATGATCTATTTTTACTACAAATGCATAAAAAAAAAAAGTTCAGAGTTATACCATATTTATAAATTGACGTTAGTTTTTTTTGTTTATTTTTATAAATTTATAAAAAAAATATATGTTTACGTGTGAATGAAAAAAATAAAATATTTTTTTAAAAAAATAACATTACGAGTCAGATATTTATCAAAATTTAATTTGGAGTTTTCTATTTAGCATCTAATGTTTATTCTCAAATATGAGAGAATCCACCATCATGCATGAGAACGGACAAGAAATAGTTTTTTAACCACTGAGATACACTTGATTTAACATCTTTACTTGAGACTAATGATAGTTCATAGTTGGTAATATTTAATTAAACACGTGACGGAAGATTTTAGTATTTACTTTAAGACTAATGATAGTTGGTAATATTTGATTAAACAAGTAACTGAAGATTGGAGTTAGGTGATGATGTAAAATAGTGTGAAATGTGAATTGATGCTTTGCTTTAACGACATATCGATGTTGGGACAACATGCCCCTGTGAGAGAGTTGATTCCAGGTTGTGCTGCCGTGGGATGAGATGTGCAAGAGAAAAGCCTACTTTTTTGCTTTTAGGGTGATGTCTTGTCTTTATTCCCATGCATCTGAAAAAATTTCATCAAGCGATGGTAAAGTGAAATGTTCTTATTAGCCGCCATGACCCGGTTGGTCAACCCGGTATCTCATGCTTAGCTCGTCCGTTGAAGCTGGTTTAATTAATTAATCTCTTATTTATTAGTCCAATATGTTTTTTATTTTTATTAAATATTTTAAAATTCAGGAATCAATGCGCAAATGGCTCGCCTAATCTTGTTCCGCGAATATTTTGGTGAGATCGTCTATCAGTGAATATCTATTAAGAATTAATTCAATAATGATTAGCGGCAGCGCTCCCAATTATTGTTATGTTTATATGCTCGTGGACACACATATATATGAGAGGGGATATTTTATTTTTTACTTAAAATTTTGAAATAAATTTTGAATTATTAAATTTAAGCTGTACAAAATTAAAAGTTAAAATAACATTTAATAATGACCACAATTAGATTTTTTTTTAAATTAACGGTTTAATATTTATGTGAAAAGTTTTAAATTTTAAATTTAAGTTAGAATAATCTAACCCTATAAACCTAGGTTAGAATAACTAACCCTATACATATAATAATGTTCTAATAAAAATAAGAAATCTCTTAAGAGTTGTGATAGGGAGAGAGAGAAATGAGAGAACCATGAGAGAAACGTCAGCAATTTAAAAAAAATGAATAAATTTTACTTTTTTTTTTTTTGTTCATATGTAAATTTAATAACTCAAGTAATTCGCCAAATTTAAAGCTTTGAGAGAAATGTATCATGGGGTTAAGCGAAAGCAAACGTTGAGGTTTTTGGCTGATACAAGTGTAAGTTGAGTCTGGTAGAAACATTTATTTATTTTTCAAATTTTATTAAAATTATTGTAAATTTGAAATGAGTTAATAATAATAAAATTTTTATAATTAACAATGAATTAAAGAAAATAAATATTTCCAAATAAAATAATAACTAAAGAAAATGAAGCAAATAAAAGTTTAGATATTTAATTTTTTATTACTAGATTCTCTAATTCAAACGCTTTTTTTATTAATTAACCCTTAAAAGAGAGTTTATAATTATAATTTTAAGTATTTTTGATTCATTATTAATATATCAATTAGAGATTTAAGTTTTTTTAATTATTTGTAAATTTAAATTTATTATTCTAATTTATAAATTTATTTTTAAAAAAAACAACTTCAGCCTGCCCAGGGCTTTTTTCCTAAACTCTTGTCCGGACCCTCATGCAGGAGGCCGAAGCCAAAGCTGGCAGTAATGGTCGGACTAAACCCGAGCTGTTTTGGCATCCCTAATTATACAGACATACAAAGAGAGGTTATTTCAGTTTAAAATTTTAATTCAAATTCTGAACTATTGATCTCATGCAATCTAATAGTAGATATTGAAAGTTAAAATAACATATAATAATGTCAATTTATCTATCATTGGATTGCATGAAATTAATAGCTCAAAATTTGTGTAAAAAATTTTAAGAAAAATTACACACAAAAAAAAATTTAAACATATACACACACATAGCATATTCAAGAAACATACTTTTTAAACACAAATTTAGATATAATATTATGACTATTAAATTAGAACTAATCAAAGGTTCATATTAAAGTGACACGACTTTTTTAACTTTTCAAAAACTAACAAATTAATGTGGTAGGTTATCATATAATAATAATTACCACTCATTCTTCTCTCTTTTACTAAGTACATTTTTTCTTTTTCTTTTATAATATTACTCTATTTTGTCTCACTAAAAAAATTTCATATACTTCAATAATACAAAATCTTATATTAACTATTCAAACACCTCGCCTCCCGATAAAGTATAATTTCAGAAAAATTGGAAGACATATCAAGCAATCCTCACACAATATCTAGCAAGTCAATGATATTCTTTTGCCTTTATTTTTTTGGTTACTTTCAGCTATTTATTTATTAATTAATTCACATGGTTAACGTGATTGGAAAAAATCTTTAAAGCCAATGCTATTTCTTTAAAGTTTTTAATGCTGCATTCATGTCTTTAACTTACTATTTACTTGATGATCTTTGAGATTGCAGTTTTAGTTATTTTTTAAGAAATAAATATGTCAATCATATCTATTATAGGATCCGGCCACGGTACTACAGTTGTACCGTAACATTACTTTTGTCTTTTGTGCCAGCATAACTGTAAATTTTCATATAACCATTTTCACTCATTTCTATTTAAACTTTTCTTCATAAATATTAAGTTATTTTCTACTGTATCCATATGAATATTTTAGCTAGCACCTTATACTATTTACTATTTATAAATTTTTATTCTATATTGCACATGTATCATAATAATCCCTCTCTTTATCACAATACCCGCGAACTCAACTTGGATTTCGTTTCCGTTTCTGGCCACTCCGTTGGCCATGTTTGGTACCGATCGTAAGCTCGTGTGACGCTAGTCATCTTTATGTCATCCTTGGCGCAAAAAGAACTGGGTCGACCCGAACCCGCGAACCCAACCCAGATTCCGTTTCCATTTCTGACCACTCCACCGGCCAAGGTTGGTATCGATTCGAAAGCTCATGCGAAGCCGACCATCTCCATGCCATTTTTGTCGTCGGAAAGCGTTCAAAAAGCTGCCGATCGAAGCCGTGAAAAGCTACGGAATCGCCGCTTCAATTCACTGCAATTTCGACAGTTTCCGATGATGCCACCATTTAGGTTTTGTTCCTCACAATTCCCTCTCGCTTTTCCGACCAATCACAACCACCAGGGGAGTCGATTTGCCGTTGATCGGCCATTGAAGGATTAACTTAATATTTGTGAATAAAAATGAGTAAAAGGTGTTTTATGAAAATTTACAGCAATGCTGGCACAAAAGACAAAAGTAGTGATACAGTACCAGTGTAGCTGAATCCATATTATAGATGAATAATATTTCTATTTACAACTTTTTGCTTGTTGTATATACATTTTTTTTCTTCTTTTTTGTACTTGGTGATCTTCTTTTTTATGAAACATTAAAATGTCATTTTGTAAGAGATGACCTATTTTATTTTGTGGGAGCTGAGTGCCGGAGTTTTACCCATAACTATAAAAATTATGTAGTTCATTAAAAATTTTCAAGCATAATACACTGTGAATCACAAACATGAGATATGATGCAGCTACCAGAGTACGCAAATGGGAGAAATAATTTAATAAGATAGGCTTAATAATTGAAAAGTGACAAAAGAGAAAATATATTAAGAGAAATAAGTATGAACAATAATTTATTATTATACAAGACCTATAACATTAATTTGTTAGTTTTTAAAATTAAAAAAAAAATTGTATTAACTTTAATCTTAATCCTTCATTAGCTATAATTTAATTGTCAGAATATTATGTTTAAATTTATGTTTTATAAATGTATCTTGAACCTACCCCTTATATTTTTTTTGGTGTATTAAACTATCTGACATCCAAAGATCACATTAGGCCATGACTAATCTAAATTCGAGTCGGGTAGGATTACTAGAGTGGCAAAGCTCTCCCAACATGTATTTAACGTAATTGCATTTCCAACCCCGTGGTTCTCCTACGCGGGTGTCTGTGTTAGTTTCAAAATGCAGATATTAATTTGTGGCCGTCCGATAAATCCAATGGTTTCAAGTATTTTAGAGACTATTAATATGGGTCCCACCTTCAGCATTTTTAACCTTTTTTTTTTAGAGGAAAAAAGTAAGTTAACATGATGGTACTTTAATAATTTTGTTTGGAGAGAAAATTAGCAAGTTCACATGATTTTCCTTCTCTTTCACTCAATCTCAATCATCAAAACAAAATATTTTAATGAATGAAGGTAAAACATTTTTCTTCCCTTATCAACCACATTCCTTCTTCTCCGTAAGTGACTAAGTGTCCAGATTTCAGTTTTTTTTTTTTTCATTTTTTCAGCTTCTTTGAGCAAATGTGGTCACTGGATTTTTTGACTCGGGTGACTTGGTACTTAGTTTGTTTTTTCTTGGTTGACTCGGTACCTAGTTGATTTGTTTTGGTTGACTCGTGTTGAGTTTTAGCTGCTTTGGTTAACTCACCGAGTTGTGTTGTGCTTGATTATTTTTGTAAACTTGGTGCTGAGTTTGATTTTCTTGTTGCGAGTTGAGTTGTTTTTTACTGACATGGTACCAAGTTAATTTCCTTTCTTCTTTCAATTTTCTTTAAATGATACTGGGCCTTTGTTTTCTGTTTCAGTTAATGGATTCTGAGAATATGGGTGATTAGTCAAGTGGTAGGGAAACTTTGCACACACCTAATGTAGCTTCTGACTATAAGCCACATAAAGGGCAAGACTTTGATAATTTAGAAGAAGTTTTTACTTTTTACAACAAATATGCTAAGGAGGCTGGTTTTAATGTTAGAATTCATTCTAGCCGAAGAAGCAAGGACTATACCGACATAATGAGGAAGGAGTATGTGTGCTTTAAAGAAGGAAAATCATTGCAATCAAGTGCTTGTGTGGATAGTGGGTCGAAAAGGCATCGACCTATAGTACGTGATGGTTGTGGTGCAAAACTTGCAGTGGTGAAGTCGAAATTGGGTAAATATGTGGTTAGCATATTTGTTGAGAAGCATAATCACTCTTTAACAACACCTCGAAGAAGACATCTACTGAGGTCTCATTGGTCTGTTTCAGAGGTGAAGAAATGCTTGAGTCAACAGTTTGCATCAGTGAATATTCCAACACATCAGCAAATTAGTCTTTTTGAATTACAAGCTGGGGGCTTGCAGAGAGAT
The DNA here is from genome assembly GCA_030449925.1 of Citropsis articulata. Lineage (NCBI taxonomy): Eukaryota > Viridiplantae > Streptophyta > Magnoliopsida > Sapindales > Rutaceae > Citropsis > Citropsis articulata. The sequence goes on along the minus strand of JASUUH010000184.1, from coordinate 6,127,459 downwards.
ATTTATAATTATGAAAGAGATTGGCAGAATGAATTAAAAGGGCATGATGCATCTTTGTTGTATGACCATTTTCTATTTGAGCAAGAAAAACATTTTTTTTTCAAAATTAAGTCTGGATCTGATAATCGAATAACTGATTGTTTATGGGCTGATGCAATAAGTCGACGAGCATACAAGTTTTACAGAGATGTGGTTGTGTTTGATACCACGTATAACACGAATCGTTATGGTATGATTTTTGCACCATTAGTTGGAGTGAATAATCATGGTCAAACTACTTTTTTCGGTAGTGCATTTTTTAGTGATGAGACTACAGAGTCATTTGTTTTGCTATTTGAGCAGTTTAAGGAAGCTATGCCAAGTGATAACCCGAAAATGATTATTACCAATCAAGATCCTGCAATAACAAAAGTTATTCATCAAGCCTTGCCAAACATTTATCATAGATTTTATAGTTGGCACATTTTAAACAAATTTTCTGAAAAATTAAATACATTGGTGTATCGGGATCATTATCGGCACTTTCAAAAATGCATTTGGGAATAAAAAACCACCGAAGAGTTTGATGCAATGTGGATGAATGTTGTTGAGAAAACAAATTTAATTGAAAATGTCTTGTTACAGGGAGTGTATCAAATCAGATCAAAATGGGTGCCTGTATATGTCAACCATGTGTTTTCAGCTGGAATGTCAAGTAGCCAACGTGTTGAGAGCAATCATGCATTCTTCAAGAGGTATGTTTCGAAAAAAAATTCACTTGTTGACTTTGTTTTTCAATTTAATCAAGCACTTGCACGACAGCATCATGAGGAGCTAATACTTGACCATAAAGACATTAATGAAAGGCCATTGTTGAAATTGCCATTAGATATGGAGAAACAAATGGCTGGAGTTTATACACGTGATATTTTTTATAAGTTTCAATTTGAATTATGGGATAGCTTGTCATATCTGATTGAGTTTGTGAGTGAGAATGAAGAAAGTAGGATATATAATGTTGTGAGTGAAAAAAAAAGATGTTTGTGATGTGCACAAAGCTGTTCATGACAAAAACATAAATTTTGTTTCATGCATTTGTAAGAAATTCAATAATGAAAGTATCCATTGTAAACACATTGTAGCCTTATTGACGAAATTGCAAGTTACTTTGTTACCTGATGCATATATTTTGAGGAGATTAACTAAAATAGCCAAACTAAATAAGGTTGTGGATGACGATGGAGAAGAAATAAATGATTGTAAAGACAAATCGTTATTCTTGAGGAGGACCAACTTGTTTCATTTTACTTCAGAGGTGATTGATAAAGTTGTTTCAAGTGAAGAAGCAAGTCAGATGTTCATTGATAGCTTAGAAGGTCTACAGAAAAAAGTTAAGTCAATAATAAATAGTTGTAAAAATGGGGGAGTTTTAGGAAAAGATAGTTCTATTCAACAACCATAGTTCAATGAACTAGATGAAGTCAAGTTTAAAGGGTGTGGCAAACAACTTAAAGGAGGAAAAGAAAAGGCAAAGGAGAAGGCGAAAGAGAAAGGTAGGCGTTGCAATGGATGTGGACAAGTTGGCCAATCCAATGATAAAAGAAACTGTCCAACGCTCCTTAATAGGTAAATATATCTTCCATTTGTTATAGTAATTCTTTTGTGATTTTGTGTATTTTGCTAATAAGTTATTTTTTTTATATGATTTAGATCTATGGTGGATAAGGAACCAAATTTGAATTTGTTGAATTCAGATGATGGTAGCTACTCCTACTCTTCCAAAAGTAGTATTTGTTTGTTAAAATTTGAATTTGCAATTGGCTATATTAGATTTATATGAATTTAATATCTCTTATTAGAAATATGATTAATTAATTCTTTTTGTTTGACTTACTTTATAGGATGATGGATCTTTTATATGGTAGATGTCAAATTATGAAGATTGTTGTCGTTTAAAGGATACCATGAAGAATTTTATATGCATTGTTGCACTTTTTTGTTTGTACGAATTAAAATCATCATGACTATTTGCAAATTTTGGATCCATTCAAAATCAAGTGTAAAGAACAAAATTCTAAAATTAATATACACTTATTTTTTTGATAAGAATATTCACTTGTTAACTGCAAATAAGTTCTCATATTTCTAAGATGGAGAAGTACAAGAAAAAAAAAATTTAGTGACCAGTTAACTAAGAAAAAAAAAATTCAGTACCAATCACCCAAATACAATAATATATTGGCTGCCTTTGCGCAGATAAGCAGAAAAGAAGAAAAAAATTGAAATCTGGGGCTCATAGCTTTGTTGGAGCTTTAGTTGATTTTCTTCGTTAAGAGTTCTTCGCTTTGCTTCGATGCAGTGATTTGATTTTGTGATAATGATTGAGATTGAGTGAAAGAGAAAGAAAATCACGTGAACTTACTTTTTTCTTCTAAAAAAAAAAAACATGATTAAAGTACCACTTGAACTTATTTTTTTCCTCTAAAAAAATGATTAAAAATGCTAAAGGTGGGACCTATATCAATAGTCTCTGAAATACTTGAAACCATTGGATTTATCGGACGGCCACAAATTGATATCCGCATTTTGAAACTAGCACGGACGCCCGCGAAGGAGAACCACTGTATATATATATATATGTGTGTGTGTGTGTGTTCAAGAGACATAATTTTAAACACAAGTTTAGACATAATTTTATGATCACTAGATTAAAAATAATTAAGGGTCCAGATTAAACATGACATGCCTTTTTTAACTCTGAAAATCAATAAATTAATGTAGTGGGTCCTTTCCAATAATCAATAATTGCTCGTTCCTCTCTCTCATTTAATGTATTTCTTTTTTCAATTGTTATGCCCTCTTTCTTTTTTCAATTGTTATGCCCTCTTTCTTTTTTATATTCATCTTTTTTCTATGAATCACGGTACTGGGAAAAAAATCACTTTTCATATACACAAGTGCCTTATGCCTGGAAATTTCTTGTGTACGGCAAAAAATTTATATGGATAAAACTCAGTTGTTACAAAATAAAGTAGTTCATCTCTTATAAAATAATATTTTAATATTCAAACATGTTCAATAAATAAAAAAATTCCAAAGCACCAAGTACATAACCAAAAAAAAAAAATTGTATCTCATCAATAAAAGTGCTACACTTCAAAATTTGACCATTAGTGAAGACGTTATCAATTTATTTTTACCTCCTTCATGCGCCTGCAAAAATATCAAAATAAATTGTGTTATATAGTATATACTCAATAAAAATGATTCAAAATAATAATTAATGCACAATTCATTCTATTTTTCTAAAGAATAAAATTGTATTTTTTTTAAAAAAGACAAAAATATATATTTTTAACAAGATAAAACCATACATGCTCTAACAAACTACCGTCCTTCTACACTAACATTTTTCTATTACAATTAGCTCACGAACAGTGTTAGGAAAAAAAAAAGGTGATAAGAAATTGAACTCACAAAATTTGCGCCTAGCATCGCTATTCATAGCTTGATCCAATTTTGATTTCTCCTCAAGGCCTGCAATTTTGATGGAAACGGATTAACAAAAACTAATAAGACAAGATGAAAAATTTGAAACAAAAACAAAAAGGAAAGAATAAATAATTAGTACATGGGTTATTTCACTCAATTTTTTTTTTTTTTGGATTCAAACGACAAATTCGTTTGTCATGTCCTAACTTGTCACATAAGGCACAAAACATTTTCTTCTTATTTTGGGGTAACTCAATGCCACTTTTCAATATGCCCTCTCTCTTTCTACCTTTAGTTTGTGAGATATTATGATCTAAAAACAACATACCAGATAATTGTGTATCAATAGTTGGATCATCTCTTTTTGGGGAGTTAATAGTTGTATGTTGAGATACCTCTGATAACTTTTTAGATAATTCATTGATGGCATCCATATAAATCATAAATGTTTCATTAGATGATGCAAGAATACAAGCCAATTTTGTGGCATGTTGACACATGTGAGTAAGCCTTAAAGTCTCTGATTCTTGAACAACATCATCTTGTCCCAAATATTTTGAATCCATAATTCTAAATTTGTTTGCCTCTTGTTTCTATCTTGAAAAAAATGAAATGATCTGGTATCAAATCAATATCTAATCGAACAAATGCTTTCAAAATATGTTTGCAAGGTATTCCCATAAACTCAAACTTTTGACATTCGCACATAGCCTTGTAATTTTGTAGACTTAACTTGACCACAAATTCTTCAAATTCACCGAACTTTGTTATCACCGAGAATACTTGATATTCCTCATCACATTCTTTTTCTTTAATTTGTATTGATTAACTTGACTCCACTCATCTTTAAACTTGTTGAAAGCATTTCTTGTATATAACTTGGCTGCATGTTTTAAAAGTAATTCCCCGTCACTCACAATGCGATACTTATGTTCAGATTTAAAATCTTCATCACTTTTTTTTCCATGATCTTTTTTAATGCTTGCTTATATTTGTCAACGAACTCTCTAAGATTTGTTGTTGAGGTAACAAAGGCATCAAAAAAAGAATTAATGCTTTCATTACGCCCAGTAGTATTCATTCCAGTAAAAAATATAGCACAATTATAAATAGGCACCCAAGAACCTCGTATTTTGTAGAGACGATTCAACCACTCATTAACTTTTAGTCCATTTTCAACCATAAGTGTCTGCCACCTTCTTTAAAATCCTCAATCTTGTATGTCGACATAATACAATTTTTCATTGCAGCCTTGAATTTTGACTTCTTAAAATACAAATGAGATAATTTTTCAACGAACTTTTTTTTAATATGCCAAAGACATAAACGGTGATGAGTATTTGGAAAAACTTTTGCAATTGCTCATTTCATTGCCAAGTCCTGGTCAATAATGATAGAAATAAGGTGACGTCCTCCCATAGCTTCAAGTCATGTTTCAATTAACCACAAAAATGTTCCCTCTGTCTCATCTTGTAAAAGAGCACATCCAAATTGTATCGACTGCAGATGATGATTCACTCCTGTAAATGGTGCGAAAGGCAAATCATACTTATTAGTCCTATAAGTGGTGTCAAATATGACTATATCCCAAAAATATTGATAGGCAATACGTGATCGAGAGTCCACCCAAAAGAAATTAACTGCCCTCCCACTTTCATCACATTGGATTGATAAAAGAATATTGGATTTTCAGCTTGCTTTTGCCTAAAGTAAGTAAGAACTGACTGAGCATCTCCTCCATCCAATTGTTTATGTCGAACATTTCTCAAGTGATTATAACAATCTCTACTATCGAAACCAACTTGCACACCATTAAGAACTGAACAAACCTTTCCGATTTGCAAGTTTTCTTTTTGAAATGTCTTTGTCAAATTTTTAGCCACGGTAGGCATATACTTATTTGACTTCATTTTCATTTTTCTTACTAGAATAACTACTCTATGATTGTGAGTACCCTTAAATACTGAAACTCTCCATTTATTAGATAACTTATCATGTACAATCCGCATTCTAGCTTCACAACCACATTTGACAGTTGAACATCTCCTATTTACTTTGCTTACACTCTCTGTCCCATTAGTTTCTTCAGTATCCTTATGTTTCTTATGTGTTGAAAAATATTTTCCTTCATGTACACACACAAATTGCATACTACTTACCTCATTTAAACCTCTTCTTGTCTTGGATGAAGTCCGAGTTCGAATCTAAAATCCTTCTTGTCGACCATAGTCTTCATAATAGCTTCGGGCTTCTTCAATTGTTTCAAAGAACATCCCCACAGATTGTGCTTTTATTTGCTCAGCACCACTTTTAACCACCTAAATTAGATTTAATATATTACATTATGATCAAGTTATTGTATATAAAAGAAACTAAAACGTGTAAATTGAAAGATATATTGATAAATAACATTGATTTCAAAACTTGTTTCCAATCTTGCAAACGAAGCAATGGATAAATAAATAACTAATTGAAAGAAAGAAAAAAAAGAACATAATTGCTTACTGGAAAATATCATGTGAGGGCTGCTTGATATGTTTTCTACTTATTCTGACATTATACACTTTTTAGGGATGAAGTTTTGAATCTACTCTTGTGTATACTAAAAGTTTTTTTTTTCCCAATACCATGATTCATAAAAGGAAGATGAATATAAAAGAGAAAGAGGACATAACAATTGAAAAGAGAAATACATTAAATGAGAGAGAGGAACAGACAATTATTGATTATTGCAAGGGATCCACTACATTAATTTATTGATTTTCATAGTTAAAAAAGGCATATCATGTTTAATTTGGACCCTTAATTATTTTTAATCTAATGGTCATAAAATTGTGTCTCTTGAACCTAGCCATATATATATATATAAGGGAGCAATGTGCTGAAACGTCATTTTATAAATACATTAAATTATTTTCGGGAATAGCTTGAATCTATGATAAAAAAGCTTGAACATTGATCTCACTCAACAGCAAGTCCAATCTCCGAAATAAGAAAGAATTATTGCATTGGCAGAGCATTTATCGTGGTCTATTCATCATTCATCCTAGTTCCTAGATAACGAAAGGCTAAGATTGTAACTTCACTAAATCATTGATTGTCCTTTCTTTGTAACTTCATTGAATCATTGATTGACATCAATGGCTAATTGATTTTTGTCTATCTAATTCTCAATTAAGATTCTCTAAAATATTGTGCGAGATCTTTAGTGTGCATATTCTAGGAGAACATGCATGGCAAAAAAGTCTGATTTGAATTTTGATTTAGGTGGCAAAAGTTCTACCAAGCCCGGCCCAAGCTCACCAGCCATGCCTGTTCTACTGCATGGCCTAAAATCAGAAGTATATATACTGATAAGAACAGAAAGTTCCTGACTTCATTGTTAATTTATAAATAAAAAATAAATTTAATTTAAATAAAAAAAGAAAAAACTCAAAATACCAAATTAGTTTAATTTTTAATATTAAGATTTGTTATTTATTAGGTTATATTACTAATAGTTTATGATTTCACTATTATTTTATTATATATTAGATGATTATCTTTAATTTAAATATTTTTTCTTAATTTAAAAATATTTTATAATCAGTTGGCCAGCCATCAGATGATGACGCCTAACACCCACTGATGAGATTTCTGCCACCAGTTCATAAATTGCCATCCCTAGCCTGATTGACCTGACCCAAATATTTTGGGCTTTAATTCGAATTTAAAGATTTTGGATTGAGTTTGAATTTAAATGTAAAGACCCGATTAAAATTCGGGTCAGGGTTTGGACCCTAACTGCCCCGGCATTCAAAATAAAAAAATTTATTTATATAATTTTTTAAGACATAATTTTAAATTTTCTTTATTTTATTATTTATATAATTATATGATTGAGACTTAAGTAATTTTGATGTTTATGTTATGACTTAGGAGAATAGTGCCCGAAGGACACCCTTACTCGTGTAGAAATTAGATTGAAATTAAAAAAAAAAAAAAAAGAGAGAATAAAAGCCTACTGCAGTGCAGTGCAAATACCCACAAAACTAAACTGTCTGGCAAACCGGAAATTGGAAATGTAACCTGTTACCGGAGTTAATTCCACGTCTACCATATTCTAGAGATTGGATATACGAACCTTAATTTCCGGGCTACACTAACCACGTACCCAAACAGACCTCAAACGGAAAGACCTCCAAGTAACAACACCCCGTCAGTCTGGTGACGGTCATAAATAAGTAGCATTATCATCAGTTCCCTCCTACGCGAACTCTGTGGTCATATTGCGTTAAGCGCTATTTTCAATATCTTCATAATTTTACCACATAAAATTTCAAAATTCGTGCGCGCCTCTTCAGAAAAATCGACCATGAATAGCTTAACAATGCTCTCAACAGCTCGAATATATACGCCACTAAATCAGTCCCCTCAACGACAACGATTTGGCGGTTCTCAGTCAAAGAGAAATGTCGTGTTTCCCTCGCCGTCATTCAGAACTCCGAAACTCATTTGCATGGCGGTGTGTTTAATTGCGCTTTACATATAAAACTAAAAATAAAACGAAAAAGAAATAGAAAATTTAGTTGATTTTTCGTTTGTTTTGTCAATAAGTGACAAACTTTTTTTTTTTTTGGCGCTTTTCAATCAAATTTGATTACACGTGATGAATTGCAGGAGCCTTACTTGATAACGAAACTGGAGTCTGCTGAAAAGACATGGAAGGATTTATCGGTATGGTTATGTGTTTGTGTCATTTACAAGTGTTTTTGATGTTGCCATTTGCCTCGATAATTTGAAGTTTCACGTTAGTTTGTTTTTTTTAGGGGAATTACATGAGACTATTGTTGATATTACAATTCATATTTTATGACATTACTATAATGATATTGACAATCAGACTAAATTCATAAATTTTATATAGCACTGTTTAGATTTTTATCCTCTTTAATATTCATATTCGAGAGACGTATACTCCATTCACATTCCGATAGGAGAAGATTACTTTCACTCAAATTGAGGAAGGAAATTAAATCTCCACAATACGTTGTGGGGCTTAAACTCATTGTGAGGACAAAGTTCTCTAACGACTCGGCTGCTGAGTGGCTAAAAGTTTGACGTTAGTTGTATGAATTAGAACCAGTGTCACTTGGAATACTGGTTACTAACTCTTTTAGAAATTTTGCACCTATTTGTGAACCTGAGATCAATGATTATGTGGGCTGCTTTGCTTGTTAATAAAGTTGTGTCTGGGTTTCATGAAACAATGTGTTGTAGGTTAAGCTAGCTGATCCGGAGGTTGTATCAAATCCAAGTGAATACCAAAAGCTGGCACAGTCCATGGCAGAGCTTGACGAGGTGCATCTTGCTTATGCTCATTCTAGGTGTTAGAATTCACTTATCCCAGATTGTTCAACATATGCATGCTGACATAATTTTACTTTGCTTTTTTCATGGACTAGGTTGTGTCAACTTACGGGAAATTCAAGGATTGTGAAAAGCAGTTAGAAGAGTCTAGAGGTAACTCCTTATTATGTGGAAAACTTTTACAAGAATTTTTTTGTTAATAATCTTTCTTACTCTTTCCTATACTTTGTATGCCAGCTTTGGCAAAAGAAAATGGCAATGATGAAGAAATGGCTGAGATGATAGCATCTGAAATCAAATCTTTATCTGATGAACTTATAGGCCTTGAGGAGAAGCTTAAGGTTTCTACTTGAATCTATATCTATATTTCTTAATTTAAGGTGTATGCATCAGTCTCACTATAAATGAGTTCTTTTAAAGTTTAAGTTTGCTTGATTGTTCTTGAATTACTGTCCCTTTACCTAGGTACTGTTTCCATCAGTTGAATAAATCTAATGGCAATAAACTAATTCACTTGAATATCTGTTATCATTTATCAAGTTCTTCAATCAATTACAATTTCATTCTTTTCATTTATTATTTTGCTTAGTTGTTCTGCGAATTTTCCAGTTTTGTTATTTTTGGCTTTTCCCCAAATTTTGGGCTCTTATATTATCAATCATTCATTAATGTTTGCAGGTACTACTGCTTCCTAGTGATCCTCTTGATGCAAGAAATATAATGCTCGAAGGTAAATTTTATCATTCTTCTTAACTGTAGTGACTGATTGATATGAGTCTTTAAAAGGAAGTGATGGGTGCTACTCTGTTGCCTCAAGGATGGTTGTTTTTGCACTATTGCTTGGTGTGCTTTCCTCAAATTTCTTGGAAGGCCTGGTTACATATGACTTGCACTCCCCTATTTTTGAATTCTTGTGCAGAATTCCATGCTTTATTATCAGTTATTATGTATCATGTTACCCTAAAGAGCCTATTTTTTTCCTTCTCTTTTACAGTAAGAGCAGGTGCTGGTGGTGATGAGGCTGGAATATGGGCTGGTGACCTTGTAGGTACAAACTTTTTGGTCCTTCAAAATCCGTTGCGAGTAAAAGCTGCATTCTTTTTTTTTTCCTTCTGGTGGACAGTATAGTAAAATTTTGTAGAAGTATGTGACAAAAGTTAACTGCCCTAAACATTTCATGGGATTGACTTTTAAACATGTGGTATAGATTATGTTCTTGACACTGGTTTTTTCACCATGCTTGAAAATAGTTAGAATCCCTTGCTTCATGCCTAGTCTTTTTCAATTGAGAACACAAATTTCTTCTTGCTTTTCTTGTTTTTGCATCTGATTGGTGTTGAATCTTTGCATAGTGATGGATTTCTAAAGGATTATCTTTTGTTATTAAAAAATTCAAGCCATCATCAGTTTAGGAAAAAAATGAATAACAAATGATGTTGTTAGTGGAGTTCAGGGATTTAGATGAAATATTTTAGTTTGCATTCAAGTTACAAACATCTCTTTGAATTTCCTTTTTGGACACACCATGATGCACCTTCATTGTCTTGTTTTAAATCCTCAGGTCCGTATGTATCAGAAGTACAGCGAGCAGAATTCTTGGAAGTGCACACTGATTTCGAGCTCTGAGGTATGTTTAATCAAATATGTCAGTCATACTTAAGCTTTCACAATGGATGTTTTCCTAAATGCTGTAGTAGCTCAAGTTGCCGATACCATGCTGGGCATTTAGTTTAGGAACAAATCATTTTAAGGTTCAATATTGTATTGGATGCCTTGAGTTGCTTTGCATCAGCTCTCTTATTAATTTACCTGCAAAAACATTCATTTGGTGGCCTCTGATGTGACTGACAGAATTGTCCTTGATTTTAAGGCTGAGAAAGGAGGATTCAAAACTGTGGTGATGGAGATCAAAGGAAATCGTGTGTACAGCAAATTAAAATATGAGTCTGGTGTTCACCGGGTTCAACGAGTTCCTCAAACAGAAGCTCAGGGCCGTGTGCATACTTCTACTGCAACTGTGGCCATCATGCCTGAGGTATATATGTCTCATTTAGATATGGCCTAGGAAAGGTTATTCGTGCTATTTTTGTCATGTGTATGTGTGATGGCACTTAATTTGAGGCTTGCTACCTTTAACGTGTTGTGATATTTGCTTGTCTAACTTCTTAGTTTGATGATCCAAAGGATAGCCAAGTTGATTTGCCTCTTGCAGTCTAAGCAAGAGGTCAAGGGTTCGAGGTCAAGGGGATACATTTATGTCAGAGGTAGGTTAGGGCAGGGTGCAAGGAATAAGAAAAAAGGAAAAAAGAAAGACCCAATCTTTATAGTTTGTTGTCTTGGAGAATCTGGGCTCTACTTGAGTTTTTTTTCAAGGATATTCCCACCATCTGGAACCTGTTTCAAAAATGCCACTCATGTATCACTGTGGTTCCTTAAAATGTATGATTCTGATACATTTTGCTGGTCGTGCTTTTAGTTAAGAACACACACACACATAATGTCTGTGGTTGTAAATGCAGTACTTGCACTGTTTGTGTGATGTTTTTATTCTGTGTATTTTATTCATGGTTGAAGTGTGTGTTTGTGTGTAATTATAAATCTTTCTGCTTGTGCTATATCTGGATTTAGGCTGATGAAGTTGAGGTGGTTATTGACCCAAAAGACATAGAACTTACGACAGCAAGGTCCGGGGGTGCTGGAGGTATTAATAAAGGAAATTTGATATAAGATATTTTATCAAACGAATTCATTCTCAGTCTCTTCATTTTTCTTGAAGAAAAGAAAATCCCTCTTTAATTCATCTCTCTACATGGTTATCATGTAGGACAAAATGTGAACAAGGTGGAGACAGCTATTGATCTTTTCCACAAACCAACGGGAATCCGCATCTTTTGCACAGAGGAAAGGACTCAACTTCAGAACAAGACTCGTGCTCTTCAGTTGCTCCGAGCCAAATTGTGTGTATCAACTTTTCCATTTTCAATGACCATTTTGTATTTCATGATTAACTTTGATTATATTTTAAATTATTCCTTAACTCCCCTAATGTCTTTCGATGCTTCATTTGGTAAGACTGATCCATGAGAAAGGAAGATCTGTAAAATTTTGAATGTGGTTTTCCAGGCCAGAGTATATGTAGATTATTCTGCCGTTCTTTACCTAGTGTAAATAATTCTTTGCTAGTTCTTTAAGCTCCGTACCTAACTTTTAGTTATGTATTAATGACCTGAAATTTGTCCCTTCAATTTACTATCTTCGTACTATTACTAATCTGCTTCTTTTCTTGTTACAGGTATGAGATAAAAGTAAGAGAACAGCAGGAGAAGATTAGGACCCAGAGATTATCACAGGTATATGTTGTGCTCAGATGCTCTCGAATAAATATCACAGCTCCTAATGTTATTTGTACTGAATTAATGTGTTAAGCAAACATGATAAATTTTTAATATGCAGGTTGGTACAGGTGCTCGTGCGGAAAAGATACGGACATATAATTACAAGGTATGCTTACAGTATTGGCGGCCTTTTTTTTCTTTTAAATTTGTGCCTTGAGCTTAGTTTTATAGGTCCTCCGAATTTTTTAAATTGTGTGGATATCAGTGATACTTTTGAGATTTTTAAAAAGTAACTGAAACTAATCACCCTAGGAATTTTGAAACTAAAAGGCAAGAAATGCATAAATGCTGTATAAAAGGTATTTGACAAGTTAATCAGCATTGAAGTATAAACAGTGGTTATTCTGGTTGCTCTGAGATAGACTAATATGGATAGATAGTTTTTCAAAGTTGTGTGGTCTTTAATGAAATTGGAGATTACATGCAAGCTTATTACTTTTACTGTGCACTCCATTAGGACAACAGGGTTACAGATCACCGCCTGAAGATGAACTTTGAACTCACATCTTTTCTTGATGGCAACATAGATAATGCGGTTCAGGTATTATGATCTGTCATTGTGAATTTTTCCCCTCCCTCTCATTTTTGGGTTTATAAAAGCCCGAATTTTATTTATCTTGCTGTTTAGAAAGTCTTTGGTGAGAAAATTATCCCTGTTCACTGAAAGTCTTGCATCATGTAGGCTTGTGCTGCTATGGAGCAGAAGGAGCTTCTGGAAGAACTAGCCGAGTCTGTTGGTGCACCATCTGGCTGATTCGTACCACTTTGTAGTGAAACAACGAATGCCGGGAAGAGCCGAAGAGGCGGGGGAAACTCATAATCGGATAAAGGAAAACATATTTCTGCCACTGTGCAACATTATTGTCATGTACATGAATGTTGCGGCTCCGTGTCGACATTCTTTACATGGATGGCCGGCATTGTTTGAATGACATTATAAATCGGTTTCGAGAGCACAATGTGTTGACGGAATCAACAGTAATGATCTTAGGCATATGTAAAATTTGTATTCTCATGTTGGTTTAGTGCGCTAATGACAAAATATTAAATTGATTTCGCATGCCGTTCTATGAGTCAGCCCTACTTCGGAGTTTTAAGTTTAACCAATTGGTTTGTTTATGGGGTCAGGATCTTTTTCCTAATTTGATATTCTTTTTGAGAAAATTTTATTAACACGGTGATAGCTAATAAATTAAAAAATAAAAATAATTAAATTTTAATCACAAACTAATATTAAAATACAAGTGATATAATATTTGTAAAAAATTAAGAGCATTCATATTAGAAGAAGATTTTTATCTGTATGTATGTCAGAAGATGTTGAACTTGAATATAAGCTTGAATATAAGCTGTATAATTATCAATAAAAATATTTGAATGAAATGCTAATTCTATAGCGTTAATTTACGGCAAAAGATTCTTCAAAACAAGGAGTTCGGAGTTGAAACTCAAAGGACTCATCCAATGTTTTCCGGCTCATTGCTCAGAAATCCAGATGGGACACTTGTCAGCGCGTAAGCCACTCCAAAAGACAACAGCAACGGTCAAAACTAAGTGGAAGCTACCACATTTCACGTGTGACTCAGCACCAACCTCTTCCCAGAGCAGATGGCAAGTTTTGCAGCATGTGTAAGTATATCCTCTTTCCACTATAATAATTATAACTTTTCAAAGCTTTGTTTTCTCTATTTTCTCGACAATTCTTCCATGCTCAAAAGATTACTGTGCTCTTCCTCTCTCCATCGTTTTCTTTCTCACAAGACCAAACTATCATCGTTGCCAAGAAATTACTCGTATCCATTTAGAAGGCCTCCAGCGGTCATTTCGCGTCGACCAATTCACACATACAAAGTCGTAGCCATGGCTGAACAAACCCCAACATCAACTTCACATTCTCGCACCGAGCACACGAATCGTCTTGCTGCTGAGCATAGTCCATATCTTCTTCAACATGCCCATAACCCGGTAATTGGTTTAGCTAATTCTGTACATTAAATGTAAACAATAAGCGGTTCTTAGTTGATTTGATGTTGTTATTTTGTGAAGGTTGATTGGTTTCCATGGGGAGAAGAAGCTTTTGCCGAGGCACGAAGACGAGACGTACCCATTTTCTTATCAAGTCAGAATCTCTTCCTGCTTTCTGATAGTTTGTAGAATTGATGTACTAATGTGTAATTGAATTATTCATTTATGTCATTTGACTCATTTTTTATGTGATATGCTTCGCTCTTCGAAGTTGGATATAGTACCTGCCACTGGTTAGATTTCCTTACCCGTCGTTGGAAATTATTTAATGTCTCATAAGCTTTGAGAGGACTAACGTTGGGCTATTTAATGATTGACAAGGTGCCATGTAATGGAAGTAGAGTCGTTTGAGGATGAAGGGGTTGCAAAATTGTTGAATGATTGGTTTGTGAGCATTAAGGTGAGTTCACTGTGGCTGCTTAAAATCCTAATTTTTGGATGACTAGAACTTTGGAAGCCGTTGATTTTGTGTTCTAACACATCAGTGCAACAGGTCGACCGAGAAGAGAGACCAGATGTTGATAAGGTAAAGGAGTTTTATGTCAATAATAAGGCAATAAGTCTTGAAAATATTGTGAGCATTTTGGTGGAATAAGAATATTTACCGTGGATCAAGATTTTTTCTGACTTCAATTTCTCCAACCTTTCAGGTATATATGACGTATGTGCAGGCATTGTACGGCGGTGGAGGTTGGCCTCTTAGCGTCTTCCTTTCACCTGATTTGAAACCCTTGATGGGTGGAACTTACTTTCCCCCTGAAGATAAGTATGGAAGACCAGGATTTAAGACTATTCTAAGGTGACAATAATATTATTCAGAACTAGCTCAAGTCGCCTTTTATTTTCCTCCTGTCGTCATGGTGGAAATGGTGGTAGGTGTTCCTTGGTAAATGGAGGTGCACCTAGTTTGCTTGCTGCGCTCACTTTGTTGAATGATTCTTGGCTATAGAGTAATATGAAAATTTTAATTGTTGTTTCTGTTTTTGAAATTTCTACTCGTCTGACATTCTCACGTTCTTTCAGGAAGGTGAAAGATGCTTGGGATAAAAAGAGGGATATGCTTGCTCAGAGTGGAGCCTTTGCTATTGAACAGCTGTCTGAAGCATTATCAGCAAGTGCGAGTTCAAATAAATTGCCAGATGAACTCCCACAAAATGCATTGGGTCTATGTGCTGAGCAAGTATGCATTCCTTGTATATTCAACCCAAAGGAGACATTTATGGTCTTTTTCAATTTCTCTTTTATGTGAATGTTTGATTTTCCGGTTGCACTACTTAGACCTTGGAGAAGGTTGATGCATAGTGTGTTTCTAAGGTGTACTACATTTTGCTTACAGCTTTCCAAAAGCTATGACTCTCGGTTTGGGGGGTTTGGATCTGCACCCAAGTTTCCTAGACCGGTTGAGATTCAAATGATGCTTTATCATTCAAAGAAGTTGGAGGATACTGGAAAATCTGGTGAAGCGAGCGAAGGTCAAAAAATGGTTTTATTTACCTTGCAGTGCATGGCAAAGGGGGGCATCCATGATCATGTTGGTGGTGGCTTTCACAGATATAGCGTGGATGAGCGCTGGCATGGTCAGTTTTCTGAAGAAGTTTACAATTGTTTCATAAGATTTTTGTTTGAGGTTTAATTAAGATGGAATGCTATTGTTTTGTATGCTAATTTCTTTCTCATCTGCAAAACTAAAAATTGAAGCTGTGGTTTTTTCTTGCAGTTCCACATTTTGAGAAAATGCTGTACGATCAAGGGCAACTTGCTAATGTTTACCTGGATGCTTTTTCCCTCACAAAAGATGTTTTCTATTCATATATATGTCGGGATGTTCTTGATTATTTGAGAAGAGACATGATTGGACCTGGAGGCGAAATTTTCTCTGCAGAGGATGCTGATAGTGCTGAGACTGAGGGTGCCACCAGAAAAAAGGAAGGAGCATTCTATGTATGGACCAGCAAAGAGGTTATTTTCTCATTATCTTTGCCTAAGCTCGCCTTCTTTTTGTTTATATAGTTTTTTGTTAAAAAACCAAAAGAAAAAAAAATTCATGAGGGACACCATTAATCTTTGCCATGAAAAATATTTGGAAAAGTGAGAAAATTTGTTCTATGATCTGATATGGTCGGAGTTTTTGACCTTTTGGTAAGGTGCTAAAAAACTTTTGATGAATTGAGATGTTCGTTTGATTGAGTAATGAGATGTTATAACATGTTCATCAGAATTCTGAAGTATCCAGTGTTCATCCTGGGGAAAACTAGTTCTGTTTTGGAGAATTTGCATGCTTTTATGGTTTCTGTTTATTTCTATTGATTTTGAACTTTCTTCTTGGTCCATGTTACTTAAAAAGGTTGAGGACACCCTTGGGGAGCATGCAATTCTTTTTAAGGAACACTATTACATAAAGCCTACCGGAAATTGTGATCTTTCTAGGATGAGTGATCCTCATAACGAATTCAAGGGGAAGAATGTGCTTATTGAACTTAATGATTCTTCTGCCTCAGCTTCAAAACTTGGCATGCCACTGGAGAAATATCTAAATATTTTGGGTGAATGTAGACGAAAGCTGTTTGACGTAAGATCCAAAAGACCAAGGCCACATTTGGATGATAAGGTATTTGCCTTTTTCGTTCTCTCTTTCCGCCTTCACCCTTGCCTCCTTAGAATGCAAAGATTAAAATTTATCTATTAAAACAAGTAACTAGTATATCAGATGAATCACCCCTTTTTTTTTTCAGCCTTCTTACTGGTTATGCACACATTAAGTAATCAGGTGCTTGCTAGGTAATTGTATCATGGAATGGACTTGTGATTTCGTCCTTTGCAAGAGCCTCAAAAATTCTCAAGAGTGAAGCTGAGAGCACCATGTTCAACTTCCCTGTTGTCGGCTGTGATGTAAGATCTTTACTATTTTGGCTTATGCTTGGCAACATGAATTATCTATATGAACTACATTATGTACTCTATTTAGATGAGGGTGTACCACCTTGTTTAGCATGATATAAATATTTAACTAGTTAATTAATTATCAACTATGTCTACTGTTGATCAGAGGCTTTAGATGAGGGTGTGCCACCTTGTTTAGCATGATATAAAGCTTTAAATAGTTAATTAATTATCAACCATGTCTACTGCTGATCAAAAGTTTTGTGGGAGTATTATGACATGCGATTACCCCAGGGCTCTTGCTTGCTAGAGAAGGTTACCCTTTAGTTTTTGAGTTTGCTTGTTGTTCTTGTTCGAACAGAGAAATGAATTCTGTGATAAGCAGTCAGCTAGGTTTCTGAATGAAGGACGGGATGGGGAAATTATTCTTTTCTCATAAAAAGGCTGTTAATAGGATTCGAAACCCAGGCTTGTTTCTGTGAAAGGTCTATGATCTAATTGTTTTTCCATCGGGCCAGTGTATTGCATGGGGATTCCTTTGGTAGTAAATCTGTAGAGGTTAATGAGGTTAGGCCATATGTAGTTTCTAATTCTTTTCGTAGCCCAGGGGTTGTTACAGCATATTTCCATAGAAATTCAATTACTTTTATTGGAAGGTATTTCAGAACGGTTCAGTGAAATTTCAGAGCTGTATTACTTGTGTGTAACAAATAATGGTCTTATGATGTTCTATGTTGTTGACCACTTCTCAAATTGTATTCTGTCAAAATTCCAGCCCAAGGAGTATATGGAAGTTGCTGAAAGGGCAGCTTCTTTTATTAGGAGGCATCTTTATGATGAACAGACACACAGGCTGCAGCATAGCTTTAGGAATGGTCCGTCTAAGGCGCCCGGTTTTTTGGATGATTATGCTTTCTTAATTTCTGGTTTATTGGATCTTTATGGGTTTGGCAGTGGAACCAAGTGGCTAGTTTGGGCAATCGAACTGCAAAACACCCAGGTAAGAACTACTAGAGTTTCTTTTGTTTTTCTTAGCTTGTGATGTTTGTTGAGTTTTTCGAACGTGTACCGATGCAATTTTTACTTGAAATAATTTTCAGGATGAACTATTTTTAGATAGAGAGGGAGGAGGCTATTTTAATACCACAGGAGAAGACCCTTCGGTTCTCCTCCGTGTAAAAGAAGATCATGATGGGGCAGAGCCATCAGGGAATTCTGTTTCTGTCATAAATCTCGTTAGACTGGCCTCCATTGTTGCGGGCAGTAAATCTGATTATTACAGGCAAAATGCAGAGCATGCCCTGGTATGCTGCTGTTTCCCTTGAAGCGTTTCATGTTTGTAATTCAATTTTGCTTCACAAATAAACGAACTTTTCCATCATTCCACGATAATGCAGGCAGTATTTGAGACAAGATTGAAAGATATGGCTATGGCAGTGCCCTTGATGTGTTGTGCAGCAGACATGCTCTCTGTTCCTTCCCGGAAGCATGTTGTCCTAGTTGGCCACAAATCTTCGGTAGACTTTGAGAACATGCTTGCTGCTGCTCATGCATCATATGATCTCAACAAGACAGTAAGTGAAAAGAGTTAAATGTTAGCTCATGGAACTTCTCAGTTGCACCAACTTCCTTTGTTTCTCTCTTTAACACATCTTTCTGGGTACAATTCATGGCAGGTTATTCACATAGATCCAGCCGACACCGAAGAGATGGACTTCTGGGAAGAACATAACAGTAACAATGCATCCATGGCAAGGAACAATTTTTCTGCTGACAAGGTGGTGGCGCTTGTCTGTCAAAACTTCAGTTGCAGCCCTCCTGTGACGGACCCCGTCTCCCTTGAGAATCTGCTCTTGGAGAAACCTTCTTCAATAGCATAAACGGCGTTTGGCGTAACCTAAACAAATCGGCAATGTATATTATTTAATAAAACATCTTTTGAAAGAAACAGGATGAGAGATGTCTATGTTTATATCTATAAGCCGTATGGCTCTCGTCTTCTATGTTTACACTTGGGATGCGGGAGAAAATTTTATTGGGTTTACTGTGTATCAATGCCACGTATACTCTGTGGCGTTAGCAATTACATTGCCCTTGTTGGGTTCGTTATCGTGTGATCATCGGTGGATGAGCTCTGTACTTCTGATGTGCAAGCCTTACAATGACCCTTAAATTTTACTTGCCTCTATTCTACACTTCAATCCCAATCTAATGCCTCTCTGCATCCTAAAGAAGCAAACCTCCATTCTGATTTTCTGAATTTTTAACTAATGGATTCAAAGTTGAGTGGACATATAAATTAGATGAGAGGGTTAGTATTGCCATTAAATGATTCGTCTCAGTTCGGAAATTAAGCTTGATCTGTGTAGTTTCTTCTACTTCTTGTATTTTGGATGATGATTTTTTTTTTCTTTTTAATTTTATTCTTCATGCTCCACTCGTATGAAGAGTTGATCCACCACTATCAACAGGATATCCATATTAGCGAACCGGGCAATTTCAATGCATATATGATATATGTTTGCATTGTGAAGCGACAAAAGTGAATGTTCGTTTTACATTCCACCAACTACTTCCCATTCATTGTTTATTTTTATATTATGGTCAGGTATTATTTATTCTGAAGCAACAGTTGAATGCCTTCCCCATTCACCCATTAGAATTTAGAAATAGCAGGCCTAAAATTAAAGTTTAATCAAGAATTCTGTTACAACAATTCAGTATTCAGATGGTCATTTTTAATTTAGAATTATAATAATAATTCAACAATGGAGGTCAAACGATCCGTAAAGTATTTTAAGATTTTATTTGGAAAAACTAATAAAATCAAATGATGTTGGTTCATATTAATAACACATTATAATTCTTTTTTAGTATTTTTTTAATTAATCTCTTCTAATTTTTTTAAATTCAATGAAAAATTGACTTAATTATAAATAAAATAAAATAAAGAATTGATTAATTACTTATAAAAACATTTAAAATTCAATCTAAAAAAAAAAAAGAGAGAGAGAACTCTCAACTATTATTCTATTAATAACATTGAAATTAACTAAGCGAGCGGGCGAAGCATAAAATCCGTGAGCCACGTAAGCAGTGGCGGTATTTGCACCAGGTTAAAAATGGAAATGGAAAGAATTCGATAGAATTCGGGGAAGGGAAGTTTTCGGGACAACGGCGGGGCAGGTTCTCTTTCGCAAATTTAGGGGGATTTTGTTTAAATAAATATTCGCAGAGAACTCAGCTCGGGGCAGGCAGCACATTAGAAATAATTGGTGAGTTGTTGCTTTGCTAGCTTGTGATTTATCATTTATTTTGCACCCCATGATTTGTCTGAGCTGCGATTGCAATAGACTGCTATTGGTACGAGTCCCAAACGCGAGATATGCGGGAAACTCAACGACTCCTTTGGGTTTTGTTCTACACAATGTTAATAGGTCACTTGTTGCGAAACCTTTGTCGCCAATCGTAGCAGCGACATGTGAAAAAGAGAAACAGAACAAGGAACACTCTTTTACGATATCCTATCTCATAAACTCATGTGGGTTGCCCCCAGATGTTGCCGGCTCTTTATCGAAGAAAGTCAATTTCGAAACCCCGGAAAAACCCGACCTTGTTCTTAGCATTCTCAGAGAACATGGATTCAGTAACAAACACATTTCCAAACTAGTTAAGAAGTGCCCAGATTTGCTTGTACGCAGAGCTGATAAAAGCATCCTGCCCAAACTTGAGTTTTTTGCTTCTGTGGGCATTTCGGGTACCGCCCTTGCGGATATTCTGTCTTCTAACCCGGCAATCTTGGGGCGCAGCCTAAAGAAACAAATCATTCCTAGCTATAAATTCCTCAAGAGTTTGCTTTCTGACGATGCTAAAATTGTCGGGGCTTTGAAGCGAGCCGCGTATTTGCATGACGTTGAAAAGTATATTTCTCCCAATATCTCAGCCTTGAGAGATATTGGAGTTACAAAATCGTGTATCTCATCTTTGGTTATTTCGAACCCCGGCGTTTTATGTGAAACTTCCAACAAGTTTGATGAAAGTGTCAAGAGGGTTATTAACATGGGGTTCAGCCCTTCATCAGGGGTGTTTGTCCATGCGCTTGTGGCGGTTTCAACGACTACTGACCGAACCTGGAAACAAAAGGTGGCAGTTTATAGGAGCTGGGGTTGGTCTCAAAATGAGTTCTGGTTGGCTTTTAAAAAGTATCCCAGATGTATGACTTTGTCTGTGGAGAATATTAATGCTAAAATGGGTTTTTATATCAACCAAATGGGTTGGCAACCTTCAGCTGTTGCCAGAGTTGCAACTGTCCTGGCATATAGTTTGAAGAGGAGAATCATACCCAGATGTTCAGTCATTCGGGTCTTGCAGTCGAAGGACTTGATAAAGGAAAATTTCAGTTTATCTTCCGTGGTGATATCATCTGATCAGTACTTCACAGATGCATTTGTGACAAAGTATCAGGAACGGGTTCCTCAATTGTTGGATATCTTTCGAGGCAAAATTGAGCTTTCAGAACTAGGCGTTGAGTTTGAGCAAAACTCTGGAGAAAAGCAATTGTAGCTTGTTTTCTATTCATTCTGTAGCACATGATCCTCTGGTTGTTCATGCTTGCTAATGGAAATACTAGCCACAGTGCTTCCATTCTTTCGTGTGATAAAAATTATCAGTAAATGATGGGGGCAATTACAGTTACCCTTTTTGAAACAAAAACAAGAAAAGGAAGATAGTGCAAAACACATGGATAATATTCCTCGGTGAGTGAATGTCTCTGTCAGAGGAAGGAAGGCCTTGACTTGAGTCTCTGGGTATGAGTACTATGTTTCTTCCAGCTTCTCAACTTCTCAAAACTAAATGATTCCATTATCTTAGTTCGCTGCGCTGGTGCTATAAACAAACACTTTAATTTTTTGTGCTTCTGAATAATGATGAATTGCAATTACTTCAAATTTGTTTTGCCAACCAACATTGGTTGTCTGCTCTTTTTCTTCCTATCATTTTTGTCCCTTCCTGAGTGGCACAATAGCACTGCATGCTTTGGGTTGGGTTCTTTTATATATGAATATTTGCTGGTAACAAAGAGATGGGAAGGTGATAAACAGCTGAATTTGTTGAAGATATTGAAAACGAAGAAAACTGAGAACAGCTAATTTTGTTGCAGGTTGATTTTAAGATTCCCAGTGTCAAAGTGTTTGTATCTCAATTTCCCTATATGCCATAGATAATTCTTCTTTGCTCATTCATTTTATTAAGTATTTAGCTTTTACCCTTGAAGAGGATGTGACTACTATGCATTTAGACAATCTCATATTTGATCATTTGTTTATTGACAGGCCTGGTACCAGAGTAGCAGTGTAGTGTTTGTATGACGACTTTAAAGCCCTATTCGCTATTGAGATTGGACGATTGTAGCTTAAAAGCTACATAACTGAAGTTTTTTGTTGACACTTCTGTGGTTTTGAAGCTAAATTTCTCTTATTTCACACTTGTATGATGAAAAAAAAAATCATATTTTTACTATTTTTGTCAAAATTATTATAATTTCTTTTCTAAAATAGCAATACCCAATGGGCTTAAACTGTTTTCACTGGGCAGGCTTGAGTTTGAATATTGAGTTTAAACACCGAAAATGATTAGCAAACCTGATAATCTGATATTGCTGCCCTTTTTTTTCTCCTTTTCACGTAGCCTTCCCTGTTGGTAAGTATTCTGAAATGCATTAGAGGTTTTAAAAGTAGCATATGTTGTAAAATTGTGTTTCATATCATATCACTGAGAAACATGCTTCTGAATTGTGTGATACATCATTCAGAGACTGCAGGCATTATCCATGTAAAGGGAGATCTAGAAAATAATAATACGCAGCCACTCGGCCCTTAGCCGAGTGGTTAGGGCTGCTGCCCTCCAAGCAGTTCGAACCCCTACAAACGTAATGTGGGGTATTTTCTTAATTATATTGTATAATTGAGAGAAGATAGTCTTCTCTCTTACCTAAGTATGAGGGAGTAGACATCCCTCGAATATTAGTGAGGGTTAAAATCTGGGAAGAGTTGAATAAGTATTTATGTAAGTTGGTCTCAATAATAGTCTGATCTATAAATATTAGTTATAGTCTCACATAATATGAGTTGTAGTATGAGCAATAGTCTCATATAATTAAAAAAAATAGAAAATAACAACACATAAGGGGTTTCGAGATCATACACATCAAAACGCGTGGGTTATACTTATTGATACTCTAGTTGTGTATGAATTTCAAGTTTTTCATTGTAATTTATGGGACTAATTGATTTGATGTTATTGTATAAATTGGGCAACGGAAGGCTAAGAGCCTAAGATTGAAGATCGTTTCAATTTCAAAGACTGAACTTATCTTATCGATTATAAAGAAGAAATTGGGATATAAGTTTGCAATGATAAGTCTCCCACGTTCAATCATTTGTAAGAAACCTCCACTGCAGACATCTGAGTAGAGCATGTCGTGTCAGCATATGTAATTAAGAGATGTCCTCCTAATGCACCACTTGTATCTAGCTTAAACCTTTTCATTCTAAATCTTGCTTTACATGGAGAAAAATAAAGAGACTGTTAGTTTTCTCATTCTTAAATTAACATATATTATTTATTTTCTTATTATTTTTTTAATAATTAATAATTTTTTTGAAAGTATAATTTTATAGTTACTTTTATCCATATTTATTATAAGTTAAATAAATCATATTAATGAAAATAAAAATAAAAATTTTTATTACTGAAAATAAAAAAATATGTTTCATATGAATAAACAATTATCAATAAAAAAAATATGTCCAATCATTTGATGTTTGCTCATCAAGTCTGTTGGGGTCACTCTGAACTTGCTGATGTTTGCTCATCAACCCTAGCTATGTTGGGTCAGAGCTTGGGGAGTGTACTCATTCCCAACTATAACTTCCTCAAAAATGTGCTTCTCTTTGAAGAAAATGTTATTAAACTTTTTCGGAAAAGAACGCGGATATTTAGTTATGATTTGGCAGGAGACTGTGTCTCCGAAACTTGTGGTCTTTAGAGCACTTGAAATGCGGGAGGCATATTCGATTCTGATTTTATCTTGTTATCCCCCTGTTGTCCTCCAAAGACAGGACAAGTTTGATGATAATGTTAAGAAGGTCATCGAAATGGGTTTTCATCCTCAAAAATGTGAATTCATCCATGCAATGCAGGTATCTGCTTCAATTAGTCAATCAACTCTGGAGCACACATAGGATGTTTTCAGGAAGTGAGGTTGGTCTGATGAGGACATTAGGTTGGAATTTATAAAGTGTCCCAATTATACGGATGCATCTGAGACCAAAATAGTCGGCGGATCCAATTTTCTTGTAGACAAGATGGGTTGGCAGCCTTCAGCTCTTGCCCATGTACCAAGTGTTTTGATGCATAGTTTGGTGAAGAGGATCATCCCCCGTTGTTCAATTATAAGAGTTTTGCTCTCAAAGGGCTTCTCGGATACATTTGTGACCAAATATCTGGATCAGGTGCCTCGCTTGTTTAATATATTTCTTGGGAAGATGACTATAGGAGAGCCAGGCTTAAGATTTGAGAAAGAGTCTGCCATGCAGAAATGTGGCAGATAGGATGTCTATTCTCTTCATTGAAGTATTTTTACGCCTGAGTTCTTCTTGGCTGTAGTTTAAGCATCATAGATTCACACCTTAGGCTTCGTTGGGTTTCCTTTTGTGCTCCAAGCTTCTTGGAGTGGAGAAATGCCAGTCGTTCATTTTGCCTCGCTGCCGTTGGCGGACTTTTAACGCTTTGTCTCACTTGTCTTTTCTGAGCCTGCTAATTGCTCAAGTTGATCTAGATTTCTTCTTTTATGAGGAGGCGATGAGCTTCTGCAACCCTGTTTATCTATGCCTCTATTCCGTTTCTTGATGTTGCTTTTTGCCCCAACTCGAACAGAACAAGATAAGTAACAAAATGATACCTAGGCAAACTCCAAACATCTTCTAAGAGAACTGGTGGGCAATCTCAACAAGTGAAAGAATTACAAAGTAATCCCAAGTTTACCAAAGAATCAGCAACATAATTTCTTTTTCTGTAAATAGGAGAACATGCAAATTCCATCTCAATTAACCCATCTATTGTGAGAGAGGCTAAGGAGCGTTATATTTTATTAGTGAGGCACAGAAGCGCCATAGAGAGCCAATCATTACGGAATGGCAACCTCAATAGCTAGGATAATAGCATGTAACTCTACAAACAAGGCACTACGATGGCCAAGGTGCAAAGCAAAGAACCTTTAAAGACAGTATTAAAGCCTCTATAAACGGCAGTCCAAGACGAATCATCGGGGTTTTCTTTTGCTAACCCGTCCGTATTAATTTTAACCCAAGATATTATTAGTGAATGTCAGAATACTGTGAAAATCTTTGGAGCTATAGATAAAGCCTTCTTGAAGATTGGAATAGAGAAGTAAAACTGTGACCAAATAAATATGCTGGATGATCTAGGATTCCCAATTTATTTTTTGTATCCGTGTATTCCCTTTCTTATCTGGAAAACCAAAACAAAAACAAAAAAAAAGACTTTGGTTGGTAGGGGATGGCCGTATCACTTTTCTTGTGAACGAGATGGCTTTAATTTGGCAGTGCCATATATCCATTAGTGTTCCTTCGGAATTTGGAGAAGAGGATGTTATTAAAAAGTTCTGCAGTTGAAGGAATTGGTGAAGAAAAATTGACCTTGTGTCAGGTCCTAAGTCCTGTTGGAAATGTTCTATTTGAATGGCTTTGTGGCAAAACAAGTGGATGATAATTGATATGACCCCCGTTGGTGAATATTTATTAAAGGAGGGAAGGCCTTGTGGCTCTGGGTTTGAGTTTTGAGTTACTATATGTTTCTTCCAACTTGTCAACTTCTCGAAACTAAACGATTCCATTATCTTCATTCATCGTGCTGGTATAAACAAACACTGTGATTTGTCGTATGCCTAATTTGAAACTTCACTTTAAGCGGCAAAAACGTACGTCATGTCCATATGCTTTGTGTTCCTTTTTATATATTTGCCGGCAATAAAGAAATGAGAAGGTGATCAACCATTGACAGCCTACTTGGTTTATGATTAATAGATACGGGCCTGGATTTTTATTGTATTTTCCACTGCTTCGTAATCTGGAGAATCTAACAAGCCATTTCTTGGAGACAATATCAGACGGAGACTCCAATCCAATGTTGGTTGAAGAGATTGATATGTGATTTAACTTGACTTGTGCCAACGAAACCTTGGCGTTGGAGTGTTTTTTTTTTTTTTTTTTTTTTTTTTTATATTTTGCATTCCAAACTTCTCGGTTGGTTACATGTGTTCTTCTCCCTACTAATATATAATTCTATTGGCTATCAATTTGTGATGCAATTTACATTTATATATATATTTTTTATGGACATATATTTCTCTAAAGGAAAGACGTGTACAACAGCAAGTAATTTTAAAAGAATGTGAGGTATGTGACCATAAAAACCATTAGATTTTAAAAGAAAGGGAATCAAAATTTTGTAAAGATTCTACAGTACATTTCAGATTTCATGTAATAATTTAATTTGATACAATCAACATATAATAATTGCACATGTGGTTATTAATTTTAATACTTAAAATTTCATTTCCTTTCAATCCACTTTCCTCCATTTTTTAAAAAATTCGTTTTCATTCTTCTCATTATTCCCTCTCGAATTTCCCAATTTAACAAAATGGAAGGTAAACAGTTTTGAGCCTTAAAAAACAATTCTAAATAGGTCTCTAAAGTGATCTTTTTTCAATTATTTAATAAATGAAAAAATAATAATAAATTATTAAATAATAATATAATTATAAATTTTTATATAAATTGATTTGACACTAACTTATTAATTAAATAAAAATATAAAATATTAAAAATAAATTAAGTAGACAAAAAATACTTAATTTAACAAATTAAATTATGACACAGGAGTCCATACGAAGAGTTTGTGACTTACTCTATCGCATCACTCACGTTGAAGCGGTTAAATTATGACGTCAACAAATACCGGACTTACCACA
This sequence comes from Citropsis articulata, assembly GCA_030449925.1. Lineage (NCBI taxonomy): Eukaryota > Viridiplantae > Streptophyta > Magnoliopsida > Sapindales > Rutaceae > Citropsis > Citropsis articulata. Next base: position 6,100,282 of record JASUUH010000184.1, on the reverse strand, counting down.
TCGAATTGCGCTCCAAAATTTTGACAGATTCTCATAAAACAAATGAAAAAATTGCAGCAGCAGACTCAGAACTCGAAAAAGGGCATTGCTCTTGTGCGTTTGCATTTCAACGCTATTCTTCTTAATTCAAGCAATTAGGGTTTTTTAGTTTTGTATTATCGATTCGATGGTGGAGAGAAGAAAGCCTTTGGTGCTTTCTTCAACTAAAATTCTCATCAATTCCGTGCTGAGTTCGTCACGCCGAGTCACTGGTGAGAATCTCCTTAGCGATGACGTGTCCCCGAGTTTACAGTTGCCGGCGGGAATTCTTCGGTTTTCAAAGGACAAGATTGACATTTCGGATGCGAAATTTGCTTCTCTTGACGACTCTGCTTTGCTCGGCCTCTCTACTTGCGTTTTGAAACGACTCTCCGTCACTTCCGGATCACTTGTAAGCTTCTTTTCTTTTCTTTTTTTATGTTGTAATGATGCTTTTGCTTTCAATTCAACAAATGTCTTTACTTTCAGTATTAGTGGTCACGGTTTAGGTTTAATTGTTATACCGTTTGTATAGGATTTAGTCGTTAACAGCTTAATAAAGCTCAATGAAACTCCAAACTGAATCAAGGTTTATATTTCAAGCCAATGACCCTTTTTTCTTTTTCTTTTTCTTTTTCTTTTTCTTTTTCCACCTGCAAGGTGCTTGTCAGGAATGCGGAGACGAATAAGCAGAGAATTTCGCAGGTTGTTGTTTTAGATCCTCCAACTACCTGTAAACAAGTATGTCATGGTGAAGTACACCCTAAGCTCTTTTCCCCTACAATGCTTACTTTTCCTTCGATTCATTTGCCTCAAGATGATATGGAATTGTTGGATCAACAAGTTGCTTATCTGTCTCCACTCTTGGCTTTTAACCTGGAATTGCACATATCGTCCCTGAAATTTTTGGTCCACCAAGGGAAAGAGGTTTTAGAATCCCTCTTCATAGCAAAAGTTGATGACGGGACTTCTGGCCAAGATGGTAAAGCTTCATTGGTCAAGTTAGGACTGCAAAGTGTGGGTCAACTGCCAAAGTATGCGTCACACTTGCGAGTTTCTTTTGTCAAGGTTCCGGAATGTGGTACTCTTGAGTCTTTGAAAGGAAGCTCCGCTATTGAGGCTGAAGATCGTCAAGAAAAGATTGATTTGGCTTTGCACAACTACTTTGAAGTGGATAGATATCTAGCAAGAGGTGATGTTTTCAGTGTTTGCATAAATTGGAATTGCAGTTCAATGACTTGCATTCCTTGCCGCCAAAGATTGCACCGTAGAAGTGATATCATTATCTACTTCAAGGTAAGCTTCCGTTTTATATCCTTATTGGTTCCATAAACTCAAGGGCTCCCATCAAATAATGGTTCATCTTTTCAGGTTGTGGCTGTAGAACCATCTGAGGAGGCAGTTCTTCGAGTTAATTGCACCAAAACTGCTCTTGTACTTGGAGGGAGTATTCCGTCTGCTCTTCCCCCAGATCTGTTGATTTCTGGATCAAATGATTTTGTTCCTTTGCAAGGTGATACTGTGAAGATTTTGGCTTCCATACTTGCCCCACCGCTATGCCCATCAGTGCTTTCTTTAAAATTCAGAGTTGCAGTTCTACTACATGGTTTGCCAGGTCTGTTTTACACTTTGTGATTTCTTCTTGGCCTCTGGAATACATTATGAAGATATGAAACTTTGGCGAGTGAAACTATTTGATTTAGCAGTAGAAAACATGTTTAATACAAAAGGATTTCTAAATATTGTATTGCCTGGTGCTGGTGAAATTTGTGTTTCAGGATGTGGTAAGAGAACCGTTGTTAGATACGTTGCTCGAAGACTTGGGATACATGTAGTTGAATATAGCTGTCATAACTTAATGGCATCTTCTGAAAGAAAGACATCTGCTGCCCTAGCTCAAGCTTTCAACACAGCTCAAAGGTAAACCAGCTGTCATTTTGGTTATGATGTGTGCAAGTTGTTCTATTCTAGTTCAGAAAGGTGCTTTTTGGGATGTAAGGTGCATTTGTGCAGTTTGAAACATACAGTCCTCCGTTCTTTTAATAAATTCTCTATATTTCACCTTACATCTGTGTTTTTTTTTCTTTATCTAATTATCTTATTCTTATCTTTGTCTAACCAGTCTGTATTCTATTGTCTGTGACATTGTTTAAACTCTGTCCTCGGATTCATGGGATATTTCTCTTGTTCTGTTGTTCATGATTACATGAGATTTAGCGTAAGTTTGAGAGTATAAGTACACTTCATTTGAATTTTGTTAGTGTCACTGACACCTTGTCTTCTTCATATACTGATTTTTGGGCAGTTACTCACCAACAATACTTCTACTCCGTGATTTTGATGCTTTCCGCAATTTGGTCTCCAATGAGAGTTTACCAAATGATCAAGTTGGCCTTTCCTCTGAAGTTGCATCTGTTATTAGGAAATTTACTGAGCCATCTGCTGAAGACGAAGACGAAGAATCACATGGTGATTTTGTAAGATGAATATAGTTTTATAATGCCATATTCATTGTCATGGTAGATTAAGTTTTGAGTTTTTATTTCTTTGTTTCTGTCATTCTATCAGTTTCGCATTTTGAGGTTGATAGAGTAATACTTTCACTCATATACATTCGAACTTCTAGTATTGTAGTCGCTGAATGGACCCGAAACAGAAAATCTTTCTTGTTCCAAAGATGGAAGAATACAGTATAACTTGTTCCATCTTGCTTCCTCAAAGGGCTTGTGTGTCTCAGTTATTTAAATGTTCTAGAGAATGCTTATGTTTATATTATTTACCTTGAGTGTGACTGCCAGGGAACAAATTCAAGTCAATGAGGGAAATGTAGATTTGATGGTTTTTCTTGCTATTTATTGCAGAAAATTACGCTTACAGAAATTAAGATTTGTCAAATGTTTATTTGTACATCATGCTGATGCAGCCAGTAAAGGAGATTGAAAAGATATGTAGACAACAGGTGCTATTAGTTGCAGCTGCAGACAGTTCTGAGGGATTGCCACCAACTATTAGAAGATGCTTCAGCCATGAAATAAGTATGGGTCCTTTGACAGAACAGCAAAGGGTTGAAATGCTGTCTCAGTTGCTGCAACCCGTTTCTGAACTCACCTCTGATGTACGTTAAGATAATGTGCTGCCTGTTCTTTTTGGTGCATTTTGGGGTAAAAAATGTCAGATAATAATGATGGATAAAATGATTCCATCAGTTTCAATCAGTGGGGTTGAAATTTGATTGCTTGACTACATCTTTATATGCGATATGCATGTATCATTGCTGGAGCCACATCCAGGAATTTAATAGTCAGATTGTTACTTGTTGTAGACAGGCTCAGAGGAGTTTGTGAAGGACATAATTGGACAGACATCTGGATTCATGCCTAGGGATTTGCATGCTCTGGTTGCTGATGCCGGTGCCAACTTAATACGGAGGAGCAATTCTGAAGTGGACAAAATTGAGCCTGGGGAATCAGATCTTACAGCAAAATCGGCACACAATGATAATTCATCTAATGCTGCTACTCAGGTTATGGGGAAAGAAGACTTGGTCAAAGCAATGGGGCGATCAAAGAAAAGGAATGCATCTGCTTTAGGTGCTCCTAAGGTAATTACAGACAGAAAGAAATTTGCACCATCGTAAAATTTTGTCATCTTCTATTCTAAGCAATGACACATTGCAAACTGAAATAAAGGTTTCTTTCATTTTGCTTGTACTTCAAATTATTGGTCAGCAAGGACATTGTTTTATGGATTTTTGAGTCTGGATTTCTTTGCCCTAGGTTCCTAATGTGAAATGGGAAGATGTTGGTGGGCTTGAGGATGTGAAGAAATCAATTTTGGATACCGTTCAGGTAAGTCCTTTCTTTATATCTACTATCTCCATATCTATACATCAGTCTAGCAGAAATTGTTAATATTATTGAATTCAAAAACATCAGAGAATTAAGGTAAATGAGATATAAACAGAGGGAATGTTGATTATCAAGTATGTTACCCTTGTACATGAAATAAAATTAAGTATTTAAACATGATTTGATGTAGTTTCTGGCCGATGGGTTTATTATTCAGTTTATATTTATTTTTTCGTTTTCATTAAATATTCTGCAAACTGAAAGCTTACTGTTAGTTTCACTCACTGTTACTGAATTACTTAATTTGTTTTTTTAATTCTGCAGTTACCTCTCCTGCACAAGGATTTGTTTTCTTCTGGCTTGCGTAAGCGCTCTGGTGTTCTTCTATATGGTCCTCCTGGAACTGGGAAAGTAAGTTGGATCTATCATTACATTACAGTGAGTTCTCACTTAAAAATCTCCTTTGTAACCTTTTTTATTATTCTTGTGTCAAATCTCAGACTTTATTGGCAAAAGCTGTGGCAACAGAGTGTTCCCTAAATTTTCTTAGTGTGAAAGGACCTGAACTTATTAACATGTACATTGGAGAATCAGAGAAAAACGTTCGAGACATTTTCCAAAAGGTTAAATATGCTTCCTGTTTCAATAAATCTTCAACAATACATAAGTATTTAGAAACATGGTTTTGTTTAAGATCATACTTTTGTGATCATTGATGTTTCTTCATTATAGTTTACCTGTTTTGCAGGCCAGATCAGCCCGCCCATGTGTCATCTTCTTTGATGAACTTGATTCTCTAGCTCCAGCTCGAGGTGCCTCTGGAGATTCCGGGGGTGTTATGGATAGAGTCGTCTCTCAAGTAAAGACACATTTGCTACATTTTTGACTAATTGATTTCTTTAACTTCATCAAAAGTTAATTAACATGTCTAATTTTTCTTGATACTAGATGCTTGCAGAGATTGATGGTCTAAATGATTCTTCGCAGGTTATTAACCTACTACAGAATATTCTTGTCACTGCATTAATGTATCATTTTCCCTTTTGCTTCTGATATTAAAAGACACGATACTTCTGTTGGTTATTCAGGATCTATTTATTATAGGTGCAAGTAACAGACCGGATCTTATCGATCCGGCACTACTGCGACCTGGTCGATTTGACAAACTTCTATATGTTGGAGTTAACTCTGATGTGTCTTACAGAGAGCGGTTAGTAATCCTTTTAATCCAATTTCTTTTTCATGGGTTTATGTAAGATATGTTATCATGTCATGATTTTATTTGTTTCCATCAAATCCTCTTTGGCTAGGGTCCTCAAAGCACTTACCAGAAAGTTTAAACTGCTTGAGGATGTATCTCTTTATTCAATAGCAAAGAAATGTCCTCCAAACTTCACTGGTGCAGACATGTATGCCTTATGTGCAGATGCTTGGTTTCATGCTGCAAAAAGGAAGGTGAGTCAACGTTGCAAATTTTGCCAAAATAAACTTTACATGGGCTTTTTTTTTTTTTCTCTGACTGATTTGTTTCCCTGCAAAAAGTAATTATCTTACATGTAAGGAAGACTTATCTTGCATTTTGAGCTTATTGCTGTATTTGATATTGGAAAAATTCATCCAAATTCTCCCAGAGCAATTCATAGTTTGTGCAATGCATTGAGCTGCCACTTGAGCTGCTTTTTCTTTTTTTTTTCCTCGTAGGTTTTGAGTTCAGATTCAAATTCTGATGCTTCCCGCATTGACCAAGCTGACTCTGTTGTGGTTGAATATGATGATTTTGTGAAGGTATGATGCAGTTGCTGTCTTAGATGGTACTAGACGGAATAACCCACCTATAAACTTTTATGGTTTTACTTAGCATTAATGAAAAATAAATCTACCAAATATAGTGAAGATATGGTATTAGATTGGGATGTGCTGAAATGCCTGGCTCTCTTTCAAATCATAACTCTTTCCATCTGGTAAATTTTGGTTCATCGGAAGAGTTTGAGAGAAATTTTTGTGGACCATTTGATGCATTAATATCATACTTTTTTTTTTTTGATCTCTTTTACCTTCTCTTCTAACCCCTTTGTATCATGTGACAATTTGGTGTACTTATCTATGAATTTTTTTACATGGTTTTCCATAAAATATTTGGTAGTTTGACATCATAGAATGATCCAACAATTGGGGACAATGTAGTGTTTTCAATGCAAATTATACTTTTGCTAGTGATTGATATATTTGGAGTCTGATTAGCCGATGGTGACACCTGCATCAAACTCTGCTAGTAAGTTTTTGGGTCAAAATTGTCTAAAATGTATTGGCCCGACTTTGCAGGTCTTAAGAGAGCTGTCACCCTCCCTTTCCATGGCAGAATTGAAGAAATATGAGCTGCTCCGTGATCAGTTTGAAGGATCTTCAAACTAAATACGGTCAAGTGTCGTAAAATTTTGCAAATCGGACAAGCCTTCAAATTGGAGAAAGCCCGGTTTATTTGAGGTACTTGGACAGCCCTTAGTTCCACGCCACACAAGGTTACTGTTCAATTTCTGTTATTTGTATTAGGGGTATGTAATCTTCAAAAACCTGTGTTTCGCGTCATTTTTGTTATATGTATAGATTAACACGGTATATGAGGATAAGTTGGATGACTAAATTGAAGCCAGAGAATAGCGTTTCAATTCCGTTGTTAACAAGTCCTGAGTTTTAACAAACGTCAGATGCGGCAAGTGAAGTGACTGGTAGGCCAAGACCTAATTCCACTGGTTAACAGGTAGTCTTATCAAAACTTAAATTTTGAGTTCGAGTTTTAGGGTGACTGGCCACCAGACCAGATGTTTTACTTTGCGCATCGTAGCTGATGATATAGTAGTTATATGCTTCGTTGTCATTCTCAACTGTCAACCTAGTTGCTTGGACGTGTCCATCCAATCCAATGATGTATTTATTCTAAAGTCGGCACAACAACGATTGCTCGAACGTGTTGATAATATATTCACCCACGTGTGTTCAATACATGGGGAAAGATATGAAAAATTTTTAGCTTACAAGAATACCATCGAAAAAACCACAATACATAATAACTTATCATGCGTAGAAATAATTAATCTACACTAGTCTCCTTGGATCGAATTGGAAGTTCAAAGTTAAGCAATGAGGTGAATGAAATAAGAGGGATTTTATATTAGAGTGGATAATACTTTAGAATAAAGTAGAATAATAATACTAACAATAGTACACTATTATTATTTTTTAATGGGGAAGATGGGCATAACTCCTATGTTACTTTTACTAAATTGTAATTTCAATACATAAGAACTAGGATCAGTTGAAATAGAAATGAAGAATGAGAATTAAAATAAGTTATTTATTTAAAATATAAGAATTAGAATCAGAATGAATTGTATTTTTATTGTTGTGTTTTTATTTATTCAAGAATTTAAATGAATTGTTTCAAGTTATTAAAATGTTGTTAGTTAATTATTATCATTTTTATTATTATTTATTACAATAATTGTAATAATAATAATAATAATAATAATAATAATTATTATTATTATTATTATTATTATTATTATTATTATTATTATTATTATTATTATTATTATTATTTTATATTAATTGAGCACAAAAATGAAACTATCCATCAATCATTTTTATTCCAAATTTTAATTTTCCAATCTCATAAGTAAGTTGAGCACGCTGCTGGTGTATTCTGTTCTTTTAATTTCACTCTCATACTCCTTTTATTTTTAATAAGTGAATACCATTAATTATTTTTATTATAAACTCTGATTTTCTAATCCTATAAGCTAAGCTGAGCACACCACTAGTTTATTCTGTTCTTTTAAGTACATTCTAATTCCATCGCAACCCATACACTTTTCTAGAATATGCAAACTTGGAGTTGACTCTTTCTTCCCAATATTGAGCATAAAGCACACCAAAATTTAGGTGGACGGTTAGGCTTTTGCCAAATCAATTATAATATTTCTATTTCATAACAAAATTATGAATGTAATTGCCGAAAATTACAGTTAAATAAATCTCGAAATTGAGGGGAATAAAGAAAGACAAAGCATATTCCCTGCTTCCACGTACTCAAATGCGACATAAGTGGATAGGGTCGCCCTGCACCTATGCCAGATTGTGGGGCCCAGTCCAATAGGACAGAACGGATAATAACCGTCGATCTGGACCACATGTTGGATTTTTTTTTTTTTTTAATCAAGCCGTTTGATTCTGTGATTTGGATGGACGACACATCTTGTTCTGAATTTGAGGTTGACACGTGTAGAGAAATGGATTGAAGTGGTGTCTGGTATTGGTTGGGTAAGAGGGTTCTTGGCTTTGCTGCTTTGCTTTAGGCATTTCTAAGTGCAATACATTGATGAAATTGAAATTGAATTGACGCATTGGTAGAACAGGCCCCACTGTGTTTTTGGTGTACTGCGGGTGCTCAACCCTGCTCGTGTATCTCATGGTCATCGTGCTTTTGTTCCCTCTGCTTTTGTTTGACATGAGTTGGTGAACGGAGGAGAATCATTCATGTCATGTGTAGGTTAAACCTTAAGCAAAAGATATGTTTAGTAAAATCAGGCTCAGAAATTTGTTAATAAGCAATGCCTTCACTGTGAATTTTGAAGTGTGAATACTATATTTTTTGATAAAAATTTTTTATGTATCTTCCAAAAATTTATTTAAAAAATTTATTATAGATGAGGTGGTATTTATTATGTGAATAAAAAAATACATTATGATTAAAAAAAGAAAGATATAGAGAGAGAGAGAGAGAGAGAGAGAGAGAGAGAGAGAGAGAGAGAGAGAGAGAGAAAGAAAAAATTCGTTATTATTTATGTATGCAGCATAACATGTCACCTTATTTACAACAGACTCATTTTTTTTTTATCAATTTGGAAATATCTATTGGTATGCATTTTTAATTGAATTAATTTTATAAGTATCATGATCGATATGGCATTTAACATAAAGTTTTAAGTGATTACTTGTCTCAACAATTTACTTATAGGAAAAAAAAAATTATTATCATAAAGGGTATTGGGACACTAACTTTATAGGTGAAGAATTGTTTTTTTTTTAGTAATGGTAAATTTTTTTCTTAGTTATGATACACAATTTATAGGAAAAATATATGTCATTTATTGGTTGATGTTGCCATGTTAATGCATTAGTGATTAATAGTAAAATCATCTTCTACTTAACATTTGATCACATTCCACTTATAATACGAAATAGGTATCTTCGACTATATAAATGTATATTGTTGTGTTATATGTATAATTATACATACATTAATAACTGGATATGCCAAGTTGAGTAAGTGAGAAGCACCATTTCCTACTTACATGGAGGAGGAGTTCAACTTCTAGTGCCACGTATGGTAAAATTTTTTTCCAAATTCAATTGGAGCATACTCCACCGACTTTAATCTAGAATCAATTTTCAAATTGTGCTAATTTGCGTTTTACATTTCGAAGCTGAATATTTCAAACTTGTAATTGTAATAACAGTGGAATCTTAAGTTAATGTTACGAAGAATATTTAAAAAAAAAAAAACAAAGAAATAACTAAGGGCCAATTTGATAATATTATAGTTTTTAAAATAATAATTATTAGTAGTTTTGTAAAAATAATCAGCTGTAAAGAGAATTGGTTAAACGTTTGTTAAAATTTATTTTCAAACGTGTTGTGAATTTTGAAAGCAGTAATACATGTTTGGTAAATCTTATTGTTAAAGTGTTGTAAGAATGTGAATGACTAAATTAGACATTATGTTGAGTAAAGTTTATTTACAAATTTATAAATATGTATATAAAATATTTTTAATTGTGTACATATAATAATTGATTAACTAATATAAATATTTTATATTATTTAATTAATTTTTATTTTGTTATCTCAATATAATTGGTAATAATAATAATTTAATGATTTTATTTTCTAATCAATAAGGATAATTATAAATTTTTATAATAAGTGTGAGGATATATATAGAATTGAATTAAGTATAAAAATGATTCTCAAAATCAAAATTTGAACTTGCCTTTTTAAAATTTGTTATAGGATGGGACGATTTTACTAAAATTGATTTCTAAAAAAAAAAATTATCAAATACTAAAATTAGGTTTTAATTTTTCAAAATCTTTTTTGAGCATATCTGTAATATGAATTATAAATATAGGAAAATTTTTTATTCCCTTTTTAAATATGAGTAAAGCATACTTATACAATAACTTAAATGGATTTCATATTTACTCTCTTTAAATAAAAAATGCTATACTTAACCCCCTTGCATCAACAATTTAAGTTATTTTAAAATGAAAATGTCATATTGCGCTCAATCAATTTAAGTTATTTTGCAAACTATAAACATTTATGAAAATGAAATTGTTAATGGTAAAATTTAAGTCACACAGTTGAAGTGCGACACATATGAAACATTCTTTATGCCCAATTTGTCCATGCAAAGAATGAAGAGAAAATTGAAAGAGTAAGGATAGAGTGGGAAGCTCTCAAAGAGGGAACATGAACCACCTTAACAACTTCAAAAATGTAGAAAATGTATCTCAAAGTATCTTAAAGTCGCCACATGTCAATAGAGAACCATTGTAATAGTGATAGATAGTCCATCAAAATCACTACACATTAGCACAATACGAACCTTACAGAGTCCACCACAAAACATCTATTCAATAGTCACATACACTAAAAATTAAAAAGGAGACCAACTGAGTAGCCGCCTAATTCTTCTTCAGTGAAGTAGCAGTTCTCTCAACCTAATTTGCTTATTTGAAACAAGCTAATCAAAATAAAGGACATGCTTCAACAGAGATAGTCTCACAAATGACAAGTGTCAAACCCTGAAGAGACAAAAGACTCAAGTTGAGCAGTTAAATTATTGTACAACCCTTACCTGGGGAGGGGAACATCCAATAACAGTTCATCACTCATCTAAAAAGGAATAAAGATATCATTTTTCACTCCCACAACACTCAAACTTTCTCTTGGTCAAGGATTTCTTTGAAACCTCTCAAATTCTTTAGCCCTCACCTAACTTGATTGTCAAAGTGCCGTAATCGATCATCGTCGGCGTCGCCTCTAATAGCTCCTTTTCTTTATTTTAGGATTGTTCCAATTCTAACCGTCCTTAGAAAACTACCTTGACGTAGTACAATCTTCATCATTTTTGCCAAACCACCTCTCAAAGTAAAGCTCTCATTATGTTTTTATATTGCACCAAAATCGACTAAAATAAAAACATTATGTATGTGCTATGATAATATTGTCTTTAATAAGTTGAATTGATTATCTAATTTATGTATATATTTTTTTATTTTCATATTTTCTTGGCTTAAACTATGAAACATCTAAATAAATTGGGCAATATAATGCTTGAAGGTCTAGTGAAGTTTATTTTATGTGTTATCAAAGAGAACGTATTATCATACGTAAGAAATAAAATTAATATAGTCCATGATATGATGAAAATGGAATAAAATTAAATTATCTTAAACTTTAAAAGAAAATCCAATAAACAAATCGCTTATGTTTACACCAAAATTCTAAATAAAAATATATAAATTAGGTTCTGTAGTTAAGGATAATATTATCATATCATTTACAAAAAATATTTTATTTTGATGGATGTTTACGGTTTCTAAAATAACTTGATCGATTAGGTGCTTTTTTACTATAAAAAAAAACTTAAATTATTAGTATTTTGAAATTTGAAGAGGATAAATATAATTTTTTCCCATAAATACCGGAGGTTATGGTCTGAAAGCATTGTATCTAAAAAGGGTAATTGGAGTATAAGTGAATGGCATCTTTCATCGTAAACATATGTGTGCTAAATTATTTGATATATTCCTCAAATATTCTTGAATTGCTGGTATTCAAATTTCAGAACGGTGAAAAAATTTACTCCCTTTTTTTTTGCCCCTTGACAAAGAAATCCTCGTGGCTTTGAACTTTGAAGAAGACAAGAAGGATATGATCCTTTTAGTCATGCAAAAATGAAACAATTATTAAACTCAAATGGCTCTTTTCATTTTCTATACACTATTTATACTTATTAAATATTAACAAACGTCTTTTCTACACCCGACGTGCTTTAAATTAAATTATTTCTCCCAACTTTGAAGATGACGGAGAAAACAAATAATAATAATAATGAATAAAAAGATATTTGCTCAAGCGGGCCTCGACTCCTACCCCTACCCACCGGAGCCACACAAACGTAAGGGCAATTTCGTCAGAAAAGTAGTATTTCGGTCAACTGAAGTGTTTGAACTTTGTAGAGCTCTCCTTTCTTCTGCTTCCCTTTACCAAACTGTGGGGTGCGTTAAGTACGTTAACATCAAATTTGTCAAAAATTATTAAAATTTAGAAATAATTATAGACGTTTTGTAATTGTCCGAATTTCATTCATTAATTAATTATAAAAGCCGAATTTCCTGTCGGATAAGAAAAGATTTGGGGTGCACGCACCGATTCGAACACATCGCAAGCGACTGCTGAAGCCGAAGCCTCGTCCACGTGGCTTCCAAATCTACGCGCTTATGGATAGCCTTTCGATGACCCTTTTGACATTCCTTTTCATCACGTGGAGAATTTGTTTTTATCATCATTTATGAATTGGAATTTAGTTACAGTTTGACTTTCCATATGAGTTTCAACTAACTATTAGATCAACTACTTCAAAATTTAGTAAATAATTTTACCCTCACATTGACATTTCATACTAATTAAATCAATTGTGTTTCGTAAAAAAAAATTTAAAAGTAATATAAAATTTTAATTACAATAAAAAGAATAACGATATATGTTAAAATGAAAAATAAAACACAATCTTTAAAAAAATTAACTACAAAATATAATAAATTTATTATAAAATAAGAATTTTTTTGTCTTTTATATTAAATTTTGCACTATTTCAATATATATAGTGATTCAAATAAATAATTTTTAAGTAATTTTTATTTATTTTATCATTCAAATTTGAATTATAAAATAGTTAAAGTTTTAAAAATGAATTTGATTTTTGTGAGTCTTTTTAGAAAACAGTACATGACCGAAAAAGGATGTGATTTTCGTGATGTACGTTACCCATAACGAAAAGCGTGATGTACACGCGTTAGAATTGTACGTGGTAACGAGAAACAGTTATCTTATCTTTCAGACAAGGGTTTCGTCGTAAATCTAAAAAAATAGGGGGTTAGAATGTAAATTTATAAACTTATCTCAACTCAAGTAAATTGCTGTCTTTAATTTTTTCTCTCCGTCTCTGTTTAGATCAGTCCGTTTCCTTTTAAAGAAAAATGAAATCATAAAAAGGTAAATTAATATATGTTTCCTTGAAAGAGAAACAAAACAAAGTTACGAAGAGAAAATTAAATTATAAGACATAAAATAAAATTATTAAAAAAAAAAAAACGCGGCTGCTGTATACACCAAAACCAGAGAAGAGACTCCCTTTCTCTCTCTCTCTCTCTCTCTGCTAATTGATTCCAGCTAAAGAGATCGCACAACAACAATTCGCAAAACCTCGAATTTAAAAATCTTAATCAGTTTTCTCCAAAACTTTGGTGGAAATTTAGCTTGATTTTAAGAATTAAAACCATATTCAGTTTCGTATTAGCGGTAAATTATTTGGGATTTGTGATCGGATTTGATATCGATCGAATAAGGGCGAATCCTTGGTGGGTTTTGGCAGTTGAGAAATGGGTCTCGTCGAGTTTCGTGTTGGGGAAGATGTATCGGTGGGGATTGGGGCTTGATTTGGTGGGTGGTGTGTTTTTTCTTTTTAGATGATTAGTGTAGGTAATAGAGATGCTAATAAGGGACTAGGGTTAGGGTTAGGGTTTGGTGGTGGAGGGAGAGAGATGGAAGAGACCGAGCTTGAAGAAGGAGAGGCTTGCTCTTACAATAACAACGATAATAACAACGATAATTGTGATGCAAGCATCGACCCTGATATCGCTCTCTCTTATATTGTAAGATATTTCCCTTTTTTTTTTTTTTTAATTTCAGCTATTGTCCGCTGCTATTTTGCTCATGAATTTTTGGTTTAGAAAGTGTTAATTGTTTTTGGGTTGACTTTGTTGTGGTGCATATTCAGATCCAAGTCTTTATTTCAATTCTTTGCAATTTTAATTTTAGTGACTGGTACAATTGAATGATATTGTAGTGTTTTTGAATGTGTTTAATTTCCTAAATTAAGAGAACAAAGTTTGAGGTTAGGAGGTATTGTGTTTAATTTCATTTTTGCTGTTGTTGGCTATGGGAGTATAAGCATTGCTTTCAGATTTTAGTTTGGTAGGTAATGTGTAGGTGGAACATTTTTTGGTCAGCAGATTAGGGTAGCTTGAAACTGTTTTTTAGGAATGTTAATTAATGCAAAATTTTGCACGATACATGATAGTAATGAATGATGCGGTTGTGCTTGTAAATCCAATAAATGAATGATAGGGTCGAGCTTTTAAAGCCATTAGTCGTGGTTCTAGGATTAAGCTTTTGTGGGGAGTGTCTTAATGATTTTAGAGTTCCTATCCATCAATTGCAAATTGCTTTGCGGGAACTGTGCTGTTTCATGTAAATATTGCAACTTGAAGTTTGCTTATTCAATTTTTTTTAGTGTAATAATAGTAACTTTTTGAATTTGAAATCAGAGAGCTGTGAGTTTTGAATACTTCTTCCCAATCATGAAGCTGTTCTGCTTCATGGGAACAACAGTGGCTGTAATTATGGTTTTGTAACTTAAATGCATCTGAAACTCTTATGTTTCGTTGTTCTCTGATTTACTGATTTTCATTTTTCCCTCTACTAGTCTACATCACTTTATATCTCTCTAACTATGTTCTGCACTTTTCATTTATCACGTATAACCGTTAAATATTCTTAAAGGACGAGAAAATTCAAGATGTTTTGGGACACTTTCAGAAAGATTTTGAAGGTGGAGTTTCAGCAGAGAATTTGGGTAAGCCAAGACAGGATGGAATTATGGTTTCTTGCAAACTAAAAGAGCCTCACTAAATTTTGTTGGCTGTTAAACTAATTTTTTGGAATTGGGAATTTTTCCATGCCTACAGGCCCAAAATTTGGTGGATATGGTTCATTTTTATCACCTTATCAACGGTCTCCTGTTTGTTCACATCCAAGGTCTCCGGCAAAAGTTCAGAACCATAATGCTCCTCCTAAATCTCCAAATAATTTGCAATGGGAGGTAGAGTTAATATATTCTCAATTGTTATTAATCTCACCTTTGACTGGATCTTGGTTTATTTGAAAATTTCTTGCGTATTTTAACACTTAAATTATGTGTTTACACAGAATGGCCATCGCAGTTCTGCAGTTTCATTGGCTGCACCTCCATCATTGAGACCTGGACCTGCTTCTAGTTCCACATCACTGCCTACATTGAAGGCGCCATCTATTAACGATTCTGTCAAAGAAGAAATATCTATCACATCCTCACATGCCGAGGAATATGCTGCTAGACAAGAATCTGTAAACAAGAGAAATTTAGCCGACCAGAAGACTCTGAAGGTTCGGATCAAAGTTGGTTCTGACAACTTGTCGACACAAAAAAATGCTGAAATCTATAGTGGCCTTGGCCTTGATGTCTCACCATCGTCATCATTGGATGATAGCCCTTCAGAAAGTGAAGGGATAGATCATGAACCTCAAGATGCTCCCTTTGAATCTCCCATCAGTATTATTCGGGTGAACTAATTTTCTGTTCTTTTCACAACGTTTGATTTCCTTTTTCGGAATGTGTATAAAGATTTGAAGTATGATTGTTTTATTGCCGTGCTGGTACAGGTCATGACTTCCTTTCCAATGTGTGAAGGTCCATTGTTATCTCCTCTTCCTGATTACCTAATTCACTTGACTGAAAAGGAAAAGGTTCTGAAAAATAGTAGGTTCGTGCCTTTCCCCAAAGCTGACTCAGAAACTGCTCGCAGTTTGCTGAATGGATCTGATTCTAGAAAGGGTGATGAGAAAACAGTAGGTGAAAATAAGCAAAGGTCAGTGGAGAAAAACAATTTTTCTACTGAATTTAGGAATGGCATTAACAAGGATGCTCGCAGTGGTTTGTTTGTTACACCAAAGAAGGAAGCGGACATTGACACATTGGCTTGTGAGGAGATTGTTACTGAAACCTTAAAGCTTCCACTTCTATCTAATTCATATTCTAATGTTGTTGACACGACAAAAAGTACAAGTAGGGCATCTGATACATCCAGGGAAGCCTATAAGAGTGCAATGAAGGACACAGTTTCCTCGCTAGTGAATGAGGAATCATCGAGGCCTTTGCACACTGAAGAGACTGGTTGGGATGAGAAATCGAAGGCTGGTTCACCTGGAAAGATTTGGGAGGATAAAAAGACAAGTTCTGCAGATGATGTCGCAGTCTACCCAAGCAAGGATGGTTATTCCAAAAGAGAGAAAACTTTTGACTCGGTCAAAGCCGAATCAAATGTTTTGATGGCAAGGAAAGCTCTAGACACTGATCTCATCGATCCTCCCAAGCAAAAGGCAAACCAGAGAGTGACATCCCATGAGTTAGATGGCAAGTTACCTACTGGGAAGGAGCATCAGTCTTCTGGTGTCAAAAAGAAATCAAAGGGAAGCCAAAGTCATGGTAGTGTGGCTGCAGAACTCCCAAAAGAAAGCTCAAAAGTTAGTTGTTCTTCAGTGACAAAGAATAAAAAGAGTGCTCGTGCGGAGAATTACATGAATAGGAGGGAAACTGAAAACAGATCACTGAAGGATATTGAGAAGGTTGAAGATCGGTATAGAGAATTTTTTGGGGACGTTGAATCTGAACAAGAAGAGAAAAAAATGGTTTTGTTGGATCTACATTCTGAAGATAGGCCAAACGAATGTGAAGTTGTTGATAAAAGTGCATCTACCTTGAATAGTGCGTCAAAGGAGAGATCAAGTGGTAAGAGAGCCGACAAATTTTCGACTCTAGAAATGTACCCTAAATTGGTGCAGAGTGGTGTGCCTCCTCGTGGACCTGGCCCTGTTTCTGATGCAGGTCAAGCAACCACAGCTCCAGTGCTGATAGAAGAAAATTGGGTATGCTGCGATAAGTGTCAGAAATGGCGGCTTCTTCCACTTGGTACAAATCCTGACAATCTACCTGAGAAGTGGTTGTGCAGCATGCTTACTTGGCTGTAAGTTCTGTTTGTGTAAATTATATTTGCATATTCATAATATGCAGGTTCAGGAACTCCTGATAAATTGATAGATAATTTTGTTGCTAAAATCGTGATTAATTATGGGTCTCTCAAAAAATTAGAATTTATATTTGATGTTGTGGTTGATGGCTAACGGTGATAAGTCAATACCAATGCCTCTGTTTCTCTTGCTAAAGCCTGACTGTTCTATCTCTACATATGTCTAGGCCTGGAATGAACCGATGTAGTGTTAGTGAAGAGGAAACAACAAAAGCTCTGATAGCTCAGTACCAAGTCCCTGGTCCAGAGAGTCAGAATAACCTACAAATCAATGCCGGTGGTGTTTTATCAAGCGTAAACTTGGCTGATGTTCAGCACCCTGGCCAAAACTACCGAAATTTCAGTTCACATCCCCTTTCTCATGGTGGAAAGAAAAAACCTAGTCTTAAAGAAATATCCAGTGCCTATAAGGATGGTGCCTCCTCATTGCCAAATTCTATGAAAAAAAACACCCAGGCATCAGTGAGAAGTGAAAGCTTAAATGATATGTACCATTCACCATTGGCAAGTGAACTAGATGCTCGGCGGCTAGCTAGTGATTTATCTGCGGAGAAACACAAATATAAGCAGAAAGAGAAGCATAAAATACTAGATCACTATTCTGATGGAGGTATTGCTTTTGATCAGATAAACAGATATTTGTTGTGTAACTTGTAAGTATCCGTTATCTTTTAAAACATAATGGTATCCTTTTATGAATCATGTGCTTAGGTGATACCAAGAGTTTAAAGATGAAAAGCAAGAGGGACCCTGATCGAGAAAGTTTTAGAGCCTCCAAGAAAATCAAGGCTGAAGATTTGAATGGCACTGGTGAAGATTGGATGCCTGAAGTTGGAGGGGCCCCAGGGAAGGGGGGTCCTAGCTTGAGTAACGGCTTGCCAATCAGCTTATCAGGGAAGGAACAGTCTAGGCATAATGACTATTCTTCTAAGGACTCAAAGTCTGATACAAAGGACAGGCCACGTGTTTCTGCTAAAAAACAGAAAGATAAAGTCAAGGTTTCTGTGGAAGATGCTACTGCAAAAAAGAGGAAAATGGAGGGTCTTGATAATCAAATTTATTTGGGGTCCCTGCCAAGCACAGGCAATGATATTCGGGGCAGCAGAAATTTTGTGGAGGAGTTCAGTGATAATGACCTCAGGAAGGAAAAGAAAGCCAGGGTATCCAAGTCTGAGGGAAAGGAGTCTAGTGTAAGTAGAGGAAGTGGTAAATCAGACAAAAAAGGCAGTCACACAAAGAACCGGCATTTAGGTCCAGATGTAGGGAGCTCATTTTCTCAACGAAGCCTGGATGGTCTGGATAATAAAAGGTATTCAGGGCCTGTACAGCCTTCTGTGGCAGCTGCTTCAAGCTCATCTAAGGTTTCTGGTTCCCATAAAAATAAAGGCAGCTTCCATGAAGCAAAAGGCTCGCCGGTTGAATCAGTTTCTTCATCTCCTATGAGAACATCTGGAAGGAGGAATGTTGATGGAAAAAATGAGTCTCATGATACTGAATTTTTTGGTATTGTTAGTCCTAGAAAATGCCCATTTGATGAAGATGAGGGTGGGAGTGATAGATCTGGGATAGCAAATAAGGACAAATCCACTGTAGCTCAGCACAGGTCTCTTGAGTCCTCCATGCAGGATATGCAGGATAAGGATTTTAGTCATTTATCTGGTGATAAAGCTAAAGCAATTGTGCCATCTCCTGATATAGCAAATCGTCATCTTACAAATGGTAATGCTGATTTTTTATTCCAAGACGCTCAACATTCTAGGAAATCACCAGCTGTTGAACAAAGTCGTGATGAAGAAAGAAGAAATGACAGCAGACATCATGCAATTGGTTCTCGTCCACGGAAGTCTTCAAAGGGGTCCTCTTCACGGTCCAAGGATAAAAGCCGGAGTTCTAAATCAGATTCTGTCTATGAAATGCAAGATCATGTGCCTTCTGATGAAGTAAAACCCAGGGATGGTAGAAACAGGTTCCAGGAGAAGTTTGGTGTGAAGCCTGAAGAAAATGAGAATAGGTATGTTGATCAGAAAGACTCTGGTGGCAACTTGTGCAGTGAGGATTCTAAAAGAGAGAATCAACCAAGCGTAGGGGGGCATGGTGGTCCAGATGCTATCTGTGGTCGGGATGCAATGTCCACCCCGAAGCAGAATCTTCTGCAACACTGCAATGGTGAAAGATCTTCAAAGGGTTTCATCTCTGACAAAACAGATCAAGTGGAACTTGTCTCCAGTAGAGGGAAGTTGTCGTCTTTACCACCTTCTGGAGGAGCACAGAATGAGACGCTGGTTCGCTGTCCTCGACCAGCTCATGGGTCACACAAAGGAATTGGATCGGATATTTTGGCAGCTGATGGCTCTCAAGTGGACGAGATACCAAAGGTTCCAAAACAAATCAGGAAGGCTGATCATCACAATGGATCCCAGCATATTGGTTCAAGACTCCCTACACAGAATGGGCACAGGGCCAGGGATCCTGATGCCCCAAGTCCAGCAAGAAAGGATTCCTCAAGTCAAGCAGCTAACAATGCGTTGAAAGAAGCTAAAGATTTGAAGCATCTGGCTGATCGTCTAAAGGTTTTAACTTGTTTTATTTCAATTTGGTACCTGCTAGTATTGTTTCTTCTTAGCACTGAGCAAAATGACTTATCTTTTGCAGAACTCGGGGTCTAATAGTGAAAGCACAGGGTTTTACTTCCAGGCAGCCCTCAAGTTTCTTCATGGAGCTTCTCTTTTAGAATGTAGCAGCAGCGAGGGTGCCAAGCATGGAGATTTGTTACAGTCAATGACTATATATAGTAGCACTGCAAAACTATGCGAGTAAGTAGAAAGTTTAACCGGATCTCCGAATCAAGTAGCCTCCTGATTTCTGGCATACTTTTTGATTCTTTTTTTTTTCCTTTGTTGTGGGGGAAGGTAATTGAACTTACTTTGTTTGAATTAAGTTTAACTTTCTTTTTTCAAAAATAATTGCCACTGCATGCGGCAGAGATATGAATCCTGCTGCTTTAAATGTGTGCAAGTCAAGGGAAGCTTTGGACGAACTGTGTGATTATTTATTGAATGATGCTTGAGGTTAACAAGCAATGAGATGCATTTTTCACCTTTCTTGGATTGCTATTTGCTCAGTGTTGTTTCTCGTCTTGTTAGTTCTTGACATTATATTATTAATTATATTTCCTCAAACATTAAGACAATTGATCCACTTCACTGTAATGATTCTTCGTCTATAATACAATTTTTGTGTTTCTTATTAAAAACAAAAATGAAAATCTTCCAGTTTTCCTCATATGAATTTGAGGCATAGATAGTTAAATTGTTCCTAAACAGATTTTGTTCTTTCTGCTCAAATAAACTCTGAGACGATCTTGATTTTATCAAAATTCAATTTATGGTTTTCGAGAAACTTCTAATTTTAATATTATTTTTAGGTTTTGTGCCCATGAGTATGAGAGATCCAAAGACATGGCTGCAGCTGCATTAGCCTACAAATGCATGGAGGTGGCATATATGAGAGTAATTTATTCCTCACATTCTAGTGCAAGCAGAGATCGACATGAGCTGCAGACATCTTTGCAAATGGCTCCTCCTGGTAATTTAAATGAACTCATAGTTTAATCATGTCGGTACCTGTACAGGATAAAAATTCTGCTTCAAGTCATCCCTGTATGAAAATGAAGATAATACTGGATGCTATGTACCTGTTATTCCTTTGGTTCTGTATTCATCATTAGGCAACTTTAAACATCCGCAC
This sequence comes from Citropsis articulata, assembly GCA_030449925.1. Lineage (NCBI taxonomy): Eukaryota > Viridiplantae > Streptophyta > Magnoliopsida > Sapindales > Rutaceae > Citropsis > Citropsis articulata. Next base: position 6,079,416 of record JASUUH010000184.1, on the reverse strand, counting down.
CTTTAGATTTTCATAGGAGCTAAGTCTGGCCAGACTTGATGCCTCAATTTGAAAATCCTTATTTTCCCTGGAATGTGATAGTTTGTTTGCTCTCCTTGACACTGTTTTGGAAAGTATCAACTGTGAAATGCATTCAACAATGTTGAAATAGGACTGCCATGGTAAAGTATAATGGTGATCATCATAAAAATGGATTTTATATGAATAAATTAACTTCAAGTGTGCAGTAGACTTTGTACTTTTGAACTATGCATGCTTTAGAGGGATGTGGTCCTATATATGATGATTAGTAAGTAATCCAATTCCTTGTCTTCTCCTTGTTACCACAATATACTAAAAAGGATTTTTTGTGGCCATTAATTAGGAATTTGCAATTTAAAATGAAATGAAGTCATAAATGAGTTAAAGATGCAGCATGCACGGTTATGAATTGAACAAGAGTAAATCTAGAACTGTGAAATGATTGTTGTGGCCTTGTGTTTTTGGGTTTTATTTGCATATTTGGAATTTGCAATTTAAAATGAAATGGAGCCATAAATGAGTTAAAGATGCAACATTTGCAGTGAAGAAAAGAAAATAAAGAACTAGTGAAATGATTATTGAACCTCTTGCTTGACAGCTTTACTTGTAGCAGATTCTAGAATTATGTTGTATGTTGATCAAGGTCTCCGTAGTACACTGGTTTGCCATAGTCTGGAAGTCAAAGACCAAAGTAATTGATTTGTTTTGGGGGACTTTTGACTCTTTTACTTCATTTGTTAAAAATGCTTTGTTGAATTGGTGGCTTACCAACAGGAAGAATTTTTTCTTAGAAGAATAAAGGAAGGAGGGCCAAGGTTACATTTGTTGGTGCCCATAGAATTTCTTAGCTCTTAGCCCTATTGTACCCTCTGAATTCTTTTCTGTCAGCTTGGGGTATTGGGGATGCTTTCTGATGCCATTGGGCTATTTTAGGTGTTTTATCTTCTACCTTGTTTGAATGAGATATTGTTTACCCCTGAGGCAAACAATGACGATTGGTTTCCGACTAAGAGATTTGAAGTTCAGAACTGCTTTTAGCCACCTAATGGGATCTTACATTTCAAGGGGATTTCCAACTAATAAGGATTTCCAACTAATAAATGTTATGAGGTTCAGCAGTAAGCTCCAGATTTGAACATGGTGCACGTCAAGGGATTTCTTCGTTATTAAAAGTAAAATAGTAAAGTGGAATTTTCACATTGTAACAATGAGCCTCGCTAACATTTACTTTTTGGCCTGTTAGTAAAATTGTTCCCAAATGAACCCTGATAACATTGAAGCTACTAGTTCATCCAGTAAATTACTAAAGTAGGACATCAGTATTTTTTTCTAATCTATGGTTCGGACAAGAATGCCATGTTAAACTCTGTTGATGTTGATGCAGAATTGGAAGATGCTTTTATCTTCTTGGATGTCGAAATCATTGGAAGATGCTTTTGTCATTTTGGATTTCAAAACCATTTGAAGATGCCTTTACCTTCCTTTTTTCTTTTATTTTTTGGTTTTGGATTTATGTTTCAATGTTTACCTTTAAGTATTTTGGTTACTCAGCATTTGCTAGTCTGATGTTAAACAAGACAAAAAGGAAGTGTAGTAACGACCTTTTTCTTTACATGATGATGATTTTTTTAATGTGATCAGGTGAGTCCCCTTCTTCTTCTGCGTCAGATGTTGATAACCTAAACCATCCAACAACATTGGACAAGGTTGCCTTACCAAAAGGTGTTAGCTCTCCACAAGTCACTGGGAATCATGTCATCGCTGCTAGAAACCGGCCTAACTTCTCTCGGTTGCTCAATTTTGTAAGTATAGTTATCCCTTGGAAATTTCCAATTCTTCGTTTGCGGAAAATCCATCACAGAACATGGAAAAAGTGTGAAAAACAAATTATTGTGGAATTGGTATTTCATTTAAGTTCTTTTGAACTGGAAAACTTGGTCATATTGAATCCTGCAACATTTCCCTATTAGCACATAAGTTTGGTCTTCTAATTGAAGCTGGTTATGTTGCTGGCCCATTGCCAAGCCTTCCTTATCCTTCATACTACAACTTTATATTAGAGTAGACAAGCATTAACATTATTAAACTTGATGGTCTGCAGGCACAGGATGTAAATTTTGCTATGGAGGCTTCAAGAAAATCAAGGAGTGCTTTTGCTGCTGCTAGTGTAAGCTTGGAAGAGGGTCAACACAAGGAGGGTATCTCTTCCATCAAGAGGGCTCTTGATTTCAACTTTCAAGATGTAGGGGGTTTACTTCGTTTGGTACGGCTGGCAATGGAGGCTATTAGCCGTTAAAAAAGAGCCCTAATTTTTGTGGAGAAGTTGTCAAACCATGGAATGGAAGAATTCTTTTTTGTTGGTGTATCCATGGGTATTGAGCCTCGAAGGAGAAGAAAAGAGGCCGCCCTGGTTTCTCTGCTGCTGTACGAATTAGCTTGACAAACCCGTTATCACCAGCTCACTGACTCCTTTCTGTAGATATGTGCAACAACGTTAGCTTGGATTTTTTATTAATTCTTCCGAGGCTTCAGCTGTTTTCTGAACTGACAAGGACCAACCTTGTTAAGGTGTGTCTCAGGATTGCTATTCAGGATGTGCGATGGTTCTGCAGAACTGATTACAAGCTCCAACAGCAGCCTGATCCATAGTTAAATGGGACTTGGATTGAAGAAATAATATATGTATAAATATAGAACAATTAGCCGGATGCAGGGTGATAGGAGTCTGAAAACAGTGTGTGCCATCCCTTTGCGCCCCCCCCCCCCCTTCTTCCCCCAAAGTGTGGTTTTGAGTTTTTGTGTCCTGTTTATTTATTTATTTTTTTTGGTACTATTAACTCGGAGATACCTTGAGGATGGGTGGCTAATATGTATATGAGCGTTTCGGTCCGACTTTTCTGGCAGAGACCGCAATCTTGGTTCGAGCACAATGTAAACAGGGCTAAAGAGTTGGCAGTCTCAGGTTGGATATTGTCATTTCTCTCGCTCTCTCTTTTGCTTATCCAAATATCTTCTATTATAATTTCTTGTCTGCTTGTTCTGCAGGCTTCATTAATTTGTAGTTTGCTGTTGATAAACAAGTAGGAAGAAGTTAGCAAAACTATAAGGTGGTAAATAAAACGCATGTATGTAGCTTCCATTAATAAAGACTGCCCGAGCTTCAATTCCTTAAAGGTTTGTAGACTTTATTGTTGTGAAATTTTTTTTAAAAAACTCATACAACATTAAATGCTGTAGTTGCCTCTTTAACTTTTATTGCTTTGTTTTATTTATTTATTTTTTGTTTTGGGTGGCAGTGGCTATTTATGTACATAAATATATCGTTGAATCAAGTCTACTGTTGGAACAAGGAAAATTTTTTATTTGAAACAAGTATTTACTACAGCATCTGCAAAGGCAGATGCTAACAGGTATGGCTGCTTCTCCCTCATCTTTTAGTCTCTCAAGATTGTGAAGATTCTCCCTCATCCATCTTTTATTTTATGAAATGATAATTTACCTCAAATGATATACCCATGTGGATTTCAGTTACAAGGATGCTAGTTTATTTAATTACAATCTGGCTATGATATGATCACTTTTCTTATCTTGGGAGATTGGCCAAGTTCTGACTTGACAGAGTCTTTGGTTTCAGGTTCAGCATCTGGACTCTGGAGACAGTTGCGACTAGCTGCAGAAATGACAATGAATGAAATGGCCTCATGGAAAAAATATGCCTTCATATACATAAACACTATATAGATAGTTTTGTAATTGGTAGTATTCTTTTAGATTAGTTATATACAAATTTTATACAAGTCACTGACAATGAAATTTTGATCTCATTCACGCTCACCTAGTTTGGTAAATGTACAGTAACCATTATTAACATTGATTCAAGTTTTCACAATAAGCTTTTGTATCCCATTGGTTTTTAGAATTTTGCCTTTTCAGCTGATGAATTGAAGCTGTATGCTGGAAGCTGTTATAGTTCTGACCCAGTTGTCAAATTTGTACAGAATGAATGTAGAACAAACACAGCATTCTTCTAATTCTGCTATCTTATTTCACTTAATGCGAATGGTGTCTTCTTGTCTTATTTTTAACGTTCTGAAGGCTAATTTTTGAATCCACTAATGCTACTTAGGGAGCATGGACTCAGAGGAGTATCCAGATTAGACATTACACGTTTTTGTTCCCACCACCCCCCCCTCCCTTTCCTTTTCTCCCACACATATCGTTACTATTTATTCGCAGTGTTTCGATCGGCTGCAGAATCACAGAATAGCTGGCTTAATTATCGGGATCCTAAGGATAATCTAGGTAAATTATGTATTCAATTACCAAGAATCGTTGCATCATAAAATTACTGCAACATGCCTCGTCCCTACTAAATAAAAAGGATTACAAAACAACAGAACATACCTCATTCTTATTTGGTGCGTGTTTTGAAACTCAAATTCAAGACATTCACTATAATTCTCTGATAGGACTACGCTGTAAAGCGTGCTTTTAATATAATTGTATTTTTGATATATAGTTGCTAAGCTTATATTATTCCTTCTTGTTCTTGAGTAGAGATAGAGAGAACGATACAGAAAACCAACAATGCGCCGCAAGATGGTCTTTTTTTTTTTTTTTTTTTATAGAATTATACGAGACTAATGTTCAGATTACAACTCATATTATATGAGATTTACAACTAATATTTACACCTACTGAGATCCGTTTATATCAATTTTGATATGACACCGCTAAGATTTTAAATTATTTTCAAATATTTGAGGGACGTCAAACTCCCATATTGGGAGAAAGACTGTCTTCACTCAAGCTCTGAGGCTCCAAGAAAGGAAGTCAAACTCTCATATTGGGAGAAAACGACCGCCCCCCAATTCTAAAAAAAAAAAAAAAAAAAAAAAAATAGGAGGTAAGTGGCTCACTTTCCAAATCTTTCGCTTGCAGGAATTTTGGCTTAAAGAGTAAGTGCATGGATTTTCATCAAATGCGTGTTAATTTCCACTGATGGGCCTGTGTCGTGGGTGCAACAGTCCCACCAATGATACAGCGACCCATAGCCCTCGGTTGGTGTATTGCCTTTTTTGATTGAAAGAATAAAGAGTGCTCATGTTTGCCTGAATTTCAACACTTGCTGCGTCATTAGGCCACTCAGTTTAGTGCGTTCTTTTAGGCTGAATGAAAATTTCTTTTAATTTAAAGAAAAAGTATTGCGCTCCAGATTTAATTGATGAAAAGCTTTTGTCTGCAACCGTCCCTGAGTCACTCGACACTATGAATCACGACGGCCAATGGCACATAGTTAGAAAAATCAATAACGCTTTCCCGTTAATTTTCTTTTCCTTTTCTCCCCCTTTTTTGGGTTCCTCCAAGAACGAATGGTATGATGTATTTCACAAAACTGAGGGAAAGTCCACAAATTCTCCAGTCACGGGTAGGTACCATCTTTCCTATGTCAGAAAAGAAGACACCACCACAACTACACAGACAGCATTTACAGCATCTTTTATGTTTTCAATTTGAATTTCCATGTAGCCACCACCATCATCAAATCAAAAATTTACTTCCCAGCTCTCTATATGCCTTTTTCAGCGCATGCATCTCCGTTCTCACTCCGCCTGCCTTTTCATCATCAAATTAGGCCAAGTACCTAAACATGTTGGGGTTTTCCTTGTCCCTCTCCAGATAATCTCTTGTGATGAGATCTTCCATCCTCTTCTTGATTGCTTTAATATCAGGCTGCAGGTTCCAAGTCATATCATATTAGTAACAAGACACCAAGAGGAAAAAAACAGAAACAGAATAAAGTCTGATAACTGAGTTTGAGTTGAACCTCCAACCGAAACTACTCTCCATAAGAATGTTCTAGTACAGATGTTTTGACCAACTGGAATAAAAGATGACCACGAGACTTCCCTTTCCCTTCCATCTCTTGTATCAATCAAATATAAAGACAAAAGAAAGGTGTGAATACCTTGAACATGCGACTCAACTGCTCAACACACTCGGACACCAACTGCTGATGACCCAAAACTTTCCGAGACTTCATTATGCGCACTAATGCAGCATCAATAGCATATCGTCTGTCTTTGTCTACATCTTCAACAATTTTCTTCCTTTCATCAACCGGTGGGAGAGGAATCTGCACATGATTGGACAGTTTCATTTGTTTAGAATCTATGAAAAAGAAGTACATCAACTCAAGAGTGCTAAAAAGCCACCAAGGAAAAAAAGAGATTAGGCAAACTATCATAGGATTGAATCAATCTCGGACCTTTATCCTCCTCATTCTGTCTGTAAACTTAGAGTTGAACTCAAAGTGGTCACTTTGTGAGATGGTTTTCGTACTTGGCTCCTTGAGAAGGATCTTATACTTGGCACATGACAGGGAATGGAGCAATCTAACCAGGTCATCATGAGTCAAGTTCAGCTGAGTCATGATCTCTGAATAGCTCAGTCTATCTGAAGTATTAAAAAGCAGTAGAGTTGCAGCCTGTATAATCCAGACAACAAAAATTTAAAATATTCACATTTTTATCCTGACTATGATTAAATCTGAGCACCGTTTAAGGCATTACCTGATATGTTGATACAATCAGCTCAATATTTTTTTGCTCAAACTTGCCATTTATGTTGCATTGACCCAATGAGTAAATCCATGTAAGTTTTCTGTGTTTTGTTTTGGTTTCATAAAATCCCTTAAAAACTTCTACACATTTAACCTGGAACAACGATTTTGGAAAATTAAGTATAAAAAGAGAATCACTGCTCACTGCTTTTTCCTACTAACCAACATGAATGAAAGAAAGACTTACCATCTCAGAAGGAAGGTTCAGATCAGAGGATTTATAACTTGGCCAAAATCCAGTAGTGAGAACAGTAACTGATAAATCAATTCCAGGGTGTGCATTCTGGTTATTGCTGAGATATTCCTCAAAGCTGGTCTGATTTTCTCTTGCCAAAGTCAAATCTGTAACCTGAAAGAAAGATACCATGTGAAATCCAAATACTAATACAAGAACAGATTCAAAAGCTTTACCCAAAAACTCAAGACCAACTTACCATTCCCTCCATCTTCGATGTAAACTGTGCACCACACTGCTGCTTCAGCTTTGTGAGAATACTCCTTTCATGATCATCATTAGCACTACGATCAAAAAGCAGCCGACGAGCAAGCTTCTTCCTGCGATGGGCAGTCCAAACAGAAAAAACACCAATTCGTAAACGTACAAATGTGATTGGATATATAGAAAACTTATTAATTTTGAATTATCATATAACAGAAGTGAACATATATGAAATCATTATCCGGAACGTAAGATTGTACCTGTAGAATTCGGCAAAAAGATCTTTATCACTGATATATGCAAGCAGCTTAACAACCTGCAAAACAAGCACTCTGTTTAATAAAATCAATGTCATTTGTAGTGAAAAAGAATTTAGTACTACAGCATATTAATAAACTACCTTCTCCAGAGTCTCTTCAATGGCTTCATCACTCAGTTTCTCATTTCCACCCTTCTTTAGGATATTATCACAAAAAGTTGCCAGCAGTTCTGAACTCGAACTGCCACCAACAGCTTTATTACAAAATATCTCAAAAGCCTCTTTCAGAGCCTGTTGAACAACCGATAAAGAAGAACATTACAGACAACAGATTTGAAGAGATCTACAAACCATTAGAATACCATACACCACAAACCTTGTGGAACAACGTGTGGTTTATGAAACAATTAGTCACATATTCCATATACTTGTCATGCAGCTCAATTATTTTTCTGATAAGGACCTGAGACCACACAACAAAGTCAATTTTTGATATTTCGAATAACTTCAAGAGGTTCCATAACAAAGAGGTGGCAAGATTTACCTGTTCCTGCACAGCACCTGAACTTCCACCCTGCATCAGCATACAACATTACAACTGTAAGCACGCAGCAAAAAAATGAAGCAAAAAAATAAAAGCAGATTACATACTACTAAAAGAAATAACAATTTAACTTTCCCGCAAATAAGTAATTAGACTGGGTGGCAATACATTATCAGCAAATTCACTCACAGATATATTGGCATTAGTGCATCTACAGAATGATTCTCATCCTATTGTCAAACCACAGCATCAATCAAAAGGAATAACAGCATCCCAACAACTAAAGTGTGAAGATGATGCAAAGGGCACATACATAAGATTCCCAGTTTGTGCAGGAGAGTGGCTTCTAATGTCTTAATATAACACGACAGCAGTTATCTGTAGGCACCAATAGTAATATCAAATAAAAAATGATTGTGACATAATACCTGGTTTGTTGCAGCATCTTCAGCCTGCTGTACCAACACAGTACCTTCAGCAGTAATATGCTGAAATATTAAAGTTCTCAGAAAGATTAGTGATGTGAAAAAAGTAAACAGGTAAAGAGGCCATTTGGAAATCAAATATAATACAAGTGCAAAAAACCAACCAACCTGTTTGAATACATTAGCCACTGGCTCCAAGCCTTTAGGTATTTTATGGTAAAGCCTATACATCCTAGAAAGATCCTCCACCTAGCACGGCATAACAAAGTGAAATGATATTAATACCATAATGGCAGGGTAACCAACTATTAATGCCACAAAACAGTGCAAATTTGAAAACCACCTTATCTTCTCTAAGCAATGCTCGGCATCCAGACTGCTCCTTCTCAAGAAGTTGAGTTGCATACACCACCAACAACTCATGTTGTACTTTCTACATGATATAAAGAGCTACAATTAAGATGTATAGCAGATTGTAAAACTATCTTTCCACAGAGACAATAACATAATGTGATTGAACTCAAAAGGGATTTGATATCACAATTTCCTGCATTACTGAAATTCTCTTTCTAGACAACCTGATACAAATAACAAGAAGAACCAAAACCTCCAACAAATATGAGCATATAGTTTTTTATGTCACAAAGAAAATATCTCGTACATGCTCATACCAATCAAGAGCTTCTCAAAAAATTTCATAGAGTTTCTCCATAAATAGTTTCTATTTCTATGATGCTGTGAACTAAACTAAAGCATTTTGTTTATATATCAACACCAACCTCCACTAATTTCGGCTCGCTGCTTGAATGCAGGTAATGAGACACTCTATCTCTTTCTTTCTTCAAGCATTCCTCAGCCTGCAATTTTATAAAACATTCCAAAATCGAACAGGTTAATCAAAGTTATGTTATAATTTAAAATCAAACAGGTTGGTGAAAGTTGCATAATTAGTAAACCTTATGGTTGGAAGGACTTGCCTTTATCATGTATTCTGGACATGAATCTTCAAGAATCCAGTTTGATGCTTTGCGGGAATAGTAAGCACCGGTATCCTGAAGCATGTGTTCTTCAAAATCCTTTTCATAGCTATCCATCTGCCCCATTCCAATCTCAACAAAGATATCCAATACATTCTTCAACAATGCTCTGTCAATCTGTTCTCCCTCACGTTCTTTATCAATCTGGCAGGGGAAATAAACATTGCATTAAAACACATCAAGTAACAAGGCGAAAGACAGTTTCTTTATCTAACCAATTCAAAGAAATAGGGGTTCTATCCTTTCATTCAAAAAAAGAGATAAAAAGGTAGAGTGGGTCATGAAGAATGAACTTACAAGAGCAATAATAGCATCTTTGGCTTTATTCTTTAAAGCGTCGTAAACCTGGAATTAGAGAAATTAAGGATGTTGGAACTGTTTAAAAAGAAAAAAAAAGAACAGGAGAGGAAGGCATATAAAAAGCTTGCACTACTATAGAATGCATGATGTCATTAAAAGGACTAATGACAAACCTGTTCCCGGAAGCAAGTAAGCCCAACTTCATTAAGTGCAGGAAGTGACCTTCGAGCAATGAAGTAACGATCGAGATAGTGGAAAAAGCGTGACAGCCATCTAACCATAACTTTATGATTAGCCCATCTTTTCACTAGCTCCCTTAGCATATACTCATCATGCTTTTCACTCAAAGATGGCAATACCTAATGAAGGAAACAAAAAGGAAAAGGAGACATCACATGAGTAAAGATCAAAAAGAAGTAACACTAGGTAGACAAATCAAATACAAGCATTTACTTTTACAATGTGTTGATAAATAAAATTGAAGAACGATAAAATTAAGTAGTAATAAAATTTATAGTTCACTATCATAACAGAATTAAATTATTTACGAGTAAACTGTTGTTATAAACACCAAAGCAATCAACCTATTTCAAAGTCAATGGAAATATCAACTCAATAAAGAATTCATTGGCATCTTCAAAGCATAAGTAAATTTGCCAGGTTCATATAACTCTCTTTCATAATGCACAATAGCAACATGCAATGAACACACCTACAAGCACTAAGTTATATCATAAAAAAAATGTTATTTCAGACCAGTAGAATAAATGACTACATGCCATGTGAATTACAAGTGAAAAACAATCCATAACTACATGTCATAATAAAGTTAAAACCAGAAAAAAATTGCAATCCTCTCACCGTAGAAGCAATATATTCTTCGAACGCTTGCTTGTACTTGTCATAAAGCTGTTGAGAATAGTCATGAGGAGGCTTTTGAGTGCACATATTATAGATTGTTCTGTCATATATAAAAAAATAAAATAAACCCACAATGCCTCCCAAATCCAAACATTAAGATCATTGAACCGAATAAGAAAAAATAAAATAAAATCATTACGTGTAAAGCATCATGTACTCCTCAGAACTAAAAGGAGACTCCGGCAATCCTTCCAAAATCCTCTTCAGTTTTGTGATCCCCTTCTGCATATAGTCCCATCCTTGATCCAAGTCGATTGTCTTGCGATCCATTGCTAAACAATAATTACCTGCAATTAAACACAAAGAAAAAAACCCCATAAATAAGTAAACAATGCACAAAACTAGCAAGCATCATAACTAATTCCATTTCTTCGCCAGCAATTTCTTAAAACACAAAAGAACTAGTATTATTAATTTTCCTTCTCGATACAAAAACCTAATAGTACGCGCAGTTACGATAAGACTGAACCGAAAATTTGGAACAAGCCAATACGATTAGAGGCCGTACAGGTTTTAAATAAACACACAAAAAAGAAAACCTAAAAATCAACTACGATTGTTATTAATATTTACTATTGTTGAAGTAAAAGGAATAAAAAAAGAATCACATGACATCGATTGGCGACGAAAAAGACACAAAAGAACGATTAAAAACAATTGAATAAATAAAGCAATGCTGACGAAAAGAAAAGAAAAGAAAGAAAATCGTAGAGAGAAGGGGAAGGGGCAAAACGCACCGTATAGCAACGGATGAGGGAGAGCGAGACGAGAAATCGAGGAGGGAACCCTAACAGAGGAATGATAGAGAGATCGCTTCGGTGAAATTATTGAAATTATCAATGGGAGGGAGGGGATTTTGGGGAGAAGACTTCGCTTTTAAAGGGTGATTAAAGACTTCGCTTTTTAAAGGATGATTAAATTTACTAAAAAGGGTTGGGATTTGTTGGCACGGAATCCAATATCATGCTTTTAGGACGGTTTTTAGAGTCCTCCGTTTGTTTCCGACCTCCAGTTTTCCTCTTTTCTCTTTTCTATTTCATTTTTCTTTTCTATATATATATATATATATATATATATCCATTATTATTGTCGTCGGCCGGCGTTGAACTTGTACGTACTCCCGCTTATTATTTATTAAGAATTTTAAATAGCTTTATTTTTTTAACACAAATTTTAATTAGCTTTAAATGAAGAATTTGAGTCTCAATGTAATTCTAGTAATAGCATATTTGACAATTCCAAATAAATACTTCATTTGGTTACATTATTAGGCTACGCCTGCGTTGCCTAAGGTCTAACAAACTCCCTTCTTTAGCTTTCTCCCAAGCCACCGTTAGATTCAATCTCACGGCTGATTTTGAGATGCCTAGCCACGTGGAGCGAGTCCCTGACTTGTGACTGACAAGTAACGAGCGGTCAGAATAATTGTTTGATATAATTTTTGCAACTTCTACGTTGAAAATTTGCTATGAAAGCAAGCCCAAAAATTATTGAACATATGGCACCATGCAAGTCATGTCTACAAACTAATGTTGCGTGGCTTGCGTCCATGCAGACAAGGACTGGACTGAAATATATCTTTAAATTTATAAAGTAATGACTTAAATTTGGTAAATAATTCAGCATTTTATTGTCCAAGTAGATTGCGCCCGACGTCCATGCTGGCAATTAATAACACTATTCCAGGGAACCGAAAGTCTGAAATCTTCGATCTATTCTAAGGACATTCTCAGAGATCTAATATTAATTTTATTTAGAGAACAAAATACTATTGATTAAGTTTTGAATTAATAGTTAAAAAAATTTTGAAGCCCCTTTGAAGAACTTGTATTAAATCAAGATGATGACAATAATAGAAGGGAGCCTGAAATTTGGGAAGATCTAATAGATTGTGACGCCTCATAAAATTTGATAGCACTCCTTTTAATTAAAACATTCACGTTGTGATATTCTAAAAAAATAAAATAATTTTTCATATTTACAAAGTACCGTCTGAATTCATCATATTTCATTAAATTGAAAATGTGAAGTAATTATAACTGGATATGGATAGTTCCGATAAGTTTCATTAAGAAAATAAAGACTACACATATTTTGATTAAAGAGAGAAGCGAAGCGGAAAAATTTAATTTTTTTTTTTAGAAAGAGCAGCGGCTTTCTTTATTCTAATATAAGTTTGTGACTATATCAATTGTTCCCAAAACTCAATGATAATCGGATTGTGAACTTTCACAAAGGAGTGGACAACAAATATTAACGATAAAATAAAGAAAAAAAAGACAATAATTGTTAATTATATGAACAATAATGTACAATGCCCAACATTTGAATTCTGTTAGTTATTTATTAAATAACGCATTTAATAATAAATAAGATTCTCAATCATTAATGAACAAACGACACTTAAAAACATGAAAACTAACAACTAATATGTCATAAGTATGCAAGGCTTGTTTCCAATAGAAAAACTGATCTCCACACGAACCGAATTTATTTTTATACTGCTTCAGTAGCAGTCTCAAAATCACTACGTTAGTAATGGACAGATACAAATAGCAATCATTCATTGCATAATAACACAAACATAAATATATTGTTGATAAAAAAAATCATATCAGAATTCATTATTATTGATAGTGAAGAAAAATGTCAAAAATAAAATGTTGTGAGGGTGAGAAAACTTGAAAGAGATTTAAGTTTTACTTATGAGAGGAATCAATTAATTATAGAATAGAATCATATAATGCTTTCTGTTCAACCCGAACATAAAGAAAACAATGCCAGGAATGGATGGCGATGCCCACCAAAGCGGAATAATCCCTCAATGTTAATTTTTCTAGATTAAAATTACAATTTCTCCGTGTAAGTATTTAATTTTCTTTTAGATAAGTGTAATATAATAGGAAATAATACAATGTTTATCAATGAAAATAATAGAGACGGAGCTACGCGAGCCAGGGGCTTGGGATCCAACGAAACTGCGGAAACGGCGTCGAATCGATCCAAGAACCGAGTCCAGAACATTACACGCGCGAATTGCTGCATACTGGGGGCACCGTTGGTATCCCCTAAATCTCATCAGCTCTCTGCCCTCTCCATCTAAACAGACAAAACCCTAACCCTAATCACACAACTCAAATCGGAATTCAATTTGATTTTCAGATCTCTCGACTCTTTCATTTGTGCTCTAATGAGCGGTCTTTTTCAAAATAGGACATCGAGTGTTGAGTTCGACAATGGAGGCGTTGAAGGAGAATTCGATGGAGACAGAGATTGGGCGTTCGGCGGAATTTTTTCAGAAGTTTCTGGACTCGCAGAGAGAGCTGTTCCACAGCCAGATCGAGCAGCTTCAAAACGTTGTCGTCACACAATGCAGACTCACTGGAGCCAATCCTCTGGCGCAGGAAATGGTGCGTTTTCGAAAATTAATTCAATTTACTTTATGAAGAAGATAAAATATTAATACTCGGTAACTTTTTTTCTTGGTTTTTATTTGTTTGAATCACTGAACTGATACTTTTGTTTTAGGAGTTTTACTTCTTTGAATGCTTCCTTATTATGGCTCACTGGATTCAACTTATGTTATTAGGCAAATATCATGCTAATGCTACTGAGCATAGCAGACACTGGAATTTAAAGAATTTGCACACATTCACATAATACTTCCCAGGGGAATTGACAAAACATAGAATAAGGCCTTTTTTTCCCCTTGGGCAAAGTAACCTATTATTTGAGTTTAACATTTAACTTAGTATTGTATATTACTAGTTAAATCTTATGCAATAACACTAGTGGGGGCTTTCAATTGATATATTTTATGGCCTTTCTTTGAATTAAAAAGCATTTATCATGTTAACTAATGTGTATTTTCTTGGCACATGCAGGCAGCCGGTGCCCTATCAATAAAAATTGGTGAGTTTTTCCTTTGTATGCCGCATCTCTTGAGTGACATATGTTATATATATATATATAATCTCTATCTGATTGGAAGTGTTCTACTTCTGCTATTTACTTTTCTTGGTTGTCATTTCACTGAGATGTATATCACAGGAAAGAGACCTAGAGATTTGCTAAACCCTAAGGCTGTGAAATACATGCAAGAAGTTTTTGCTCTGAAAGATGCAATAAGTAAGAAGGAATCCCGGGAGATCAGTGCTCAATTTGGCGTTACAGTTACACAGGTCCCTTTTATTCTCTTGTGACACATTTCATTAATTTTTCTTGAGTTCTCCCTTCCTCTCAACTGCTCAAAATAAATTTCTGTCCTTATCTGAAGCCTGTTTGTTTTTAAAATTAAATATGGATATATGTTTTAGCAATGGCTTTTTTTCAATTCTGTTTCTCATTTTGGTATAGTTTCCATAGTTTCCACTTTGCACTGACCATCTTCTTTGTAAATGAAATATATGGTGGTAATTGTTAATACCTTTCTATTCTAACCTTTGTAGGTTAAGGATTTTTTTGCTAGCCAACGTACTAGAGTGAGGAAACTAGTTCGGTTGTCAAAGGAGAAGGCAATTAAATCTGATGCACGTAAAGACTCACATAATGATACGGTTCCTTTCAGTTCTGATTCTGTAATTCCTATTAGCTCTGATTATGTAATTCCTACTGATCCTGTCCCGTCAAGCTCAGCTTGCCCTACCAGTGTGATACCTGTTAATCCTATTCCCTTAAACTCCATTGGCCCTCTCAAAGTGGACGAAGCACCATCTTGTTCCGGGCGGGATGAATGTCAGCTTGGCTTAGATGACTTAGATAAACATTTTGTTGAGAATTTTTTCAGTTTGATGCGGAAGGAAGAAACATTTTCTGGGCAGGTGAAGCTGATGGAACAGATCCTGCGGATAGAAAATTCTTCAATTCTATATTGGTACTTGCAAAATGCTATATGAACTTGGATGAGTATAATTATTGTTTGCTGTGCTTACCTCGTCCAGTTTTTGTGATTGTAGGTTTTTGACCAAAGGTGGTGTGATGATCTTAGCAACATGGCTGAGTCAAGCAGCTGATGAGGAACAAACAAGTGTTCTTATTGTCATCCTTAATGTATGAATTCTGTCTTGCCTATTTAGTTTGTCATTGGTACTAACTTAGCTAGTAATTACATTTTTTGACTGGCATGCAGGTTCTCTGTCACTTGCCATTACATAAAGCTCTCCCAGAACAAATGTCAGCCATACTGCAAAGTGTTAAAAGACTGCGGTACTACAGGGCGTCAGGTGTGCTTCTGTCTTGGAGGCTTCTGTAGCTATGTATAGTGTGTTTTTGTTGAAAAATGTCTTATTATAATTTGTTAAAAACTTTGTTTTCTTTCTATTTTCTCATTAAGTTTTTCTGATTACAACGTAATTGCATTCTGCATTGAAAATATTTGCTCGTAATCTTTTGCGCCCTTTGGGATATTTTTGAATCTCATTTATCTGATTTGAAGATCAGACTTATCGAACAGGGCAAACGTTTTGTTATCAAAATGGAGCAAGATGTTTTCAAGAAGCCAAGCTTTGAAGAAACATGGCGCAAAATACTCTACTGACTCACAGAACGAGATAATTCTTAAACAGAGGCAAGTTATCAATTTTCCTGCTTGTACCTGTAAGATTTTTTTCAAGTAGTTCCTTATCATTGCACCCTAAATATGCGCAGTATTGGCGAAATTATGGCTGATGAATCATGGCTCTCAAGTAGTAATGCTTCTGTAAGTGGTACCTAAAATCCAAATGAAAATCTGCTGAAAACTATATAGGTACATGTGATTACTAATTAGTCCCCCCCCCCCCCGGGTGTACAGGAGAACAGTCTTGCTACCTTGTGCGAAAGTTCGGAGAGTTTCAGGTCTGGAATCAATATATGATCTCATATTCTCTGGCTTGTTAGCACTGTTTGGTGGCTTTGGAGGTACTAAGCTTAGATTTCTTGTGCAGGAAGTCAGAATCTCCACAATCAGTTAAGTTATTGACAGCATCTTCAGATGACTCTGCGAGGAAGAACATCCTTGGTGTATCTTCATCATGTATCCTTTTAGAACTTTTAACATTTATATGGATGGATGGCTGAAAAGAAATTCTACCATCTGTAAATTAACTCTATTATGAATATCAATTTTAGGAACTCTTTCCCTTGATGTGGGTATATATGTTCAGCAGTATTTGTTGGTTGGCTTTTAATGGAAATGTGAAAAGATCAGTAAATGTATTTTCCACAATTTTGAGTTACAATCTGCTTGTTTTGGAAGATCTAATATGGATTTCTAACAAACTTCGATTATGTTTCCTGTGATTAAGTTAAAATGCAATTTTTCTTGAATAAGGTACTGTAGGTATAGCCATAGGACATTAGTTAGCAATCAATTGGAAAGTGTGTTGAATGATTTAAGCACTATTTGTAATTTTTTGTTTATTTATTTTTGTGTATAAATATGTATGGATGAACTTAGTTGCCTTAACCAGTAACAGATAACAGAGAACGCCGAAAAACTCAGTTTGTGGAACAGCCAGGTCAAAAATCGGCTGGTAGAAGTCTGCAGGCCTCAAGATTAGCTCCTGTGGGTCAAGCCCGTCCTATGTCTGCAGATGATATTCAAAAAGCAAAGTTGAAAGCCATGTACAAGCAGCAGAATAAATATGGGAAAACTAGTTTTTTGTCTAATGGAATTAATGAAGGAAAGGCGGAAGGTCTGGAGAAGTCTACAACTCAAGCCGCCAATTTTCCACCAATATCAAAAGTTCTAGTTCGGCCACATATTGAGGAATTCAAAAAGTCAGTAACCCCTGAACCAAAAATTTCCAGTAGGCTGGAAGCCCCTCTTGATCCTGAGCAGAAAAAGGATGATAAAATGCCTCCAGAGGAGAAGCTGAAAATTGTTGTTAAGGAGCCTCCGGAAGAGAAGCAGAAAATAGGTATGAAGGAGCCTCCACCGGAGAAGCAAAAAATGGAGGTTAAGGAGTCTCCACAGGAGAAGTGGTTGAGGGTTCAGATCCCATGGCAGACGCCCCCAGGTACACTTGCTTCAGTTTTTATTTTTTGGGTTCCTTTATGTGCTTGCCAATAATATTACTAGTATAGAAAGAATAGCTCTCTACAGAGAAGGGAAGGGACCATTTTAAGGAGTTCCTGAACTTTGAGCAATTGAGCATCTGGGAAGTAATTTTCACGTTTTCAGCGATGGAGATTCACTGTTTCTGCAATCACAGATTCTAACCCATGATTACTTTCTCCTTCGACAACAACTTTTTTGTTTAGCTCATATCAATAGTGATTTAGATAAAAACCAAAGTCCATTTTGTGTAAAAATTGGGTTATATTGTATATGCTTTCGTTTTAATGTCTTCTTATCCAATAATTATAACTAAGAGCAAATATTTGGCACCAAATAAAAAGAAGTAAATTTTCAAATTTTTTTTCCCTATGTGATGAACTTGGACCATCCAAATAGTATTTCCTTGTATGGAAATTTAATGAGCACCATTTATTTTTGATAAATTTTGCTTTCGACAGGGCTTGAAATGATCCCCTCTATTGTGTGGTATTGGTTGTGACGTGGATTAGCTCTTCGATAACTTGTTGATTACCCCTGTAATACAGTGTGCTGGTGAACCACGAACTGCGCAGGCTATTTGTCTAAAAGCCACATTGGTTTTGATATGTATTCCTAGGTTCAAACCGTTTTGTGCTGACTCACTAAAGGCTTGTTTTTTTTTACATAAATAATAATCATAATTAAAGGTCATCGAGCTTTAGGTGATTGTTATAGATCAGTTTTTTTTTTTTTAATTAATAAATGAGAAATCTGTGTATCTTACGAAGGGAAAGAGAAAGTCATAGTACAGAATTTCATAAAGTTTATTGGGAGGACAAGCTGAGTACTGCTGTAATGAAGCAAAACTTTAGTGAGATTATTTGGTTCAATTGATAGGATCATAACTGGCAGTTTGTAATATTGGTACCTTATCAGACCAACTAATCATTGAGGGGTTGATTACAAGTTCATGGTTTGTGGTATTGTTGAATATAAGGTACAGGTTGCCATGTTGCAGTGCACAAGGGCACACGATATACTCAACAAACTTAATCCCAAGCATAAATTTGTAAATTAATGATGATGGCAATGACAAAGGATTTGGTTTTATAAATATTCAACTAAAGTTCATCTGTCTAGATGACACTAAATTTGACACTAATTTACATGTATACTCCCAGCAGTTGAGATTTCTCTTAGATCTTGAGAGTGCCAGAAAGCTGAGTCAGGCAGTCATGATTATGTTACAGGTAGAGTTGCAGGCTGACTGTAACTTGTGTCTAAGTTGAGGACCCGTCCACATTTACTTTGCTGTGAGTTTCCCCTACTGTAAAAATGTTTACTTGGGAGGTGAACAATGTTGGTTTGGTCAGTAAGCACTATCATGTCTTCAAGCTCCGCCTATATCTGCTGGAGCTAAAACCTATTCTCATTTGTTAATTTTTTGTTTTATTATATATATATATTTTAAAATTCTGTGATTAATGGAGTCTTATCAAGTTCAGAGACATTCTCTACAAATTCCAACCCTTTTATGCTTTTTCCCCCCATTTTGCAGAAGTGAAACTTAACACGCATTGGCGAGTTGGTACTGGTGAGAATAGCAAAGAGGTTGAAGTTCAGAAAAACAGAATCCACCGGGAGACGGAAACCATCTGTCATAAAATCCAGGAGATACCATGTAATCCCAAGGAGCCATGGGACCTTGAAATGGACTATGATGATACATTGACTCCAGAAATCCCGATCGAACAGCCGCCTGATGCTGATAGTGTAGAAGAAACACAGTTTCCCACTGATAATGTTACTTTAAATAATGCAGCTCCTTCGTTGCCTATCCCATCACAGATTGCACCACCACCCCAGATTGCAAATGCTAGTGCAAGTGCAGCCGAGCCAGACCTTGAGTTGCTTGCTGTACTGCTTAAAAATCCAGAGTTGGTTTTTGCCTTGACTTCAGGTCAAGCTGGTAACTTATCAAGTGAAGACACTGTGAAGCTGCTAGATATGATTAAGTCTGGTGGGGCTGGGGCTGGCTTAGCCGGTAATGTAAATGGGATGAGTGGAAAAGTAGAGGAGAAGGCTGAGGTTTCGCTCCCATCCCCAACTCCATCGAGCAATCCTGGAACGGTGCGTGACAATTTTTACCGCAAAATCCTAAATATGGCCAATTTTTCATGGGCTAATAGCACTTGCATCCCATATTCTGAGCCTGCCTTGTCAAAGCAAGGTCCGAAATTTTAATAACATTAAATAACTAAAAGCAATAATGCAAATAAAAGTCGGGTAATTTGAGAAGGGGGGACTTGCAGATCTTGCCATGTAATGATGGCCAAGTTGTTAGAGTTTTTATTATCCAGAGTATTAGCCTTTTCTTTGTGGAGAATTAATGAACTCAAAGACTTGTCTGCCATTATTATGATCCAGTGGATTCGAGCGGATGGATAATAGAGACTGGCAATATTAACCAACTTTTGGAGAGGAATTTATTTATTCCGTCATAACTATCATTTTGTTTTTGGTCAGAGATAAGTTTTCTCAATTTCATGATGCTAATTTTTTTTTTTTTTCCGGTTCAGAGTGGATGGAGACAGGACGTTGTCAGGAATCCATTTTCACGACGAAGTCCAATGGAGAGCAATGTTGTTCAGTCTTCTCTGGAAGTTGCTTCCACAGAAAAGCTTCACACGACCAATGTAATTCGGTCTGGAATTTCAGCCATGAATGTCACAATACCCCAACAACCAACAAGTGCAATGCATCCTTCACTACATCATACAATACCAGAAAGGCAGTTACATTCTGTTGTTTCTTCTCTGCGTCAGTCCCACTCCATCAGTTCTCCAATTGTACAAACACAAGCCATGAAAAATCTACCCAATGCTAGCCCCTCGTACATAGGCAATGTGAAAGCAGCGCCAATGCATATCAATGCACCTGAGAGACAACCCGTTTCACATCCCTCGTCTACCTTAATTCCAACATCGGCAAGGTCACAGCCACAGCTTCAACCGCAGCAACCCCACATGTCCAATCCTACTCATGTTGCATCATTGTATCCCTCTAGGCAGCCAATGGGGAATTCAGGTCCCGCATCTGAATCTTGGCAAGCAAGTCAGCGCTTGGCTTCAAATTCTCGTTATCAAGTTAATCAAAACAATTATAATGGATCATTTGGGGGGCCTATGCAGCGGCGTCAGGTGCTGTCAGGTCCTCCTAGGGAGAGAAATGGATATGCGGGTAATGATGGGTTTGAGTCATGGAGTCCCGATAATAGTCCAACTAGGCCACCAGAGTATGAGCCCAGAAGGAACTTGCAAGAACCCAGAATGAATTCCGGGTGGAGCAATGGACCTGACCGGTCAAGACAATGGCATACTTCTGGGCAACGGGAAGTTCGGGACCATAACAAGTATGGATATACATGGCGAGACCGAAGACATTAAGCTTGTTTAGGCTTGGTAGCTGTGTCCGCCTGCTACAGAGTAACTTGGAATTCATTGAGGAGAATTTGACATTGTAGATGGTTGTGGGAGGTTGAGAATTGAGATGCAAGATGGGAGAAGGGGGCATTGAGTTGCAATCGCAGCTTTCCAACCGTTCAGAACTTTCTCTTGATACTGAATTTGACAAAAGCACATAACACTTGCCACAACTCTTTTAACTTATTCGTCTCTCTCTCTCTCTCTTTCTCTCGCTTTCACAAATGAAAACGAAGCTAATTCAAGTTGGCAAATTTACAGCTGAAATTAAAAACTGGATGGTTATTGGGTGGGCTTGGTTTAGTCTTTGTTAACTGAATGAGACATTTCTGAAGTATGAAAAAGGAGATCCCATCGGTCTTCGGGGTTGCTCTAGGCTCATTAAAAGTGTTCAGTTGGTTGTCAGGAAGGAAAAACATGGGTCAATCCAAAGTTCTCTCCGCGCGTTGGGCTGACTAACAATGGCCAAACGCTTGACGAATAAAGCCCAAGTCCATGGGAATTGCTCATTTTGTGTTATCATAAGCATGATGGATTCATTCGAAACTTAATATGGGTCACTCAAAAGTACATTAAAAAAAGGGGATACGGGTCGCTCAATAGTACATTGAAAAAAGGGCAAGGAAAATGGTAATAATATATTAATATGTATGATTTAATCGAAATAGGGGGGCACGCTTGTCCTTTCCAATTAATTTATTAACTTCAGAATATTAACTCAACTCTTACCAAATAATAGTTAAACAAAAGCGAAAAAATTTTAAGAGTACAGGCGGTAAAGTTTTTTCATTCTTTCCCATAGCTTATTGACTGGATTGCACTTCAAAAGTGAAATATGACCTGAAGTTATAGGCTGTTTCAGTCATTTCATTTTTGGGTTGGGGGGCTTATTTGATACAAATCGATAAATTATATCCTTATTTACAAAACAATAAAATGTTAGGGATACTGGTGCCTGTGTAACGGAATAACGGATGGTTGAAGAAAATTCTCAAGACACGTGAAATGAAATGAAACGAGCGAGTATTGAGGAGAGCTTTGCTTACACTCAGCTCGCGAGTAGTACTTTCAGACCATTTAGCTCCAGGCAAAGCCAGGCAATGCGTAAAACTTACGAAATCTGAGCAACAGAATATCAAAGAAATCCTAATTAATATCTGTGAAATATCTTTCGTTTGTTTAGGCATTTCATCAAACAAATGGGATTCAGATTCCGCAATATCAACTCCATGTGCCGAACATACCTCACTAGAGTCTCATCACAATCAAACAAGACCTGCAACTATTGTCGCCCCATAATCCAATGCCAATCCCTAAATTTCCATTTCCAAGATCACCCTTCTTCAATATACTCTAATCAACACTATCTTAAGATCCCAATTCGGTGGCATTTAGGTCATTCTCATGACCACCACCAACAATTATCTGGAAAGGATGCTGAGAACATCTTCCGGCTGGGTCTCGCCTCCGATGTAGGCTTAGCTGCTGGCAAAGCTTTGACGGGATATTTTTCCGGCAGCACCGCGATTATCGCTGATGCTGCCCATTCCATATCTGATGTGGTATTTTTCATTCTGTTACCTGCCCATTTCTGTATACTATATTCCTCTGTTAAATTGTGATGTGGGTTGCTTCTTCTCCTTCTTCATTTTTCCCCCTTTTTTTTGGATGTTTGCAGGTTCTAAGCGGTATTGCGTTGTGGTCATACAAAGCTGCAAAGGCTCCTAGAGACAAAGAACATCCATATGGTCACTTTTGATTTGTACCTACGCGCTACTCCATTTTTCTTAATTATATGCAAATTTCATGTTTATTTCTTGAATAGTGTAATCGCCACGGGGAGTCTGAGTGATCTAATTTTAATTCCCAGAGGCTTGGTTTATCAATGTCCAAGATTTTGAGAAACTTGTTTTGGAAGGCATTGCAAATAGTGTATTTTAGACTTTTCGTGTTTTTGACCCAGTTGTTGTGATCTCAGGCCATGGAAAATTTGAAACTTTGGGAGCTCTTGGAATCTCTTCTATGCTATTGGCAACAGCCGGCGGTATAGCATGGCATGCTTTAGATCTTTTGCTTGTACTACAGCTGCTTTCTCCTCTGTTCGCTGTGATAATGATACAAATAAAAAATGGTTTAAATTTTCAATTGTAGTTTCAGTTAAAAGCTTGCATTATCTCATTGTCAATTGGAATTAGGGAGAAGAAATATAGAGTTGTGGAAATTTACTACATTTGAAATGAAATCAGATTCTACTTTGTATTCTTTCTTTCCCTAAGATATTTGTTTTTATCATCTGCAGGGTCTGTTGTCTGCATCTCCTGAGGTAGTCAGTCAGTCCTTGGCAAATGAGCATGTGCATAGCCATCAACGTGGAATTGATATGCAACATCCAACCCTTGCTTTGACTGTGACTATTCTATCAATATCTGTTAAAGAAGGGTACCAAAGTCACTTCTCATCACTAATTTAATCACACAAGACTTTTTGCTTTTACTGCATCTATGGAAAGCCATAAATGTCTTTTCGGATCATTCTCACTCTCTTCGTTTCCCCTCAACTTGAACCTTGTCATTATTTTGGTGCGATCACTGGTCCTTGTTGCTTGCAATCTAATTATCTACTAGTTTTCTTTGATTTAGTTTTCATTGATGCAACCCCCCTTTTTGATAAACTTGTTTCTTCCTCTCTCCCAGCCCTCTTCTTCACTCCTTCAGTAACTTATGTTCATACTTTTCGTAAATTTTTCATTCTAATTTTGAAGGTCTTCTTATGCATAGGCTTTATTGGATAACAAAACAAGCTGGAGAAAGGCAAGGAAGTGGATTGATGAAAGCAAATGCATGGCATCATCGTGCTGATGCAGTTTCGTCTGTAGTTGCTCTTATTGGGGTTGGTAAGAAACTTTGTTTAAAAAGCATGTAGTTTTGTGTAAAGACTAGTAATATTTTGGTGTCTACTTTTGTAGTCAACTAGGATAATGCTTCTTCGAAATCAAAAATACTTCCAGCTGTACTATTGTAACCTTAAAATGATAAAAATTAGTTGAAAATGTTAAATTTGACTTCAACTCTTCTTGCAATGGTCAAAAGTGTCCAAAAGAATATCCTATATGCAGCAGTACTGCACTTCAGAGGCAGTCATATATGTGCTGTCTCCATCTGTCAACCTATCTGTCAACTTAGGGTGGTATTCTTAATTTCTGGTTGTACAAGATTGAGCATGTCCCTAAAAACTTGGTTATACAACATTGAGCATGTCCGTGAAAACTATCTGCGTCACGGTTTGTTTGTTTATTCCCTGTTGGTTTTCCTTTAACTATTTAATGCTTTGCAACCTGTTAATACACACTAACTACATATTGTCAACATGTTTTAGGAGGCTCTATTCTTGGAGTTAAGTTTCTAGATCCCCTTGCCGGACTAGTTGTCTCAGGGATGATCCTAAAAGCTGGACTGGAGACAGGTTATCAGAGGTTCATTATCTGTTTCCCTCTATATATGTACCATCTAATTTGTTGCCCACTCTGTGCCTTCTTTGTTTTCTGTTTATACTCGTGATAGTTTCTAAACCTTGTAGGTTTTTAGCCCTTGAAGAGGCCAAATTGCATTCATTGTTAGGCAAACCTATAGCCATATCATAAACCCTTGAAAAGGCCAAATTGCATCCAGTCTTGAGTTTCCACTTCCTTTCCTTTTCTTTTACCTGTTTTCTTTGACATTAGCTATGGTTCTTTTGGTTTGTCCATAAGATTATAGCAATCTGACTTATATCAAAGTCTTTATGAGTGGATTTCAAAGCTCATTCAGTCAGATTTCTCATAAAAAGGCATTTCCCTAGTTTTCTGATTGGATTTTGTTTTGAACTAACATGCACTAATGTTTATTCTTTGGTTAGTTCTTTGATTCAATTTTATTGTACAAGAACATAATTTTGACCACTGTAAACCAATTGTATTCCTTTTTTCTATTTATGGGGTGAATCCTTCAATTATAACTTTTTCAAAACAACATCTATCTTTGTTTCAAAATTTTAAGTGCTGAAGTGAAACTTTTTAAAAGAAAAAAAAAACTCAAAAAAAAAAAAGAATTCTTGAATGACATTAGAGAAATTGTCTTTTGTGATTCGACGATGTATCTCCTTGTTTAACGTGTTCTTTTGGGATTATTGTTAGTGTCTTGGAACTGGTGGATGCCGCAATCCCAGCAGAAAATTTAATGCCTATACGAGAAACAATACTAAAAGTTGAAGGAGTCAAGGTATGTACTAGGCTTTTTTGTTCATTTAAAATATAAATTATTTGATTTCTACCTGTGGGATTCCATAATTTTAATTTAGCACTATACTTCCTTCGTCAGTTTTAGCATTCACTGCTGATGAAGTTAAGAATTTTTGTCATTGTTGTTGCATTCTTGACAAATGAGCCTTTCTGTGCAGGGGTGCCACCGTTTGAGGGGAAGGAGGGCAGGTTCATCTCTGTACCTTGATGTGCATATTGTGGTAGGTTCTTTATATTATTACATGCTTTATATTTAATACAGAAGTTTGGGCAGGACCATGAAACTTCATCCGTATAAGAGTACTGAATCTTAAATATGATTTCTTCCCTATGCGGTTTCTTTTATCGTGCAGGTTGATCCATTTTCTAGTGTCAGTGCTGCTCATGGTGTTGGTGAAAAAGTTCGTCATCAAATTCATAAGTCCCATCCGGAAGTATCTGAAGTTTTCATACACATAGGTACGTTTCCTGGTCTCTGGTCTCATCATTTTTGTCATAGGTTTGGACAATCTAGAATGGAGCTACTTTTAGTTTCTATTTTCACTGCAGCCATGAGTTTTTGGATTGAATCATGTATCAGTTAATGATCTTGTTGCTTGACTTTTGAAAGTAAAATGATTTCTAGGTTTGGTGTTTGCACCTTCAGGCTCTGATAGACATTCTTTTACCTCTCTTAATAGTAAACCAGTTATCATTAATTATGATGGTTGGGGTCACTGCCAGCAGCATGCTATTCATTGTTGCTCCATATATGAGATTTATTGGTGTTACCCCGTCTTGCTTGCCGCCGGTAGAATTCGACTTTACAGATACAATTTTCTATTAGGATCCCATCATCTTGATCATTTTAATAATCCTTGTGTTATCCTTGCTCATTGTAATTGTAGTAATGTTTCTTATTATCATTATTCCCGCTGTCAAAACTTCACCAATTTCTTTGCTTTGATTTATTCTTAACATTTTTGCCTTTTATTTCCAATGTAACATCTTTTTTTTTTTCGAATGCCCTTTGTAGATCCTGCATATTTACAATTTTCTCCTAGTACAATGGACCAGCTAGGTTTGGAAGGATGCAAGGAGCACAGCAGTAGTATTTGTGTGGACGACTTGGATATTGATGCTGTTGTTTACAATACTTTCTCATCAAAGTTTCCAGAGGTATTTTTTTCTTTTTCCTGTTCTTTTTGCTTGTTCTATGAAATTTAAAGTTTATTTGTGGAGTATTGGATATTAAATTATGTTGCTAATAGAGACCTATGGGCTACACGTTCACTGGCTTTTAATTACTGAAGTAATTTGATGAAAATGGAGGTCGGAAAATTTAACTAACAGGAGGAACTGAGGAAGGAATCTTGAACTTAGTGGTTTGCATCAGCTTATGTTTGAGTCGTTATTTAATCAGGTAGAAGATGCAAACCGTTTGCAGTAATAATATCTTGCAAGTCTAACGATAATCAAGTTCTGTTGACATGGTCTTAACTATTCTATAATTTGAGCATGGAGCCCGAGATATGAGACAGAGACAAATAAAAAATGCCAAGTATTGTGTAATTGGGTAATTGGGTAATTGGGTAATTGGATTCTCTTTTCTTCTGATTGAAAATAAGAGTAATGGTTATCACTTATCAGAAAATGGGGGTGGAGCGCATAACGCATCATTTGCTGCATGGAAAGATTTTACTGGAAATTGAAGTGTCTATGTCCCCGGACACATCGATACGGTATGTATTCACTTATTCTTTCACTCTGCTCGAAAGTCGCAAGCAAACACTAATAAGGAATCAGATCAATTGAGTTCAGCTCAGGCTAGTCAAATTTTGAAAAATTAGTTTTCCGTTCAATAAACTCTCTTTTAAGTGCGCTTTGCAGGGATGCAATGAAAGTAGCAGAAGAAGCTGAAAAGGAGATCATGAAGGCAGCCCCTAATGTTTTCCAAGTAAGCGTAAAGCTAAGATTGGGGCGTCCAATTCCAGAGTATCGGCTTCAATAATAATTATTAATAATAATGGGCAGTTTCTTTTGTTGTTGTATTGAAAGAAAACGATAGCTCGTGTTTTGAGGACAACTAATCCCATGTTCCAAAATTGTCACTGTAATACTAATAACTTAAGTTGCAACTTACGACTAAAAAATATATATCAAAGTCTCGTCATTTCCACAAGCTTGCTTCATTTCAAAATTCAGAATCCAGCCCAACTTTAAACCTTTTCGAAATAATCTATTTAAATCGGTAAAGTCTGAGATCTGAGATACATGAATTTATGCATATATTTACAGATAAAAAATGAGATTTCATTTTAATTTTTTTTTTCATATATATATATATATATATGTTATAAAACAATAAAAGTATAGTCTATTTGCTAGAAAACCATAAATACAGAAGAAGAAGAGAGAAAGAGAGGGAGAGCCATTGATCAGATAATTGTAGTCTGTTTTATTAAGTCGACATCGTATTTTCTGAAAAGCTCATCATCACATCAATGGCTCGTACTCGTATCGAAATCAGGTTATAAAAACTTGTATTTTTCTTTTTTGTTTTTTTCTATCAAAATTAAAAATAAATAAAAAAACTAGAAAATCAAAATCAATTGAAAAAGGAAAGGAAAATGAGAAAGGAAGAAGAGAGAAGGCTCAGAAGGATCCATTGGTAGTTTATAATCACAAGGGGGATAATGCTTTATTGCTATCCCTCATAAAATAGGTAGTTCTGAACATCACTGCCTCTGCTCTCGCCACAATCCTAATCCCTATAACTATAAGCACACAACGTATAAAAACATTAAGGAAAAAGCAAAAAAAAAAAAAAACATATAAATTGGGAAAATGGATAGAAAACGAGAGCATTTGCTCCCTTCTAAATCGTCAGAGCCGGTTAGTCGAGAGCAGCGGTCATGCTCTGAATAATTTATATAGACATAGCGGAGATTAGGGTTTCCGGTAGGTTCGCTTTGGTGTGTTGGGTTGAATTTACGATGCTGCCCCTCATGTTTGTGTTGGGCTCTCGAGACCTCAATCAGCCTTTTAGCCCATCTGGCCCATGGATAGTCTTATTATCAGTTTCCGTTTTGTTCTGACTCCTGACTTCTGAGGGAGTAACAATTAATTGGCAAAAATATTCGGAATTGTGAATTTCTCTCTTTTTTAAATTCATTTATTTATATTTACTTTTCCTAGTATATTATAATCTATATTTTATGTTTTCTATATATAGTAATTTTTTTCTTAATATTCATGAGCTTTAGTGTTTGGTGAAAACTAATCTCTCGATATTCTTTAACTTTCATGACCGATAAAAATTTATTGATATTCATTCTTAAATAATAAGTTTTGTTCTTTTTAGCTAAAAATATCAATTATTTGCAACTAAAAGGATATATCTAAACGAATTAATGAGAATTCGTGAGATTGAAAAGAGAAAGAGAAGAAATGGTTAATTAAGTAATTTTTTAAAAGATTATTTAGATAATAAAATTTTAATTAAAAGAGAGTGTAGATAGAAATTTTATGGGTTCAATTAGCTTGACACATTATATCTATATAGATAGAAAATTTATGGGTTCAAATAGCTCGACACATTATATCTATCTCCTATGTCCCATCCAGTCCATTTGGGATGTATGAAATTAGACTAATGTTGCCATGGTTAAGAAGAAAAAACCATTGAACAAAGAATAATCCATATTATCATCGGTAAAATTAAATAAAAGATTGAAATTATTCTCATTTTGAGGAAATAGTAATAGACTATTTAAATACGAGTAATCCAAATGTTCCCAAACTTAATTGCAATATGCATGGTTTGTAATATCTTGGACCATAATACAAAATTGATTGATTTACCCTCAACTCTCCAAGAAGTCTTCCTTATTTATTTGTTAATTTATTTTTTAAATAATAGAGAAGCTTTAAAAGAACAATCTTCTCATTAAAATTTAGAGTCTATTTATTATGATTTATCTAATTTTTGTAAATGTTTATTTAATCTAATACGCTCTTATCAAATTTTTTTTTATTGTTTGGTTGTTCTTTTATTAGAGCTTTTGAGGATTAAATAAGTTATTTTGCCTCTACTAATAAAAACTCAAATTTTGGACTTTTGAAAGTATAGGTTGAAAGCATTTTTCAAATTTAATATGTCTAAAATATCATTTACTTATTTAATAATCTTATTTCATTTTTTTTTCATAATATAACTTTAAAAATTTTGCATATTAAAATAATTTTATAATTTTTAATAGAAGCTACCATTGACAATCAAACAAACAAACATTTTTTAGTTAAAGACTCTCTTAGTAAAAGCTCTGCTAATAAAACTCTACTTAGATAAATTTTATTTAAAAAGTTATACTAAATTTTATTTCAAATTTTATTTAAAAAATTATACTAAATCGACTGTTAAATCAAGAAAAAGTCCTCTCAATTTGAGCACCACCAAACCCATCTACTGACGTGGTGGTGTCAATCCATTGTCTCGTGATATGTGGAAGCCTCTTAAAAAATATACTTAAAAATCTTAATTAAATGATTTCCAAGCATTCATATTTGGACCCTAAAAAGGATGTTGTTATGTTACATCATCATGTAAGATACATGATGATGTAACAACCGTTGGATGAAAATTCAACGGTTGTGAAATTAATATAATTTTTTAATCTTATATTTTTACAACAAAATCCAACGGCTAATACATCATCATGTATGTTACATGATGATGTAACATAACAAAAGCCCCCCAAAAAAATATATTTGACAAAACGCTGATAAAATTACTTATAACACCAATGATTGGGTTAAAAAAAAGAAAGGATAGATTAGAACTATAACGCCACGTAATATTTGTAGTTCATTTATCAACCTTTACTCTCTTAACATTTTTCTTAATTTTTCATCTTAATTAATTTTCTCGTTCTGCTTCAATTTCTCTGCAGCCTGCCGACTGCCTTCTACTTCTAGTTTCTTTCGTTTGATGTATGTGACATAAAAGATGAAACTAAAAATTAACAATTGCATTTATCATTCTAATTTCTTTTCTAATGCTGCTGAGACAAAATATGAAAGAAAGAAGTGAAAATAAAAATGGAGATAGTAGAAGCAAATTACAGAGGGCAAAGACATGGAAATGGCGGAACATGAAGACATTTGTCGAGAGAAATCTCTAAAATTGTCATTGATTCTACATGTATCGCAGAATAATTTGATGAGAACGGTTTCAACGTTCAACAAACAAGGCAGCACTTTTAACCGGTCAGATTTTGGTGGTTCGTGTGGTAAAGTTTCGGTGTCATAGAGATGAATTTCTCACTAGTAAAAATAAAATAACAACAATAATTGCCACATGTCACGAAATAATTGCGTTAACATATCATCACAACAGCAGATGATCTGGTGGTGTTGACACCAGATAAGAGTTTCTCTTAAATCAATTATGCATGCGGTTCGCCGCCACGTCAATTCAAATTACAGGCTCATGACTAGACACTAGTTTAATATTGGCAAGGTACTTTGTGGAGTCGATGCTTGGCGCCCATCCTAATTTCCTTATGTTATGCCAAGAAAGAGAAGCTCTGCATGTATTATAGAGCTCTAAAGTCTAACTGGACTAAGAAAACCAAGAAAGAAAAAAAAAATAATAACAACTTTTATTATCAGATTTTCTCAAGCATCCCATAAAGTGGGCTTTTCAAGAACCGAATCCCCATGCGAATGCGGGAGCTGTTGCTGATGAAAAGGAGTCATCATTGGCACTCCTTGATGGTGACTCATTGCTTCAAGCTCCATCCTTTGCTGCTGCTGCTCGTGCAAATTTGCCGGCCTTGTTCCTCCAATCCCCATAAAATCAAGAGTCATCATATCACCTCCACCACCAGTTGCATTGCGCCCTCCAAATCTCGACTTCCCAGTCGTGGAGTTGCGTTCCATCGCATTTCTTCCGGCTTGAATCAAGCTAGAACTCCCACTGCTATCCTCATTCTCCATGTTCTTCGTAAAACCAAGGCCGCCGCCGGCGCCACCTTGGTGATCACCGCCACCACTACTCATGTACATACCAGTAAACATTATTCCCATATCATTATCCATTCCTCCAGTACTAGCTGCCCCAGTGTGCTGATCAAAAAGTTGTGACATGTCTTGTGTGGCCTTCTGCGCCATCATGTTTGATTGCTGCTCATGAGCTGCCTGAGATGGGAAGTGTTGTTGATCGTATGAAGCATTATGCTGCTTCTGAATGGATCCGTAGGCTGGTGTCTTATTAGTTGAAGAGAGTTGCTGGTCGGGCCCTGCCATACTATTTGTAAAACTTTTTTGCATCATCGGGGAGTTAATACCACTGCTAGCTGTAGCACCCATTTGGGCTGCTTTCTGCAGCAGTGCTGTTGCTGACATGTGAGCCGTTCCCGAAATCAGGCAACCGTTTTTGCTATCTTGGAGATAGTTGAATCCAGATGAGCTATTGGAGCTCAGCTGCAGGCTTGAGGAAGAAGAGGAAATGCTTCTCGGGCCGCCGAAGAGAGTGCCAGAGCTGCTTGAGAACATGCCTCCTCCTCCCATGTTCACCGACTTAAACGGCATTGGGACTAGATCTTGAGGGAGTGATTTCATTGGATTTTTGGGATCAAAATTATTGAACTCCGACATCCCAAGTGATGTGTTGTTGCCTCCGGTGTTGAAGGGCATTGATGACATGAGCTCTGGCATCGGGCTTTGCATGTTTTGTCCTAAATTGTCCATTAGTCCTTGGTTTACTTTGTTGTTTTCTTCAGCCAATGCATCACAGAAAGCTCTGTGGGTAATGAAGCTGTCTCTTCTGCACAATTTAAAAATAAGCAATAGGGACATATTAGGTTGCTTGTCTAGAAGAGTGTTGATATGAGGTCTGTACTAATAACAACACTTGATTCAAATTTCTACAGGAGATTAGATGAAAGACAAAAATTTCAAACTTACTACTACAATAGATGTCAAAAAGGCAGTGCATGTAAAAGTGCCTTTCGTGTTGTCGGCCATTCTCTAATAAAGTATATAATACATATTTGTTAGCTTGGCTTCAATATATAGAAGGTTTAATAGATGAACCTGGAAAATATGGTACCACAGTCACATTTGTATTCCCTTGTGCCACAGGTCTTTTGATGAGCTTTCCAATCAGATTGGACTGCATACTTCTTTGAGCATTTGTCACATTTCCATTTCTTCTCGCCATGTTTACGGCTAAAGTGCTTCTTGATACCTGTAAGATCTCCTAATGCACGAGCCGGGTTGTGGTGAACGCAGCTTGGCTCGGGGCATATGTACACCCGCTTTCGGACCTCAGTGGTAGTCCTTTGCCTAAGCTTCCATGGAAGGTTATGGCCTCTGCGGTGCAGTTGTAGGTTTTGGTCCCTTTGGAATCCCTTGTTGCAAATCTCACACACGAACCGGTTTGTTGCCATGAGTGTTGTTGGTGAAAGAGCAACAACTTCAGCATTCGGATCTAAATTATACATATATGGAATAATCATCAATTAGTTATTTAGCAAATATTAGTACATGTAATTAGTCAAAGTGCGGGATTTAATATTAGAATTCCATGTTAAGAAAGATTCATGACCCCATGGTAGCTCAAAACAGTTGAAACCAAAAAGAGATACAAAAAGTGCAATCAAGCAAACAGTACCCTACGCAATAATTGCACAATATCTCATTGCATAGCAATAATTGAACTTCTCATAACACCATGATTAATCAGCTGCAATTATTTTGAAAAAAGATCGGAATTCAAAGAACTTCAATTGCTTTGTTCACAAAAACTTGGCTACATGTACTCATGTAGCATGCCGTGAATGAAAGATGCATGTATAATTAATAAAGATTGGCTATATATAGACGAGTGGTTGAATTTGCCTGGAGTTCCAGGAAGATTTCTTTTCTTCTTAGGAGGCTTCTGCTGTTGCGAGCTAGAGCCATTGCTATTAGTCGCACCAGAGGGTCCTGAAGCACTTGAGCCATGCACGTGATTCAGTAAATTTTGCTGCTGCTTCTCCCGAATTCGCTGTTGGACTTCTTCACCAGTGTTTCCCGAAGAGAAGCTCCCTTCATCACCTGTGATATTTGACATTTTGTAACAATAAGGATTGTGAGATAATATACAAAAGTTTGTTTTGTTTTTATTTTCTCTCTTTTCCAAAACTCAATTGTTTCTTTTTTCTTGTAGTTGGTGAAACACAAAATCAGGAATCTGCTATTTCTGGAGGATGACAAAAAGCTAGGAACTCCCCTTCATTTCTGGTGAAGATGAGATGCTAGCTAGTGTTTAATTAATTTCCAGCTACAACAAGACTAGCATTGAAATTTGGTCTTCTTTGGCTTTATATATATATATATATATATATATACAGTGTGCACATGAGACAACTTCTAAGCCAAATGCCCTAACAATTGTTGGCTATTAAGTTAATTTCCATTCTATATATGTTAATTAATAATTTTATTCTTTAATAAGAAGTTATAATATGATTCGGATTATTGGATTTCAGCTCATGAGTCATGATTGACCTTTAGTCTGATAAGTCGCCAATTGTATATTCTCATCTAAAGACCAATTTTTTCTTATGATTTTGTGTGCCATTATATTTTTAAAAAATTTTAAAAAGCTCATATTAAGAAATGATCGTTATTTGTCATTTTGTATAGAGTCTGAATGTGAACATAATATAACTAGAATCAAATAAAGTTGATGAATATATACTCGTGATATTATTTTTGGAGGTAATTAAATAATTTATGCATTATTTAACCTGTTGGGAAAGGAAGCAATTAATTTCTACTGACAAGATGATTTTAATATATCTTAAAAGACTTTTCTTGCTTTTTAAGGAAAAATAAAATAAAATAGAATCAATCTTTCATCAAATTATGTCATAAGTGTTCGGTCTTAGGCAGCAGTCAGATAAAGGGGCTGGAGAATTTTGTCATAAGCTCGGGCTGCTAGCATTTAATTGTATTACTTTTGTTAAATTATATGCAGATGACACTAAAGCCAAAGGTGTAGTCTTATCATCCTCACCATGGGATGCAAAATAAAATACGCACTCAGATTAATACCATATCAACGGTTGTCATAATAAAATGAAACCCAAGAAGAAGAATAAAAAAAAAAAAAAAAGGTTGCTGAAATAACACAGTATATATATAACTCACTAGTCCTCATGATTCATAACTGTCAAATTATTTGCAAGATTATTACAGCTTCGTCTTACATGTTTAGTAACAAGCTTTTTGTCCCAGATACGCTATTTACCGCTGCCGATGATTAACCCTTAATTCTTGTAGTGTCATTAACAACTGCATGTCGCTATTAGCTATAAGCTGAACGGTGCCGAATCCTCTTTTGTCTCATTCGATCCAAACCATCGAAGCGAACCAAACCAGCCAGTCATTATCTTTTGTATAAATGACATTAATCTACTCGATCAATTTCAATAAAAGAAGACGTTGCTTTATTTATTTGTTTATTGTTAGAATTACGGTTTAGCACTGTACGTAACGACCAAGGCTAAGTTTATAAACATATATAATGTTATAATTGGTCACCCAAATTAAATTTTGCTGTAAAATTATGCCTCTACATGCATGCGTTTGCGTTTCTCCGATGTTCACTGTGAAATTATTTATACATATTCCCTTGTTTGTTTGTTTTAGGTCAATCCGTGGCTTCTTCTTGGACGAAACCAAATTAAAAGAGTAAATTTGCATTAATTTCTTCGTTAAAAGCGTATCTGTAAATCTCTGAGACGCTGCTTTCTTGCTATATCCATGTAAATTCTTCTTGTTATTGTCTGGGAATCTTGAATGATACAAGCAGGAATTAACATTAAAATATCTGTTTTTGGAATGGCCTAGGAATGCCATTAACCAAGCCATATATATATATATATATATACACACACACACACTGTATACTGTTGGTGTTGCGGCTTGCTCAGTGCCAACTAAGTTTTGGATATTCTCTTGTTTTCATATTAATTTGGTGATCAATATTGCCAAATTATCACGCAATTAATAGAAATTTAAAGCTTCAATCACAAGAGGAAAAACGAGCATCCATGGTAGATTCAACATAGAAATTATAATTAATATAGAGAATTGGACGTTGTTAAATATATATATATAATTTCCCGGGAAATGCATGATGTTGCCCTTGCCCCAGTGACTTGGTCGAAGGGAATTCATTGTTCTATTTTAATAACAATTTTTGAGCGGGTGTGAGAGTGTACACGAATTGAAGTAGGTGCACCAAATTCCACAAAAATAAGAAACAAGAAACAAACAGAAGGTAGAATATGCAACCGCGGGCTAAATTCTGAAATTCCAGTCAAATTAATTAAAATACATAATACCGTTGGCAGGAAGATAGCTCCTCCCCCCATCAACAAATGAAGCGTCGCGACAAAAAAGATTGCTTAGTTATTATCGTTAAAGGTCGATGCAATTTATGCAGCAAATTAACATCAACACAGCAATGTCGAGACACAATTGTTCCATCTTTATTTGATTAAATTACGATAAAACCTAATATAAAGACGCTGCCTTTGGAATTTGGATGCCGATATTACACCTCTCATATTATTTAGAAAAAAAACTGACTCAGACGCTAAATGCTAATTGACATTGGCAAAGAGCCCCCATGGATAAAACCAACACTCAAGGGCGGCCGAAGCCCTATATTCCTCTCTGTGAGCTTTTCTTTATTTGATTAAAACTCTCCTGACAATGATGTTTGGTTAACGAAATATATATATATATATATGTACAATTGGATATTATAATATTGTGGGTGATATAGACATGCATGTTTTAATTAGGCGAATTATGAAATAATCGAAAAGAAAATATTTTAGCATCTAATTTTAATATCCAGTAACATCAAGCGTGAACCTATTTGTCTATCATCATATCTATGTATGTATGTATGTATGTATGTATGTATGTATATATGTATGTGTGAGAGATGGGTTGCATGGTTTTATAGAGTATTTTTCACCAGAGTACTTCATTTAGAAACCTCTTCATCTATAGTATAATAGATTTTTCATTTTTCCTCATTTGATCGATTTATAATTTTTTGACAAAGAAACAAAAAATGAAATTTAAAAAACCACCATATTCTATATCTACGTGAAGAAAAATCACAATAAATATAAAAAAATTTGACGATTAGGAAACGTAATAATTAATTGTCGATTTCTATGTACTATGTGTAACTATCAGCAAGCCAGTTAGCTTTTAATGATGGGCTCGTTAGTCATTGTATTTTTTATTTTTTGCCCCCAGTCCTTTCAACCAAAGTATTACATTATATAATTTACACATATATGAATTAAAGTCTAATTAATATTTTCGGAGACCGAACCTCAAGGGAGCCATAAATGAAAGCAGAATAATTGGGTCTTCCAGGGCTTATTCGTGAGGGCAAAAACTACGATTAATTTTTTGCATATTTTGGTAAACTCATTCCAACGGTAATGATACTTATTTGCCGAAAAACGAAAACATTAAAAATGAATGCAGTGGCATAGTCAGAAAATTAAATTAACGGAGATAAAATTTATAACAAGACATAAAATAAAACGAGAAAAAAAATAATAAAATATCAAAATTTTACTTCTATATATATGTACGTATGAGTTAAGTTAATATTTGTGTGATTTTTGCAAATAAATTTTGAACCTGAAACTTTTAATACATTCTTAACTTAAATTTAATATATTTAATTAATCAAACGGAGAAAATTTTATAATTTTACTGACCTAGAGAGAGAAAAAAAAAAAAAAAGAAATTCGAGGACTAAGGGGTGGTTCCGTGGCTAGATCTATGCAATGAATTTTGATAACTATTGATTTGTTTAAAGTTTAGGCAAACAAAATCGTTAATTTCTTTAATTTCCATCACATCCCTACCGGTTGAAAAATATAACATTGGATCATCGTTAATTTCTTTAACTTCTTTTAATTAAGGCAGAAGCTATTGACTAATTGAAGGATGATGCGGAGGAAACATGATCCAAAAAATTCAAAATCCTTGTCGGTAATTATGTTGTGTTATTGTGATGGGCGATAGCAACCGTGATTAGATTTGCTTCGGTAATCATTAACTTGGTGAGTGAGGCCTGAAATGGACGGGCCCCACGTCGGGCCCAGCCTTTTGACCACTTACTTGTCTATGAAAAACAGATGCTTAGTTACAGCATTTTGGACTTTGACAACAGAGGGCTTGGATCTTTCCTTGGCCCAGTTTATGACCCAGGATTTTACCCCTTTACACCATCCCGAGGATCTGGTGACATCTGTTATAGTTATTTATTAATTTTATTTTTTTTAATAATAGACGAACTTTAAGGAGACAAAGTCAAAAGTAAAATGGATGGCGGATTTGACCCCTTACGTTGAATAGTATGACTACACATTTGGATCGATCGACAAGAAGCTGCCATTTGACAGATTTGATGAGTCTTATGATGATTGGACTTAGTAATATTTTTCAGGGAGCTGCTGAGTTGCAGCTGTTTTAACTTATGGTTCATGGGATTAAAGGTCCGGTGCTCGCAAAGCGCTAGAACTTGATTCCTATATAATAGAGATTAAATAATATTTTTATATTGAGATAAAATTAATTTTTTTTTAATATTTATAATGAGGACATATTTTTTTTTAGTTTTAAATAAAAAATTAACATTTAAATTGTGTTACAATAGAATTATTCAGGAGGGTCTCGATCAACTTCTAATTGTAAATATCAGTAGAGCTCTAATTGTAATATATCAATATATCAAAAACAAAAAAAACTTACAGTTCCTTAAAAAATTCAAGTGAGCAGTCCTTTTGTAACTTACAATAGCTATAACTTAGTAAATTTTTTTCTTTAAAGATATTTTTATTTTACTACTTAACTTATTGTAAAATAATAACTAGATGTGACAAGTATTACACCATAATATTTTACTCTAAAAAATTATAAAATATTATATTTTACCACATTTTCATTAGCCGATGGTTAGTTGGCTTATAGAATACTGATTTTACCCTTACTTTCTAATAAAACCTAATAATTTTATCTATTGTATCAAAAGCCGAGAAAATAAATGAAAGTTCACATCTACACAAAAATATTTGTAAACCTAAGGTTTGTATGATGCATTTATTGTAATAATTTTTTGTTCAACTAAATATCAATTTAATTTTAATTATTAATTATTGATAAAAATTAACAAACAGAGACGCTTACCAAACCAATTTACATACAATCATACGCATGCACGCATGCATACAAGCAACCGCAGACATTCCAAGTTTTAAATAATAGACTTTACATTTAATTGATATAATATATTTTTTTAATTTTTTGAATTTTTATGATTAACTAATAGTTAAAATTTAAAAATTTACATTTAATTGAATAAAAAATTATTTAGTACAAAGATTAATAATTAACTAATAACTAACTCTTAGTGATAGTTTATAATTTATGTCCTTAAAGTAAATGCAAATTTGGTATTTTATATATCAACTAACGGAAAAAGTAGTAAAATGTAAGATTTTGAAAGTTTTTAGTAGCAAAATATTAGGGTGCAGTCATATTTGTTATTTTACAACAACTTTAGTAGTAAAAGGAAAAATAAAGTAAAATCTTTATAATTTAATACTTGATAAACTAATAACTTCTATTATATAATAAATTTTTCATGGTCCTAGCTTGGGCCAAAGGGTTAAATTAGTAATTTTAATAAAATAATAAGATAATACTTTTTTTTAAAACCCTTGGATAATCTTGTGGTCCCATTCATATTACAAATTAACAATTTATTGAAATTACAAATATAATTATTATAATAAAATATGACTCTATTGTTACTTATTTTTTGAAGTATAAATATAGTTGGATCTCATCTCTAATTTTACTCATTGCTTCTAAAAGTTCTAGGTGTGAATTCTAAAACAAGAATTTGATTTTTTTTTGGTTAATTTAATTTATGTTTAATAGATTAATAAATTTTTAATTGATTAAAATTTATGTTCATTAGATTATATATACACTTCATAAATTAATAAATTATTAATTTTTAGATATTTTAACATAATACTTTTCTTTAATTCATTGAGTCCCATAATATTAATGCAATAAGACACATTACGTCTCCAAAAAATCAACAAGTGAGAGTGAGAATATAGTCATCTCCCAATGCACAAGGGCCGTTTCCGGTCCTCTCTGCCTAATACAAGCTTCCAATTGTAGTCGTAGGTTTTGGTCCCTTTGAAATCCTTTCCTTGCATGCAAAACGAAAAGTAATTAATGGATTAGTTAATTAGCAAATATTAGATCATTAGTCAAAAAATAGCCCAAGTGAGGGATTAATTAATAAATGGCGTGATTCCATTTCCATGTCGGAAAAGATTCATGATTGATCGATGACCCACTCACAGTTGAAAACAAAAATTGAGAGACTCAAAACAGTTCAAAGCAATAATGAACTTTTCATCAATCAGCTTCAATTATTTTGAATCAAACCAAGATCACAAACAATTAATTCAAAAACGTTGCTATATGCGGCATGACATGACTCACGGACGATCGAGGTTGACGGAGTGGCGGTGGAATTTGGCTAGCCCGGTTGCTTCAGTTTTGGGGAGTTTTCTTTAATCGAGGTTTCTTAGGAGGCTGCATCTGCATGTACTGTATATGCTCCTCCTCCATCACCAAACCCAACGTCGTCCTGCCAAAAAAAGGAAAAACTTTGCTTTTAGTTTCTATCGTTAATGATCGCTGTTAGTTTTTAACCCATTAAGTGAAGATCAACGCGACAATATGCAAAGACGCATGTTATTATTTCCATCTTTATTTTATTAAATTATATCACATAAAACATAATAGTATAAAACGATCTTACCAGCAGCATTGGGATATATAACTGACTCAAATGCTAACTGACAGTAGCCGAGAAACCCCTGGACAAAACCAACACAAAAGTGCAACTAAAGCCTTATTTATCTCTCTCCATTTGCTTAATATTTATATGGTTATATATATCTAAGAATTTTAAGCTCGGCCCTTCAACATAGTTGATATGAAAATGTATATATTTCAGTTAAGAGAAAAAATTTAAAGAACTCAAGATGAAAATATTATGATGTTCGTCTATGGGTAGATGGGTAATTTACATAGTATTAGTTTCAGGCAAATCTATATAAAGAATTAGCAAGTAAGCACATATTACGACTAATGGGCCTTTGGTCCAATGAGAGAAATCTTGTACTTACAATATTGAGTGCAATAAGTTGAGCCTCCATAAAAATTTTATAGAAGTTAGTTCCAGTACTCCTTCAATTATTAGCTAATTAAATTAATTGAGTTAATTACAGCTAATTGAGTTAATTGAGTGAAGATAATGCGATTATTTAGTAATAAGCTCTGTATAATAGAATTAAAAAAAAAAAATTACAGCGCAGCCTCTGAAAATATAACTTATTACATGCTATGGCTGCAAATAAGCGGCTAAGGGTAAAAGGGCAAAAAAAGAAAAAAAAGAAAAAAAAAAAAGAAAATCTTTGAGCACTTGACTAATTGAAAGATAGTGCAAAAAGAAGACATGAGCAGAAGCCTCCTTGTTTATGATAGCAACCCTGATCAATTAGGTTTGTTTCACAATCATTAATCAACGTGGTGATTAGTTTTTCTTCACCGGCCTTGAAAGGTGGGGCCTATTTTTGTAGAGAAAAATTTGAAGCAACCTTTTTTTAATTTTTAAAGATCGATAGGCCTGGAATGGACGGCCCCAATATCCGGCCTTGCCTTTTGACCACTAGAGAATTGAGAGACTGCGGAATGGTACGTAATGTAAAATGTCTTTTTCTAAATAATAATAATAATAAAAATTAAGTGCAACATAATACTTATTTCATAATGTATTAAACAAGGAGCATGCAGCATATCCAAGGATCATTGGCGGATGAGAGAAGACTAGCGACCCTTTTCTTTCCTTTTACGAACAAGTAACAAAAATAGCTTCTTTCACTTCCCTTACTTTCTAATTCTAATTGAAGCTGAGAGCGCAGGCATGGTTCAACCGCGTTCCCTCACATTCTTATTCTTTTTCTGGATTGCCAAGAGAGCAGAAAGTGCTCAGCCATGTTATGTCTTAAAAGTATGCATCTATTCCTTATTGCATGTTGTTTTTTAAAATCACAAAAAGGGAGAAGCTATATATGCTTATTACGAGTTTACAACAAAATAATAATTATACAGTGTCATCTTTGTATTAGAAGGCTTTTACGAAACTTGATCAAAACCTGACAAGATTGAGAAGCCTTAAAAAAGATTTTCTCCTCGTCAAGGATTAAGAGTTCTGTGTCAAAATCCGTTGATTGTCAGACCTTGATCCATATAAGTCCACAAGTTGACCTTGAACACAATCATAGCAGGAAAACCGTAGCTGTCAATTGCTCTTACGATGAAACAAGCCATCTGACTCCTGTATTACCACCTTTTGTAGTGCCATACGTCTGAATGAGTGAGGCGAGCAAAATAATGATTTCTGTTAATTTCCTGGAGTCACCAGCATGTTACTTAAACCATCAGACTCAATGCTCATCAACAATGTTGGTATTACTGTGTAATGCATCCAGGCTATTCTCTATCCTGGAGTCTGCAATGTTGTCTGTAACACCATTGTTTAGGGTGTCACTACCAACAGTCTTGCTGCGCATTCTACGGGATGGTTTTGGCATTGCTTTCTTCGGTGGAGTCTCCTCATCCTTTCTCTTCCTTTTTGGGCTTAAGTACCCAAATGCAAAAGCTTCCAACACTTTTGTAGTTAATGGCCGGTTCCTTGTACTCTGCCTTCGGTCAGTCTTGACAGGATGCTCAGCTGTACTTGACTTGTCATCAGCAAGATTTGACTCCTCAAGTTGCTTTCTTGTTTCAAATGCAACAGGCAATTTGTTTTCACAAAAACTGTCATTATTCTTCACCATGTCTTTTGACTGTTCATTATTTCCAAAATCTGATGAAACTTGAGGGACATTTAAGTCTATCAATGTATGGGGTTCTGGTTTTTCTGAAGATATTTCTCTATCCAGGCAATTCTCTGATACATTGCCTTCATAGCTCTTGTCTGGACTGTCTTTAGCTAAAGAGCTGACCAGTGATAAATTTTGCGGTGGACCATGTTGGAAAACCGTATCCTCACACCCATTCTGCGAGTTCGCTCTGTAATGGGACTCATTTTCATCTACCTTGTGGTCCATTAAGATATCTCCAAAGCTGCAGCTTGACTCTCCATTGATACTGGCCACCAAACCCTGCTGTTTGGTATCGGAGGCAAAACTATTTGGATTCCCGGAATTTTCTTTGGGATAAAACTGAAACTTCATACATGACTTCTGCTGCTCGTTATCAAATGGACTTGTGCTATGATTTGCATGATTTTCCACTGTCACATTTGTTGGAGTAGGGGTGTTGGAAATGCTATCATTGAGAATGCTAGTTGCACAATCCAATGAGTCTGCTTCGGCACCTGCTCCCCTATCAGTTGTATCATCCGCATTTGGGATCTTAGTTTCTTCTTCTTCATCTTCAGATGTATCTTCCTCAGATTCACTGGGAAGGTTAGAAGGGGTAGATATGCTAGTAGTTTCAGTGGGTAAACTTCTCAGCTCTCTCACTTTAGATTGTCCTGCTCCATAAAACAAACTAGTATCCACAATGGTGAACTGCATGACATGTCGATTATAACTTGACTTGCGTGGCTGGAGGTAACGATGATGTTGCTTTTTTGACAAACGATCTGAGTCATGCTTCACTGGTTGGTCCAACCTATCATTTTCCTTGACATCACTACCATTGGCAGCATCAATTTCAAGCTCAAGAAGCCCAGGTTCTGATGCAACTTTATTCAAGACATCACTAACTGAATCAAAATAGTGGTCACCTTTCACAAGTTTCCTTCTCGAGAACTTCTTCACACCAGGTATAAGAAACACCAAAGAATTCTTTGAATTAGCATAACTATGATCCTTAGGCTGCTCGGAGTGCCATCCTCTTGCTAGAAGGCGGGGCCAAACAGCCTCCCAGAATAAATCACTTGATCGAGCTTTACTTAACCGAAAATCTCCTGTTAGAAACCTGATAATGTCTGCAGATGTAAGAGCAGAGCATGCTTTACTGAACGGTATGTCAGGCTGGACAAAAAACATATTATTGGTCTTGATTGGCTCCATGGCAGTGCCTGTGAGATCTTTCTTCCCTTTGCCAATCCCTACTGCATCTATAAGATTACTGATGCCAACTGCATTCTTTAGAGTGAAAATATATTCTTCAAATGAAATTTTTCCCTCGCCAAATTTTCCAGAATCCTGAAATGATAACACCATAGTTCATGAATAAACAGTACAAATATTTTTGGTCATAAATTTAGAGTTCAAACAAAGATAGAATCACAGCTACACTAGCTATCACATCAAGACCAGCCTGTGAACATCAACAGTGAATAGAATTACAATGGACAGGGATTACATATTGGCATAAAGAGCCTGGAATTGTAGGCAACATAAGGGTTTGACATCAACACCAACATAAAGCAATACTTCTCAAGGGCAATATCAAGGTGTGTATTTATATAGGAGAAAGTTAATTGAAAAAAAAAAAAAAATACCTCAAGTAACATATTTTTGCATTCTTCTGGCACATGAGAAAAGAGTCTTGAAAATAACTCCTGCTGCCTCCATCCTATAAATATCTTTTGTCCATGTACAAAACGTCTGCTTCTTAATTTCCGGCATTCTGACCATCTCTGATATCCATCAGATCTGTAGAACTTCCCATAATAGAAAGATAATATATCCCCCATCGCTTTACTTTCAACAAATCTCTTAACAAGGTTAAGATTTTTCCCAAAGATATATAGACCCAGGAGGAAACTCTCACATTCAATTTGTGTCCAAGATTCACCAACAGAGTCAGGAAGAGGACAGGGGCCTCTTTCTGGCTGATCTAACTTGGCTTTTGAGTCCTGCGTTAAGATTAAATCAACATCCATCGGATCACTTTTAGTTGTTGATAGAAAATTTGACTGCCCAACAACATCTTGCCCATTATGCAACACAGGATCCAGAGATTCACCTTTGAGTCCCACATGTTCATCATTTGATGTTATCTGGCTCTCTTCACTATTCTCAAACTCTACGGTTCCATTTATATTCTCAAATTCAATATTTGCCCACATTAGTGGAATTGACTCCAAAGAAACACAATTGGGGATATCATC
Organism: Citropsis articulata; assembly: GCA_030449925.1. NCBI lineage: Eukaryota > Viridiplantae > Streptophyta > Magnoliopsida > Sapindales > Rutaceae > Citropsis > Citropsis articulata. Next base: position 6,034,775 of record JASUUH010000184.1, on the reverse strand, counting down.
CAAAATTTCTGAATGAGTTGTTTCATTTACGAGCCGCAAACAATCATATTTCAAGATTAGAGGTGGAATATCTGCCTGGTACTGAGGTCCAACACGAGGAAGAACCTGTGGATCTCCAAAAATATCACTCATGTCCACAGAACAAGGAGAAAGTAACTTTTCTTCACGTTCATCCGCAATGCTTTCCATGTTGTTATCTAAATCTTTAGAATCCATCTGCAAAATTGCAGTTCAAAAAAAAACCCTCAGAGCTCACATGTACACTTGTACAAAATCTCACACTTTTAAGTATGATTGTTGCAAATCACTATTCATTGATAGATAAGCAAATGACAATATTGAAGTGTTGCAAAAAACTATCAAACTATGCACTGCTCCAAATTAATGAAGGGGGGGAAAAAAAACTAAAACAAAATCTAAGCGTGCTCCTTTCACATGGATTATGGATTATTTAGAGAGGACCCCAGATCCCCAATCAAGGTAAAAGACTGAATTTTCTTTCATAACCGAAAAACATACTGGGTTAATTGCATAAGATAATAAATAACCTCGAATGTAGTTGCTTACTTGGTCAGTCAAACATTCATTTTATATACACTAGTTCATCTCCAGAAAATTTAAAACATAATTCTAAAAAACAAAAACAAAAAACAAAAAAAGGGAACCTGGCGACAATATGACATTAAAATTGACAATGATGGGAATGAAAACGCAGATTTCTTTCTCGTCGAAGCATGGACAAAAGCGCTTAATCTAAACATAGCAAGTAATGCAGTAAGTTTACATACAAAAACATAACAAAAATAACAGCCGCATTCTGGAAATCTGATTATGAACTACTATAAATTCAATATAATAAATATGTACACGTAATAATTGAAGTAACAAACAATCATTAAAAAGCCATTGTTAAGTGAAAAAGTAATATATACACACATATTTGATTCAACTGTAATAAGACAAACCAACAATAAAAACAGTACCGCCAGTACAGTAACTCACATATATGTAACTAACAAACAGATAAAAACATGCATAGGAAATTTCCAAAAAAAAAAAAAAGCCAAAGCATTTGCTAACCTTCACAGAAGAACTTGAACGTTAAAACCCACGTCAAAAAAACATGCCTGCCAAATTGGTCTTTGTATTTAGTCATCTATGAACCTCGATTGTCAACTTATTATCTGTTTCAACATAAAATAAATAAATAGATAAATAGATAAATAAAGACACCAAGAAACTAAAAGAAAATAAAGCTTGTTGTGGTTCAGTAAAAGAAGATTCGTTCTTTTACCTCGTATGAGAGACTTGAGCTGTCATGGAGAAGGAAGTTGAATTCTTGAGGACTTGACGAATGAATGGAAAGAGAAACATAAAATGAAACCAAAATTAAAAAAAGAAAAAAGGCAAGAAAAGAAAGCAAAAGAAAATCTCTGTTCGCTGAGAGAAAGAGAGAGAGAAAGTGGAGAAGATTATTAACGCTTTGTATTGTGTTTACTGTGTGTATTCATTCGGTTTGTTCGATTTGCGTTGAGTTGCAAGGGAGAGCACACCCACACGCGTTCGTAGGTGGGTTTTTCATGATTAAGTATAATTACTGAAATGTCCATGTTGGTCTTGCATTTCGTTTTCAGTTTAGCTTGCTTTGTTGGAATTTTATGTAATTTTAAGACACGTTACTCCTGCTTTATTTATTTATTTATTTTTAATTAAGGGCTTGTTTGTTTTGTTTTCGACAAAATAGTTCTTCGCTTTTTGTGGGATATTTAAAAACGGCACTCATAATAACTGCATGATAATGCATTTTTGTAATTTTATTTTTTTAGTTCTGCTGGATCTGGAAGCAACGAATTGAATACACACACACGCACACACACACAATACGGGTTAAATTTTCAAGAGAAAAATAAAAAATATTGCTTAGAGTAATTTTTATTACTAAAAATATTATTTGTCTTAAATCCTTTTCCACGTAAGTACGATACTTATTGAGGAATTTGTGCCGTCAGGTGGTGATGCATTTTTTTATTCTGTTTTTCATTAACTTTTATATTTCCCAATTAAATATGTTGCTGACCTGGCGCGAGTGTGGCAAAATTTTAAGGTTGTGGGACCCACTTTGCTCTTGATCCGTCTGAGCTGTTTTTAAGAATAGTGCGTGGGACCCAGTACAAAGCCAGTTTCGCAAATCGCAAACAGGCCGACGCTTGCTGATCCAAGTCCAAGTCCAACCAATCCCTTGCATCCACCAAAAGTGGTACGGCCAAAAACTAATTGATATCAGCCGTCTAGTTTGTGAACGATGTGAATCAAGCCGTGGCCCACACAAATTGAACGGTTCTGATTGAGTCGTATTACTAGGATTCGCTGACAGCCCATAGATCCTTCAGCATTCCACTATTCCAGCATCGACGGGAGCTATACAATCTTCAGCTCGCTTTCTTAAATTTTAGATTAACTTTTTATAGAAGCTCATAATCAAGATTGTTAATTATATATTTATGTGGGTGGGTTCAAAATTATTGGAGGACCGAGGTCTGCGGCAAATAAATATTGGAAAATTTAATAGTTAAATGTTTCCAGATGTTAGTTATCATTTATTTTGCCATCTTGTACATTCAATGCTAATGATAGGACTTTCTCAATCGTCGTGTATGAATTCAATTACAATAAAGGAAAATTCCAGTGTATGTTTCAAAGACTAAATAATAAAAGGAGTTTTTCTTTGACGGAGATCGGGACGCTAATGTGGACCAATAATCCCATGACATGTGGTGGTGAAGGTCAACTGAGGAAAATCATGTTGTTTTGATCAAGGCAATGCATCAGGGCAGTTCATAGAGAACTGGGTCATAAGCTCCTTAAAGAAAGGGTAGTTTCGGTAAAATATACAATATCAAAGGGATGTTCAAAAGTTAAATTTTGGTAGTTAGAGCCCATGTGTGAATAGTATACGTCATCATGTGAGAAATAAAAAAAATATAATTTTTTGCTAAGAATGAGGAGACAATAGAAATGAAGATTCCTTTATAGAGCAATAGAAGAATGTCAAGCTGGACGGACTGCTGGAGTATCCCAAAAGGCAATAGAACTGCAAGTTAGAGAGATGTGCACAATATTGGAGGCTTGGCTAAAAATTTCCTTGCCTCACAAACCTAAGAATGTCACCATCTAGGAACCACAACATAAATTATCTAAATATCCTCACCTTAAGTAGAATAGATATTAATTGAGCACCACATCTTCAAATTACCAAAACGATTCCTTAAAAGCTCAAAGGTTTGTCCCAAAATGATAACCGATTTTTATTATTCAAACAATACATATATTCATCTTTTTTTCTTAGAGCATATTCATTATTGTTGATAACTTCGAGGTCCATTTGACCTTGAGGCTGCCAATTATTACTCAAAATCCAACTTGAACATTAGAGTGTGGTCGTTGGTTACTACTGACTCCATCTCTAATGACAATTTTGCTATACTTTTTAGTAGGGTAGGTAAAATATCTGATCCGACCCAACCCGATCCGAAATTATCGGGTTATGATCTAATCAGATGGTTAATCAAATTAAATCCGATTGAATGAATTTGTGTCAACTCGATTGGATTGTAATCAGACCGGGTGAAAATCGATCCGATCCGAGAATCCGATGGGTTGACAAAAAAAAAAATCAGAAACAAGAAAATCAAAACCTAAACTGCAACAAGCCAGCAATACTCCTAAAGCCTAACCCAGATATCCTAAGCACTCAACGCACACCACTCGATCCACACACACAAAGCATTACAAACAAACAAAACTCAACGCATTAAGCCATTAACAACACTAGAAAACAACATACGTCAGTGACTACACAAGGCACAAATAGCATCCCTCAAACAAACGACAGCCTCCCTCAAACAGCCTCCCTTTAAACGACAGCACGTGACACAAGGCACAAGCAGCCTCGCTCGAAACCCACTACCAAGAATTGCATTGCCCATACACAGCGTCTCCCTTAAACAAACAAAACACAAACACACAGCATCTCCCTAAAACAAACGACAGCCACATGGCCACCAGACACAGCAACCACCGAGAGCTAACACCAATTAAAGCTGCTCCGTGACAATTATGACTCGATCTATCTATCTGCGCCTACTAGGTACCGGATCTGTTGACCTCCGTGACTCCAATCCTCCACCCTTACCCGATTCGATTCGAGCTCCAATCGAACCCGTAAGTTGCAACCCAAAATTTGGCTATTGACATTTGAGTTTTGGAAGCTTGAGTTTGAGGCATTGATATTTGGCATATATTCATTATGTATTATATCTAATTCGAACCCTACCCGATCCGAACTCAATCCAAAATTTTAACCCGATCTTATCCGAATTATATTTAGATCGGGGTCAGATCGGGTTATATATTCGGATGAAATTTTATTCAACTTAATCAACTCGAAACCCGATCAGGTTGATCCGAATCCGACCGGAATTCGATTTTGTCCAGCCCTACTTTTAGAACCGATATAGCTCGAGTTTGGTGACCTTTATCTTCATTTTCATCCTATCTTCTTCCTTTTTTTTAAAAAAAAAATTTTTATCAAACATTCATCTCAAAAAATTTTTTTTAATTTTTTAAACCCCTTCATTTTACAAGAGAACACCTCAAACATAAAAAGGCAGCCTTACATCTCTTCTCTTTTAAACCATTCTATTTGTTTTAATCTGGTTATCAAAAAAAGGCTAAAACAATTTCTAATTAAAATAAAATATAAAAGAATTTGGTGTTATTATATTAATATTTTTATGTGCCCAATAATATTCATAATTTGAAATTATTTCACTGTAGAGTGTAGATTGATTTTTCGTCTATGAAAATATTTATTAACAATTAAGAAGAAAGAGTCTGTTGAAGTAGAAAACGGTCGGAAAAACTAGAACTTAGAGAAGAGTGATTTTTTTTGTTTTTTGTTTTTTAGTTCCCCTCCTTCCTGAGATTAATCAGACCGACTTCCAGTTATGACACTCTTTCAATTTCGGCTGGGCTCAATTTTACAAAATTACTAAGTGAGCCAATAAAGTCAACTTCCCTGAGGCCCACTTCGTTATGGGTCTAATCTTTGGGCGTAACACATAAGTCGAGAAAATGTTTAGAACCAAGGAGAAAATGTCGAAACGTAGATAAAATTACCACAGGAATGAATAAATGATTACAACATATTAAGCAATATGACATATGTTGATAGCTAGGGACAAATATTATTATTTCTTATTTACATAACATTCCATTAATATTTAAAATTAACCTTTTGTGGGACTTCCAAGATTTGTTATGTGATGATCGAATCTGGATATCTAAATTTAAAATGAACCAAATTTACTTTTGGTTCATAATATACATTTTATTTCACTTCCAAATGTAACAGAAAACACACAGCGTAGATGAATAAATTTGACATTCTCATATACAAATTAATATTCCTAGAGCTCTACATATAAAAAATAGTTAATTTTATTTGTTAAAATGTCATATCTATGTTTCAACTATACACACATATATACTTTTTTTCCTATTGGTACTTAAACATAAATTTAATATGTGGTTATTAAAAATTAGGAAGGACCAAAATATGTCATTCTCCCATAAATTGAATATGTAAAGTGTATGGATAAGTTGAAAATATATATTCAATATTACATTTTGACTTTTCACCATTAGATTGCGTGAGATAAGAATTTATATATTAAAATAACCTTGCCCGTGGATGATATCTTTAAACTATCACCATGATAATTAAATAAACTCAAAGTGCTCGAGCATCCACCTAAAATTGATCAAGTGGCAATAAGTATCACAAAAAGAATTAATAAACATACTATCTTGAAGAAGATGCATTCCAAAAGCTGGAAAACGTTAGCTGGGGCGTTACCAGGTTTGGTTAAAATAATAATAACAATAACTAGACAAAGCGAAAGAATACACAATGAGAGAGCAGTAATTTAATTCCTTAAACCAAAGATATTTTAGCATTTTTTCCAAAATCTACTGCTCAAAGCTGAAAGCTTGAGATTCAAAATATTGTTCAGATCAGCTAAGATGCCCACTAGAGCAGAAGATGGAGAGAATACGAATCTTTGCAAAGAAAGAAGGTGGCCTCTCAAAAAAGAGAAACTAGAATGTAACTTTCTCAAGGACGACCCTCAAAATTATTAACTACCCGGTTGAGATGTGCAGTAAGCCCTTTGCTAACTCCAAACCTAAATGGGTAATTAAATGCATAAAGCGTAAAAATATTTTATATTGTTTCTTCCTTTGCTTTTGTTCTTCTGCCTAACGACCATTTTCAGCAAAGTATTCATTTATTTTGAAAGCATGGTCCACAAACTTGTGGTGTAAACAGTGATTTCACGCGAGGAAGTACGTTATTACATTATTTAGATGCAAAAGATTGGCTATTTAAGCATTAATATATCAAAGATACGTTATTAATATTATTAAATTGGGGTGGGATATATTCCAGGAAGATGTAATTTTTTGTTTAATCAGTCGGAGGAATTTCAGAATATGCACAAACTAAGCTGTGTATATAAACACACATATTAATATATGAGTGATGATAAGTCACAAACTTTTGTACAAACTTATATGGCATTAATTTATTGGTTGAATGAAAATATAAAATAATATAAATAAATCACGTGGGGCAAGAAATATTTAATTCAACTAATTTTATCATGACATATCAATTTGTACAAAATAAGTTTGTACAAGAATTTATGACTATATTATTACTCTTAATATATATAGTAGTTTTTTAACTAGGGATAAGCTAAAAAATAAAATAAACACAGACTCTAATGCACTGTATTTTGTCATGTAGTGCATTAAAATCTAAAAAAATTTGTCTTTTAGTGGATCCTTGAAAAACCACTCTCTCTCTATATATGTATGTATGTATATAAAGGTTATTGGTGAGTATTTAGGGACTTGGTAGAATCTTATGACTCCTTGTAAATAATGTTAAAGTTGTGGATTAAACAAATAGAACCACATGACACTATTGCTCATTATAAGGTGAGTATTGTCACTTACTAAATCATCAATGATTTTATTTTATATATATCGAGCTGTTAATGGTTGATTCTCGCATTTTTGGATTCTTTTCACTTTCTATTGGCTATGTAGGTAATATTTCATCATTCATTCTATGCGCGATTGATGAAATGTGAAAATTGAAAGTATTTCATTGGAAAATTTTGAAAGATGGTTTAATTTCTTATTACCATAACCCCTCTTATTTATAAAAATCTCAACTTATCCCTTTTTTATAAGAAAGACAACAAAGTTCATCAATCCACCCTCATTTTTCTCTTATTTTTTGAACAAAAATAAGGCAACTTGACGTTTTCACAAGTAGAGAAGACAATTTAAAGATAATCAATTAATGAGAGGGTAATTTCGAATTTACATTTCTAAGATAGAGTCAACACAGAAAAAGAAATACCAAAGCATGCACCATAATTTAGAAGTGAGTTCAGTTAATTTTTTTTGAAAAAGGAGTATGTAAATTGCCTAATTTTATTATATAATTGCGTAATTTTAGTATATAATGCATATAATGCAGTTTCACGGCTTTGATAATACCAATCGAGGCAAGCAATTATTTAGTTCTTCGTCTATGGCTAATTAATAATTCATCTATTGAAATTGAGGTACAGCCGTACAGGTTTCAAATCAAAGAATAGTGAATATGTGAGTTGTGAATTAGGATCTGAAAGTTTCAAATCACAAGTTCAATTGAATGTCTTGTCATTTTGCTGCACATCACGTCTTCCCATTTATTGGTTGCTAATCAAATCATAAATTACATTATGCTCAAGATTAAACTATTAAAATGCTTTATTAATAAGATTTTCTTGCTCCGATTTTATTGAGATCAAGAGTGTGTGTGTGTGTGAATATAAGTACCGAAGATTCAATTTCTGGCTAAAAGAAACCTAATGTACATAAAAAAAATTAAAGTGCATCAATTTCTATAAAAAAATTAAAGCGGATCAATTTCTATGATCATTTTAAGAAATAGTTCATAATATTAGAAAGAAGAACGAATCAAAATTTACGATAAATGTGACAGCATTATTCTTCAACATCTTTGCATTTCTTTCTGTTTCTTTCTCTCGAATCTTCAAACTCGCGAGATCATGATGTTTAATTTGACATATGAAAGCATCTAATCATAGTTAGTATACATCATCAAGTATATTTTAATTTTAAAAAAATTCAAACTTAGAGTGGAAGCTTTAATACTAAACCGTCTAATTAATTCATAAAATAATTCATTTGCGTATAGGCTAGTGTTTGGAGATAGTCAAATAATATCATGACTTGTGAGCATTTCGCATCCATTGAAAAGTTTACGTGATTTACGGTGAATAAATTTACTGTTATTCGCCACGTGTCAACCTCACTTAACCCTCTTTTTTTATGCCTCTTTTTTATGTAGTTATTCTAGACATGTAGATCTCGATGCCATATTATTTAGCAGCCTAGTTAGATTTACAAGATCGGACCATGAGCTTAGTTATTGATTTAGAAACCATGCACAGTGATTTCTCTCTATTTTGTAGAGTGACATGTTCTCACGTAAAAAACCTGAGTAGTAGGTCATCCAACATTAAGGTTTTTAATTTATAACAAAATGGCTTCTTTTTAGGTCATAGTTTGGTTGTATCTACACTACAAAGCAGAACACGTGCATATATCTAGTCCACAAATTGAAATTAACAACAATTTTAAACATAATTTAGTGCAAAGTAATTGACAGCATCATGGGTTCGAGGACAAAATGGGGGGACCATTATTCCTATAATTGATAAGCATTGAGTCTTTTTCTTGAAGCCCTCGTTTTAGGGTTTCATAAGTTGCTACCCACAATACCTATAAACAGCCAGTTACATGGATTAATAAAAAATAAACCTAACTCTTACTAACAATGGAAATTGCCTGCCACTGTGTCCCCCAATGACACTGACCAAAGTCTATGTCGCGACGTGCCACGTCATCCAGTCGAAACCTTTACCATCTTCACCTACATATTACCATCATATGCTTAATACTGTATTATGATGTATGTATTAACCTTCTATAAATCAGCTCAGAAGCAGGAAGAAGCTACGTGCCTTTGTGTGAGAGGATATAATTCAAATTAAGTTTCTCGTTAATTATAGAGAGAAAAATGGTTGATAACGCAGGGCATAACTTAGAAAACTACGATAATAGCTACAACTTTACGGTGGGTGCGAGTAGTGGTACTGATCAAGATGGGCTGATTAAGGAGCAAGATCCGTTGCTTCCGATAGCTAATGTGGGGAGAATTATGAAGCAGATTCTTCCTCCGAATGCGAAGATTTCGAAAGAAGCAAAAGAAACCATGCAAGAATGTGTATCTGAGTTCATTAGCTTTGTTACTGGAGAGGCATCGGATAAGTGTCACAAGGAGAAGCGCAAGACGGTTAATGGGGATGACATTTGCTGGGCTCTTGCAACTCTAGGGTTTGATAATTATGCTGATCAATTGAAGAGGTATTTACATAGATACAGGGAGTTGGAAGGAGAGAGAGCTAATCAAAATAAGGCTGGAAATAATAATAATGGTGAAGGAAAAGATAGCGAACCAGCTGCACAAAGGAAACATAATACGCTTTCATCTATGCCGTTGAAGTTCAGTGCGACTGACACTAGCAATGGCTCCAGGCGATTCTGAAAGAATATGAATGGTGGTAATGTTTTAATTTGTTGTCCTAATTCAAGATATATTGCTGATATTGTATACGGTTGATTTTGATGCCATTTATAATTACATGTATTAATTGGAGCTTTAGAAGAAAGACGACTGAAGGTTTTATCTTGGTTTGTGATTGGGGATTAATGATGTAGGAATATCCAGGGTTTGGTTTTCAATCTACTAATTAGATGTCTATAATATTTATATCTTGGTTTATATGATTAGTCTGAAATCTGGATTGATGTGGATTTTTTTCCCCAATAAGTGGGTAAATTTGCTAGAAGTGATATCGTTCAACACCGGCAACAAATAAAGGGCCAAGGCCTTTTCCACCTCAAGAACAATTGGAATATCAAATTAAGTTATATCTGCATATGTGAAGAACCACGCAAGGTGTGGTTAATTTTCTTGAAATCTTTGCTAATTAGTGTCTTTATTCTTCCATTATACTCTCTTTTCAATTATGCGGCTTATGCTTATTCTAAGTCACATCCTCCCATAAGCCCTAGATCAAACGTGATCAAACTGATTCATACGGTAGAGAAGATGCTTAGGGTTTCAGCAGTAACCCAGATATGTAGAGCACTCCAGTTCTTTTGGTTGATTCTGCGGTACCCATACATAGGCACGAATCATTTATATATAAATGTATATGTTTTTGGCTTGTTTTCTCTGAATTGGGAACAACACACAGCTCCAGAAGAAACTAAAGCTGTATGTAATCGAATTTTATTGACTAGATGCATTTTTCATCTATATAAGTATATGTGCTTATGTATGCGTCGAGATCACTGCGCTTTGCTAAATAGACTCCCATCATTGGTATATATGGTCCTGGTAAATCCTGGCTAGTTGACCAAAGGTTACTTTTCTCTTCGGCAAATAAAGCTTCTTGTTTACAGCAGGGACCACAATTTAGTGATTCTACATTTCAAGATTTGTCGTAAAAAAACCCCATCAAATCTCGATCATGCTGCCGTTACTTTACTCAAATGTCTAGGTCTTTGAAAGTTCTGTGTAGCTTCTCAACACAAGAGACAAAGAAGAGTAATGGCTATGAGGATAAATATTACAAGCAAAACCTTATTTAATTAATTGAAACTGCAAAAGCCAAGTAGCCTAATACTCATACCCAAAGGCTAGCTCACGAATGAAAATTGTCTAAAACTTATATATTTAGTTAAGGAATATTAATTCTTAACTGATAAAGGATTATTCACCTCACATCTCAGTAACCTCAAACTTGTGTAATCGGCCCGAATATCAATTCTCAACTGATGTATGATTTTTTCCTTAACACCTCAGTCAAGTTTGGACTATTTCTTTTGGAAGTTCCTTACCATATGGTAAGGCAGTTTGAGCCAATTAATGAATGAGTTGGCTTCGTAACAATGTATATATTGAAGCTTATAGGGTTAAGTCATGCACAAAAGTTAGCTCAACTGCTTCAATCATATATATTTAGCTCAAGAATGGTTCTCAGCATATTAAAATATCTCCTTGAAAAGAAAAAAAAAAAAAAGTGTCTGATTTTCCATCCAAGTCATTAGCCGAGTCCCGAGTAGTAAAGACTTTTTTTTAGAGATTGAGTTCGAGTCTCCATGTGAAACATATTCTCCTACTTGAATATATACTTTATAAGTTAAATTTAAATGATATTGCCAATATTAGATGAAAATGTTTTAGCGGATGGATGTCACTTGCACTATATGTATATTTTCGCCTATACTCATGAATATGCAAAGAATTGTGTGAATTTAGACTCTCATTATAGATCCTCGAGTGTGCTCTAATTGTACGAATTTAAACTCTAAATAAACCCTTGATTGTAATATCAATTGTAGAAAATTTATCGCAAAAGACCAAAAAAAATTATTGTGTTGTAATAAATTTTTTTGGTCTTATAATTAATTTATTTTATCTTCTAATTATAGTGTATTATTTTTTGCTGTACTCAATCATAAGGGGTGGATCCTCGTACAACGAAAAAAGTTCCCTTATTTTCATATTAATTTTCTATAAAAAAAAATTTGTTTGACTGGAGATAAGTTTGTAAAAAAAAGTTTTGATATTATGTCGATTTCATAAATTATTAGTTTTTATTATAATTTAGCCACAATAATCTAAGGTAGGATTTTTTTGTCTAATATTTGAATGAGTCTGAATGTTATTGAAGTCTGAATGAGTCTAAATGCATATGCAAGAATAATATGTTCTCTTTTATTTTTTGAGATCTGAGTACAAGTGGTAAGTTATTTATTTTTATAAACTCAAAACATTTCAAAATTTAGTATTTCTACACTTATGACCTTGAAACTTGAAAGTGTTTGAAGTTTAAAATTTTTAAATAGGTATATATTTACGCTATTATCTAGTACGATAGTTTTTACGCCTTATAAATATCTATCTAGTCCGATAGTGTTTATACCTTATACATATTTATAAGGTAAGCATTCAATATGTAATTTATCAAATATAATTTTGATTACAAAATATTTATACATAAAAAAAGTTGTTATCTAATAATATAAGAATTTATTTAAAATTCAAATTGAATGTATGTTAAGCACTTAAAACCAAGCAAAATATGAGATTAAGGAAAATTATAATATGACATCTAGCTCACAAATAAGACTTTAGATATAAAAATAAACAAATCAAAATATGAACACATCTTAAATTAAATTAAATTAAGAATTCAAAAATAAAACAAAAAAAACTCTCTAAGCTTCTATAGCCGCTCCTGCATATCATGTTGTATCGATAATTACTTAGCGAATTTTTATTGATAATTTCAATAGAAAGATAGTGTGTAAAAAGAAAAAACCTAGACATTCCATCAAATTTGAATTGTCCTTAATTTGCTGTAATTTCTGTGGGCCAATGAGATGAGAGTAAAGATTCATTCAAACTGCACGCACCGGAGATCTCCATTAACTGTAAGGGTACGTGCTGTCAAATCAAAGAATCAAGACCGTATTAATGTTGTCAGTCGACTTATAATAAGATTAATAAGACCGATTGCCAAAACGAAGAAGTCATAATTATTAATTAATTAACAAGAGAAACACTCGTCGCTTGGCTCCGGGCAGCGAACCGAACCGTCCGTTCATGCGACAAAGAGCATGTGTTGGTCATGAGTTATCCATGTGACACCTAGCATCCCCCTCGTGACGCAACGTGTACAAATGCAATTGTGCATTTTGGAGTCGGTGAATTGTACATTTTCTTGCTTTAGGAAAGTTATATCTTTTTAAGTTGCTGGCCACGTTGATAATCTGGCATTTTTGTTTATTGGTTTAATTTCACCGTCATCAGTTCAGTGGCATTCATTCGCCGCTTCCTCCCGAAGAAGCTGGTGCTCTTTGAAGGGCAATTGTCAGTTTTCGTACTTAAAACTAATACGTACGACTTTATTATTTTCGTAATATTTAAAAATCTTTTTGGTACCAAACATTCAAAAGCAAAAAAGAGTAAATGTATTATTTTTTTATATTTTATTTTAAGAATATAAAGTGTATATTGTTTATAGGAAAAAATGTTTAAAAAATAACAAAATCTACAAGAAAGTATATTATTATTATAATAAACACAAATAAATTTAAATTTAAAAATATAAATAATGATGTCAGGAGAATTATTAACTACTATAAAAATAGTATATAAATAAGTGATATACATTGATTTTAATAAGAGAAAACTGATAATCTCCCAGCTCCTCACTTTCACTATAGATAATTCAGATTTTTTCTTTCAATTTCAAATAAAAACTAATGCGTAGTTTTCAAGTTCACAAAATGAGTTTCACAATGGCTATTACATATTGGTATATATATTTACCAGCCATGAAAATTAATCTTCTTAATAATTATTATATATATTTTTTTAGATTGGTAAAGAGAGAAATTTAGTGAATTCAAATAGACCCCCCCATATTTAAATAGTGATATTAAACCTAGTAAATTTATCTCACCAAATCCCACTACTCAGTTAAAGTTATACATTCATTTACAAAATTGCCTTATTAAACATAAATATTTTTTTCTCGTCCCTCTCAAGCTCTCTCTCCGGCGCTCAGTTGATGCACGCTCCTCTCATTGTTGGGAGGCAGCACATGTTGGATCCATTGACCACATTGAAGGCACAAGTGAACAATCTGGCATTCCTAGTGCTCTCACCATTTCTGGTGAGGTAGATACCAAGGCCATAGAGAAGAGAGTACCAAGTTTGGATCGGCATTGGCTCTTAAGCTACGGTTGAGAGCTCAATGTGGTGGAGACTTGAATTGAAAGCTGGTAGCAAGATAGTTGTGTTCAAACCGAAGTCGCAATGTGTTTCGTTATGTCTTAGTGATTCTGGATTGTAAAAATAAAATTGAAATGATCATAAACCTGTATCATAACTTTTGAGATAATTTATAATTTCCAGCTATCCTTTTAACCGAGCTTTAATACCGGCTGTACTGAGAGATTTATCTTGGGGATTCTGTTTCAATCATTCGATGACGGCTTTTAGAAGTCGTGTGTTGCAAGGTGATGGATTGGTGGTGGGGTGCTGGTGATGCTTGAGAGAAAGAGAGCGAATGAGAGACAGAAAGGAAAACAAAATAATTTTTTTTAAAAAGGGTAATTGTTGAAATAATTGAATTATTTAAAAAAGGGGATTGATAAATTAAGGAGGTTAAATATCATTAAGCAAAATTTTATTTCTAAATAACATAATACATGAAAATTACTTAAATGCAGGGAAAAAATAAATAAATAACATTGTTATGTACTTTTGACGTTTAAAACGCTGCCTCTTTTATTTTTTTTTCTCTGTACTTTTACAATCAAAGTGTGCCAATTTTCACAGTAGGGTCCAGGGAGATGTGTAAGTGAAGTGAATGAGTAGTCCAAAATTTTCTTCCATTGACAGGAATTAATGATAGTGATATGATCCAGTATCCACAGAGATTCTTATTTATTTTTCAATCATTTGGCAATTTCATAAAGCATCCTTAATTGGTAATAAAAATGAATTTGAGGATAAAGTGGGCGAAAATAAAATATAATTATCAGATATGTCATATATTTGTTACATTATCGAAAATCTACAATAACTTTGGTTCCCATATCATCACATCAACATACACATGGCGCCGTGATTACCGTTCATCTTTGTTTCGATTAAACGTATCAACCCACCACCAAACTGTTACTGCCAGTGTTAACGGAATTAACCGAATCGATTACTTAACCTTTAAAATTATCGATCAGATATCTTGGCCAAATTTTCTTATTATCACGTGATATATTCAAATTATCATCGTGATAAATTCTTTTTTTTTTTTTTTTTTTTAAATTCTCTTATTATCACTTCATGGTAGTCTTAAATTATCGACTAGATGTCTATAGAAAAACTATATTACCCATCTAACGTCATCATATTTAAACGGCAACTAATGGTTTGGTGGTCGGTTGATACATTTTGTCAACTTAAGATGGATGATTGATACACCCTCAAAGTGTTGTAGTATTTTTTATAACGAAATAAACTAAGGGTATATGAATGATAATTTCCCTATGTTTTATTTCATCTGTATTATTTTTGTATAGGTTTAGATTATGATCCCACCTATATGCAGAGTTTGTCCGACTATCCCTTTATTTAGTCATTTGCTCCTCTTTGTGATTATTATGACGTAATTAGCATCTTAAATAGACGGTTTAAGAAAAATGAAGCTATTAATTATAAAAATTAAATTCAATCAAAATTTATACTAAATCAACATGTGCATAATTTTAGAATTTTACTTGCACTATAGATAACATAATTGAAAAACAAATATTATATGATACACAGATGGAATTAGCCCTCTCTTTTGATATGATATGATATATTATAGCCGGTTCTAATTTATTCCTTAATTACTACTTGAATTTTTTTTTTTTTCTTGAGGGCTGAATTTCACTGTCTTCACTGCTATACATCTTTAGCTCTTCAATGCAAAAAGCATCATTTTAACTTCGAAATAAAGCACTCAATGTAAATATCCAGGCAATCTTACTTGTTTAGCATCTCCTGATGATAATTAATCAAAGTAATTAAAGCTCGTAAGTCATCCCCACCTTTAGCATGCGCTTGTGAGGAATATCAAACACTTTACCACTTTGAGTCAAATTTCTCTTCAAGAAATTGTAACCATAATCAATCAAAATCCTCTTTCCAATATTAGCTCCCTTTCCCGCAACCACCTCGCTCTCACCAATCAAATGAACAACACCAGCCCGCCACGCTTGATCCAGTGTCTCAATCTGTTTCTCCAACTCTGCCTTCTTTTGATTCTCTTGTTGAGCTAACTTTGAGTTCTCATCAAGTTGATCAGTCTCTTCATCAACCAACTCATCCCCTTGATCACCTTCAGCAATCTCCATTTTACTGATGGTTGTTTGACATAGCCATAAATCCTCTTTTATAAACTCCTCCAATTTTTCAACCAACATTCTCTCAAATGGCTCCTCCTCATTGCGTACATCCGTGTACCCGTATCTTGCAACACATCGAAACACATTGAGCTCTCTCGGTTCCACTCTCCGGAAAAGAAATCGCTCCTCTGCTGGCACCTTACCGATTGGCAACGACTTGATGGAGACGAAAACAAGAACCGAGTGCAATGCAGGCACATTTTCCACATAATGCTTGAAGATAGGCGGGATACCCTGAACAAGCTCTGAGTAGAACATCGCGAGGCCAGGGATTCGGCAAAAATTTGTTTCAGCAGCAATCTCTTTGACTCTTTCCGGAGAAATCTTGTGCTCAAGCTCGAAATAGTACTTTCTCCGGTACACATCATTCCAGATGTACATGATGGTCATTAGAACCGCAGCAAATGCTAATGGTAAGTACCCACCTTGGTCAAATTTGTACAGGACTGAACTTAAATACGCCAACTCCACTGACATAATGACAAGCACGTAAGCGATTACCAAAAATATGTTGGATTTCCAAATCATTATCATGATGAGTACTAGCAACGTTGATGTCAGTGTCATCACAAATACGACTGCAATCCCTGCATTTATTTTTTTAATAATAAATAAATGAGTAAAACTCAATTAGCTAGACTTAAGTAAGAAATCAACTAGCATTAGAAGTTAATTAAATGAATATAAGTGTTACAGAGGATTGTTTGATCGATCGATCGACTGACTAGTGATTACCATATGCGTTGCCAATTTTCGCAGTGGTCCTGAAACCGACAGTAACGCAAACGCAAGCTATCATAAGCAAGTAATTGATTTCAGGAACGTAAACTTGGCCTTCATACTTAGCAGATGTGTGCACGACTTTGACGCGAGGGAAACAGCCCAGTGAAATGGATTGCTGGACTATAGAGAAGGTCCCTGAAATCATCGCCTGGCTTGCTATGATTGCTGCCATCACGGCCACAACAAACATTGGCCAGTACAAACAATCTGCAGTAATGCGTGCGTCATCGATTCATCATTATAACTTAATTAATTAATAAATAGTGGCAGGCATGGGAGATAACAAATTATAAAATTAATTAATTAAACCATATATTTATTGATCAATCGATTCATTACGTGGAATGGACTTGTAGAAAGTATCGCTAACGAGTTCACTGTGCTTGCGCAGGAAGGAGGCTTGTCCCATATACGCTAAAATGAGAGCTGGATAAGTCACAGTGCACATACTTATTTGTATTGATTGAACTGTGAAGTGACCAACATCCGCGAATAATGCTTCCGTTCCTGTAGTTTTATTTTTATTTTTATTTTTACCAAAAAGAAAAAGAAAGAAAAACTGCGGTTAGTCAATATGTATAATTAACTTGAAATTAATCAATGAGTAGGTTAATTACGTCCTACCTGTAATGGCAAGGACAACGCCACCAAGGGAAATCCAAGCATCTTTCTTGTTCCTTGCGAAATAATCAACGATGTACTTTGGATTTATGGCCTTAATCACTGATGGATCATATTTGATGAAGTTGTAGATGCCAATTCCACCAATTAGAGAAAACCAAACACAAATAATTGGTGCAAAGCTGTAGCCTACTTTATCAGTTCCAAATCTTTGAACCATGAAGAGCAGAACCAAGATGCCAACTGATACCCAAACAACCTTATCTGTTTTACACAAACAAACAATGATGTCATGTTTTTCATATACTATAAGTAACATTCATTAATTAATCAATAGTAAATTTTATCATTCACTATCTACCCCACCGAGCTTGTTACCTTACATTATTATATAACTTACATAATTTTTTTACAACCGTTTGATGAAAATTTAATGATTGTGTAAATATAAAATAATAAAATTATATTATTTTCACAATTGTTAGATTTTCATCAAATAATTGTGAAAGAATTATGTACCTTACATTATTATATAAGGTAACTAAAGCTCTACTTATATTGTAATTGTATAATTAACGAATAGTTGATTCAGAATTGAGCAACGAGAACTAAGGACGCTATGGTTGCTTATTGAGTCATCAATTCTAATTTTTATGGGCACACTAAACTGCAAAATCAATATTTTAATGGTCATTTGTTTCTCTAGGAGTCTAGGTTCTATATATTTAATTCTAATCGTCCTAAAAGACGGGGAATGATTCCAATTTAACGTGCGTCACTAGGGATGTCCAAATTCTATTGGTTAAAGCCACAATATAATCTACAAATTTGTCTGTAATGTAAGAGTTAAAGCCAAGAAAATTATATTATTATAATTCTTGTATGAGAAAAGCACATATATTATTGTATATACCTTGTGTCATTCCAGCTGCAGCTTCCTTGATGCCTCCCACAGCTGATAAAACTGCCATTGATTTGATTCGACAGAAATATTGCACACCGTCAAAAGTCTCACAAATGATTTTTTTTTACTTGTTTTCAAGAAACAAAGGCCAAGTGACTTGTGCACCAATGAGTGCAGTCCCAGTCCTTGTATTATTGGTGAAGTTAATTAACCTCTTCTTAACTAATGTGATTATGATAATTTTGTATGTTGATTAATAATTTCTAAGCAATAATTAAAGGTTAATTAATTAACAACTAAGCCCCTGATCAGAGCCCATGTGGATGCATTATTGAGATTCACAAAGATTCCAGCAAAAAATAATTGAAAATTTGAAATTATATATATAAACCTGAGATGCACGGAGTGAGGACACCATCACCGATGACCATGGAAGTACCAAGCATGGTGGCGACTAAAAGAAAGTACTTAGCAAATTGACTGTTCTCAAGCTTGTGCTTGAGTATTGATGCTCTTTTAAGACGTTTGCTTGGCAATTCAAGCTGGAAATTTGATACATCACAGTCCTCAGCTTGTTCGCTTGGTATCAGTCCCACCTTTGCATATCGGCATATCAATGAATAAAGAGCAAACGTTCCTCCTGAAATTTTATGCATGTTATTTTATTCACCATTGGCTAGACAGACACTTACTATCCCCATTGATTGGAGCCATAAATAAATTAAAATTAATTTGACTTAGATGACCGCACACTTGCTTGACCACCATATGTAAATAAATTATTTTACAGTAAAGTCTTGGGATAAGATGACCCACTACTCTTTAGTCTTTACACAACTCAAAGAAATATTGATCCCTTTTCGTCACCACCATGGGGATCACTCGGGAAATTAGTCGACGAACGAAAGGGACTTTTTTTCCCTCTTTTTTGGACTTAATATACATAATATTACAAGCAATTTTTTTTTTTAAAAAAAACAAAATTGTTTAATTATTTTTTCCTGAAATTGATACCTCGTAATTTTCAATAAACAGATAAAGACCTGCTGACTAATGAAGTTAATTTCTTCATTTTCAGTTCATTGCACCATATACTAGTTTAATACAATACGTCATACATGCCCATAGTTTGGAGTTTGGCACACCAATGGAAGAAACCCCAGCTTCAATCTCAAAAAAGAAATCATTAATTAAGGTTTTATTTGGAATTGAGATATTATAACTTTTAAGCTACGGTTGTTGTGAAAAAAAAAACTATAATTATGAAATAAAAATTAATAGTATGTAGTAAAATATAAATTTTAAATAATAATTTTGATAAAATTATTAAAAATATAATAGAAAATATATTATACAAGTGAAAAATTATACTAACACAACTTCCAAATTACAACAATTAGTATTTACCAAATACTTTAGTGTTGTTGCTTAACTATCCAATCTCAATTCCAAATACACCCTAAATTGGATAAAAATAAGGTTTGGCTAAAGCCGAATTTAGTTAACAGTAGTATATACACACATAATTAAAGAAAAAAAATTACCGTCACCGTTGTCGTTGGCACGTAAGACGATGAGCACGTACTTGACAAGAGGGATCAAGGTGAGGGTATAGAAGATCAAAGAAAGCACCCCAAGTATGTCATCATTATGATTAATACCATTAGTGAAGGTGCTTGCGTAGACGTAGAGGGGCGATGTGCCAATATCTCCATACACTACGCCAATGCTTTGAAATGCTAGTTGTAAGATCACCGACCACTTCACAGCCTGCCACTTATTAATTAATTAAACAGGACAATAATTAAGAAAGAAGAAGAAACGGAAATCTCATTGATTATATATATATATATTGGAAGCAGAAAGAATTCACCTTGGAGTCACGGCCATAGTGACCGGAAACTGTACGGGATTCCATGTCCAAGGAGTCGTTTCTTCGTAATTTTTGCCATGAAAGTTTTTTTCCTTGGAGTTCTACAGAAACCGCCTCCTCTTTCTCTTTTGTTGGTTCAATTACGACATCCCCCGACATTTTTCTTTTTCCTTTTTTGGGGTTCTAAATCTAATTGGAATTCAAACTCTCGCTCACAAAACTCTCATAAATTCAAAGGTTAACGGAGATGCAAGCTGGGGTGAGGAGGGTTTTCACTTTTCAATTGGTGTGGGTGATGGAGGGTAGTCTTTATATGCAAAGAAATTGGAGAAGCTGGCAACTCCCCAAAGTCTTTGAAATATATGATATATTAACACAAAGTCAATTTTTTTTTAATGACTCAATTGTTATTTGTCAAATAATTAAGGAGTCATAAAAAATTACTTTTGAGTTAATTGTAAGTAACCAATCTGCTTATAATATAAACGAAAAAAAAAAAGGTCTTGCATGAGATTTGTGAACCATGTTATCGTATATTTTGATATTTATAGATATATTTTAAGATTTTATCAATCTTAAAGCAGTGAAAATATATATTAAGACATTTGAATAAGCACTTTAATTAGTTAGAATTTAGACGACTATTGGATTGGATCATCTCATGTAATACTTTCCCATGAAGTATTTGACATTCTTAAAAGGTTAGCTTTTGTTTTGTTTTCTAAAGCGTCTAAAATGCCCAACGAGACATCCGAGGCCTAAAATGGCGATGGTGGTCCCCTATAGGATCTAAAATAAATTGATGTCATTAATTTCTGTTTCTTAACATTTTTGTTTTTGTATAAATGCTTTCTCTGATTAAAATATCTAGCTCTCTATACTATCATCCCAAACTTCATTAAAATATCAACTTTCTATAATTGGTTGGAGTTAGCTATGAGCTTGTTGGTTTGTTTCCGGATATATCAGTAAGGGGCTTATTAACAACACCAATTCTTTTTTCGCTGGTTAGTCATTAATTTATTTGGTGTAATATTTTGGATCGTTTGGAATCGGCGTTGTAAGATAAAAATTGTAAGATTAAAGTATTTGGTAAATACTAACTGTTATAGCTTGGAAGGTATGTTGAAATAATTTTTCACTTGTATTATGGAAAATCTATTATATCTTTAATAATTTTAATATAATTTTATCAAAATTATTATTTAAAATTTATTTTTACTATAAATTATTAACTTCTATTTCATAATTGTAATTTTTTTTAATCACAGCAACTGTAGCTTAAAAACTGCAACACTTCAATACCAAACAGAACCTTAGTAATTACATATTAATTTGGCATGTTTGTGATCAATGAAAAGTAAATTTTTCCTTCAAAATGTGTATTGTGCTTGTTATGTTTTGTTTATTTTTAAAATTTTGTTCTTTGATCAAGTCTGTAATCAGATCTTAATCTGTAAAAAAAAATAGTGATCTCTTAACTTATTGAGACTTTCAAATCACAACATCGTATGTACCTAAAATGCGTATAAGTTGTTCGTTGATTGTTGTTTAATTGCAATTATCATACGTGCACTATGTATTAATTAAAAAAAAGAAAAAAAAATATCATTCATTATCAAAAATATAATAAAATTTTGAATTTATTTAATTTTACACATGTAATATAAATTTTGTAGACCATTCAACCTATCATTAGCATCCATTTATAATCAATGACATCACAAACGTAATTTAGACATTTAACATGTTAAATTTATAAATTAAATATTTTAAAATATAAAAACAAAAATAAAAATAAAAACTATGTTTTATCTATCCACTCAGAACATCTAAGATGAATTAGAAAAATAAACTTTCTTTATTGTTATTTTCTTCCTATCCTTTGTTCTCCATTCGAGCACTGCTGCTTGTTGCTGCCTTCCTGCGCCATCATTACGGCTGCAATACCAGTGGTACAGCCGCCGTGGTGACAGTCATGGCAAGCGGACTAGCGCAACCACCGGCTGTGGTATTTGGCGGCAAAAACAAAGAAACCAAACAGATTATGGCAAAGGCTGCTGGGGCCGGTTGTGACAATAGCGAGGCTCTTGGTGGATAATGGCTACAAATTGAGAGTTTGCATCTTTTTGTTGTTGGGTTATTGTGTATTTATTTATTTTGAGTGTAACAAAATTTGTGATTCTTTATTAAAAAACAGAAAAAAAAGGAGTATGGGTTCGCTTGTTTTGATATTTTCTTTTTCTAAAATTCATTTTATTATCTCATAGACCTATGGTGGTGCAAAGCCACCAAAAAAAAAAAAAAAGGATGAAATATTTATTTTGTTTTAACGGTGTTAATGGTAGGGTGAATAGTTAACACAAATACGAAACGTAAAAAATGGAATAAATCTAAATTTCTATCATATTTTTAGTAACGAGGTAATTTTAAAATGGATGACTAGTATTTTTTTAAAAATATATATAATTAATCACCATATTTGATATGGTATTGGGAATAATGGTCAAATGTAATGCATTATTAGTCCGTTTGGGAGTGTAGTGAGGTAATTGGATTGTCAAAATCCAGCTATTAAAGTGTTTGGTAACATTTATAGTTGAGTTTTGGCAAGTTAACAAATTTTTTTTTCTAACTTTTATTCCATAGTTGTAATTTTTTTTTTCATAATAATTATAGTTTAAAAGTTACAGTACCTCACTTTCAAAAGAATAGATGTTCAAAATTATGTTGAGTGACCATGAGAATATCTCGTATCGCATTAGGTCAAAGATCTCATCTCTCGTACGTGCTCTTGCTTTACAAGTAGAACGAAAGAGTATTTCTCCGAGCCTGCACGAGGGTTGAAAGTAACGCAGATCTTGATTGCATCAGATCAACGACTGTGGAATCATTAATTCTAATGCCAAGTGTCGTCCACTGTTTGGCAACTTTTTGACTTTCTCGAATCTTGATGGTAGACTACGCCCCCATTGGCCACACTACATTGTCATTATGTTGTCATTTAGTATGATTGAATGGACGATTGCCGGTGGTTTCCACTACGGCTGCGAGGCAGAGAGAAAAAGCATCACGTACGGTTTCCTCATCATCGTCACGTGTCACGTGTGTATGCCGTTTGCAACGTCACGGGAAGGCTTTATCGTTGAGGTAAAGCCAACGGGGACCACTGAAGTTACCCCTTCATCGTCAAAAGTGTTCTGCAAACACCCATTACCGAGCCGCCACGTGTTCCATCAGGAAATTTCATCGATGACTTCGAAGTTGAGTTGAGACGGTTCAGAATTGGCTTCTTGCAAGAGTTAAAGTGAAAAAAATACACGTAGAGCGGTTGAAGCCGAGTGCAAAAGTATTGGAAACGTGAGCCTTCTTTTTTTTTTTTTTTTTTTTTTTCTAACAAGTGAGAACACCAACATCAATAAAATGTTGACTATCAATAGATAATAGCTTGAGATAAGATAAATATAAAACTTGAAGAATAAAGTTTTATCAATAGTAGTTGTTGTTATTGTTTATATCATTGTTAACTTTATTGTTTTTCCGATACTATTTACGATAATGTTAACCTGGCAACAATTATAAATTCATCAAGCTAAAGATCAATTTCAGCTCCTATTCTCCTAATGTAAAAATGACACATAAAGCGGATTGATTCTCCAGGATTTAATGACACTGCTGTGAGGTTGTATTTTTTTTTTGATCTTAATCACGGCGATCCTGTGAACGCCCAACCGCGGGAGGACCTTGCCTCTGCATCACAACCTGCATTGTCCCGCCGAACCGAGACGGCTTCTCCCAACAGCGACTTTCGCGACTCAACCGGGAAAGAAACCCAATCAAACCACTCTATGACCTATCACAGGTGGGCAATACTTTGTTGGTTGTGAGGTTGTATTTTAAATACAACAGTTTAAGAACAACAACAAAAAATTGACGAAGAAATTATGAAATAGAAGTATACGTAATAAAAGTGCTTTAAGGGTTTTGTATACCTCCTTTTTATTAAGAAACCCTCTATAATCATTTTTCTAATTCAACCTGGATTGGTCACCCACTTTCTGTAATTAATTTGAGTTATAGTATCTTATAATTTAATTCAATTTGAATAATTGAAACTACATTTAGATTTGACTTATTCAACTTTAATTTATAATTAAATCAAATACATAACAAATTTCAAATAAATTGGAAAAAAATAAAAAATTATTGTTCTCATCTTCGCTCAAATGTAAGACATTAATATTTTGAAATACCAGCAAAACTCCTAACACAAAGTATTAACGTTTCAACATCATCATTGGATGGGGATGTGTATGTATGTATATATATAACTAACTTTGACGGCCATAACTCATAAGTTTGAAACAAAGACTTTAATTCTTGATGACTTAATTTTTTATTTTTTATTTTTTTGGGCTATAGAATCACCAGGCACGGAATATTCCAAGAATCAAGTTAATTTACAAGGTATTTTAGATCATTAATTTGCATTTTCTCCGCAAAAACTAACAACCGGCAGCTTGCAAATGATAACTAACAACTACAATAATTTAATCCGAAGTTGTTTCCGCGAATCTTTTGAAACTAGCGCTTGTTGGTCCAGAATCGGACTCCAGAAAATACAAAAATTAAGCCATCGCAACAGTCGAATTATTGCCGCAATACTAATTGGCAATTTGGCATGCGTTGCTTCATTAATTATTTTATTGTGTGACATGATCCGTCGACGAAGAAAAGGAATGTAATAATTTTTTAACCTGATTGATGACCGTTATTTTATGTTCATTTTATACTTTCCCTTTCTGTCAGGGTCTTGGATTATCGCAACAAACCTCGCTTAAGTTAAATAGCCCTATCATATATACGCTCTATATATAATTTGACATTATTCAAATTATTTATTTACATACGTGATAGAAAACGCGTGGAATGAAGTTGACACAATGGTTATCTACAAATGATTACTAGAATTCAGATTCTGAATCTGAAAGAAAGATGATGAGCAAATATTTTACCATGTCAAAACGTGAATTCGTCTTTAGTCAGTTTAGTGCAAGTTTCGTTCATTAGTCTCTACTAACTGCCAATCATTTTTGGGCCTAATCATGTTTTAACTGAGAGCCCAAATCCGTTAGAGATCAGGCCATACTGATACAACAGAAACCAGTCAACAGTTGAGTTATCGAATTAGATCACTGCTGTATGGAAGCAACGGCCTTCTTATAACTCGTTGCAGGCTGCCAGGGTTTTAGAGGTCGTTGGTCATTCTCACTTTGAGCATTTTCTCGCGGGGAATATCAAACACTTGGTCCCTTTGTCTCGAGTTCCTCTTCAAGAAATTGTAACCATAATCTAACAAAATCCTCTTGCCAATACTAGCTCCTTTGCCCGCAACCACCTCGCTCTCGCCAATCAAGTGGACGACACCAGCGCGCGACGCTTCATCCACCATTTCAATCTCCCTCTCCAATGCCTCCTTTTGCTTCTCTTGTTGAACCAACTTCACATTCTCATGTCCACTCTCTTCATCAACTTCAGTAACGTCCCCCTCATTCACGATTCTCTGAGAAGGCCGAAAATAACCCTCTCTAACAAACTCCTTCAATTTTTCGATCAACATTCCTTCAAAGTGATCTGCCCCATATCTCTGTATCCGTATCACACAACACAACGAAACACATTAAGTTCCTCGGGCTCCACTCTAGGGAAAATGAACCGCTCTGCCAATGGAACCCTGCTCATTTGTAGTGACTTGACGGAGACAAGAACGACAATAGAATGCAATGCAGGCACATTCGACACGTAATGCTCGAAAATGGGTGGGATACCTTGAACAAGCTCTGAGTAGACTATGGCGAGTCCTGGAATTCGACAAACTTTCGTGTCAGCTACCATCTCCTCGAGCCTCCCAGGAGAAACCTTGTGCTTGAGTTCACAAAAGTACTTTCTTCTGAACACTTTGTTCCAAACGTACATTACAGCGATCAGGAACACAGCAAAGGCTAACGGTAGGTAACCTCCCTGGTTAAATTTGTAAAGGACTGAACTTAAGTAGAGTAACACCACTGAGCCAATGGTAAGAACGCAGGGGAGTATGAAAAACATGCTGGATTCCCATATCGTTATCATAATGAGTACTAGCAAGGCTGACGTTAGTCTTATTACTAACACAACAGCAATCCCTGTATGAAGTGAGAGATTCATTAGTTGATCATTTGATTTTCTTCACATAACTAAATTTAGATTGTGCTGAAAGAGAGTGATGAAATGTGGATGATTACCACACGCATTGCCAATCTTCTTGGGGTCCTTGAAACCGAGAGTAACTCCTATGCAAGCCAACATAAGTAGATAATTGACTTCAGGAATGTAACTTTGTCCTTCAAATTTTGCTGATGTGTGCACGATTTTCACGCTACGGAAACACCCGAATGAAAGTGCGTGATTATTGGATTATAGAGAATGCCCCTGAAATTATGGCTTGACTTGCTATGATTTCTGCTAATAACGGCCACCACCAACGTTGGCCAATACAGAGGACCTGCTCTGTTTCACCATTAATCAAATAAGTCAATTGGTCAATACATATAGATTCAGCGACAACAAAAACTTTATGCACTGTTTTACCTGGAATGGACTTGAAGAAGACGTCGCTAACAAGTTCTTTGTTCTTGCGAAGGAGGGAGGCTTGGCCAACATACGCCAAAACGAGAGTCGGACAGGTCACCGTGCACATGCTTATTTGTATAGACCGAACAGTGAAATGACCAACATCCGAAAACAATGCTTCGGATCCTAAATTTTACAACTAGTTATTCAAGATTATTCATAATAAATTAACACAATCGTCAATGGAGCAGCAGAAAGAAAATGATGAGTACATGTTATTGCAAGGACAACGCCACCAAGTGAAATCCAAGCTTCTTTCTTGTTCCTTCTGAAATCTCAATGATGGAAATTGGATTTGCGGCTTTAATCACTGTTGGATCAAATTTGAAGAAGTTGTAGATTCCAATGCCACCAATGAGTGCAAACCAAACACAGATTATTGGAGCACAGATGTAGCCAATTTTATCAGTTCCAAATTGTTGAATCATGAGAAGGCAGACCAAGATGGCTACTGAGATCCACACAATCATCTCTGTATAGGAAAGTAGGATCAATAGGATGAGCAACTCGCTTGTTGTAATTTATCATATAAGTGTTTTTTTTTTTCAGTCATATTACTTTCATTAAACTCTGAAGCAGATACATTTCTTTACTGACAGGTACTCAAAGGTAAAGAACAAATCTTCGTACTTAACTAAGTTAATGGTTGTCGAGTACCTTTCCCTGCTGCTTCTCACAGCTGATATAACTGTCCCAAAATTATTTAAAAAAATGAGAGAAAAATAAGACAACAAACTCTAAATTTATCCTCTGCAAGGATGTACAAAAGATTATACTGAAACATGAAACATGTAAGAGATGCGGAATTCTTCGGTGCGGTTAACACATCAATAGTGCTATGCTATTATGCTTACTTAACACATTATGCCAATTCCATTGGTTTTTCAGAGATTAATTTCTCCTTATTAAAATTTTTAACTCGTTTAATTACATCAATTTAAAGAAAAAATAAAATAAAGAACATGAGTTAAACATTAATGAAAAGAGCGGCTAGCACTTAACAGCTAAGAAAGAAACTAGATTTAACGAGTGAACCTGAGACGCAAGGAGTGAGGACACCAGCACCGATCAACATACAAGTGCCAAGCATGGCCATGATCAATAGGAATGGCTTGGCAAATTTTTACTGTTCTCAAGCTTATGCTTGACCCTTGATGCCATTGCAGTCCCCAGGCTTCCGCGACTGCGAGGCAACTCAACATTCCAGTCCACAGCTTTTTCACTCGGGATCAAGCCCACCTTGGCATGTCGACAAATCAAAGAATAAGGGGCAAATGTTCCTCCTGATCAAAAAATTAACCAGCAACATTTAAATGCATTTATTTACAAGTTCAATAACGTGATATATGCTTCAACTTTAAAGAGCAGCGAAAGCAAAAGGTTGTCATATATCCTTACCATCTGTGTTGTCATTTGCTTGTAGGACTATGAACACGTACTTGATGAGAGGGATTAAGGTGAGAGCGTAGATGATCAAAGAAAGCACGCCCAATATGTCATCCACATGTCTTATACCATTTGTGAAAGTGCTTGCGTACACGTACAGAGGTGATGTCCCAGTATCTCCATATACTACCCCAAGGTTTTGAAATGCTAACTGCAAAATCACTGACCACTTCACAGCCTTTGCGCCATGGCCGTGATGGCTTGAAACTGTGCGGGGTCTGGCATCTACGATGTCGTATTTGCACAACATTTCACATGATGCTTCCTTTCTTTCGTGCTCTTCAGAGACTAATCCATGGTTCTTCTTTGTTGGGTCTTTTACTACATCATTAGCAGACTTTTTTTTTCCTTATATTTATATATATATATATAACTATATATAACTAGAAACTGATAACCAAATTATGTTGATGATCAAACAGAACTGGAGTTTCTTGGGTATTCACTACCTCTCTCTAATGCCCTAGCACAGAGAATGTTGGGATCTGAGAGCTGGATTGGTAAGTTTGTGAGTTGAGAAAATGGTGTTAATGGTGAAAGCTGCCACAAACTGAGCTGTAAACGGAAGGTGGACACTATTTCAACACATTTCTGGTGCAGTTTCTTAATGTTTTCAACGCATGTGCTGCTGCCCATTTCTGAATACCAAGCTCAAAACTAGTAAAACTCCAAATGTAGAGTCAGTTAATAATGAAGGGACTATGCTAACAGTAGAACATCTTCAGTCTGCATTATGTTTCAAGCCAGCTGCTCCGGCCTAGTTTTAGAAATTTTCTGATTCTTTATTCAAATAAGTAATCTTTGGCTTATTTGTAACTTAGGAAAAAACTTCTTAACTCAAAAGAGAACTGATACCAGCACCGGCTTTGTTGTTATGTACAAATAATACAGCATCCCATGTTGAATTCGCGTCGGCCACAATTTCAGACTTTGAAAAAGAAAAAAGTTTGGACTGAAATGAGAAATCCCACTAAGCATCAACCCTTTATCTGCTATAGGATTCAAACTCAGATAACCATGGCCACAGAGCACATTCACAGTTTCGCAGGTGAGCTACACCCAAGAGCCAAACAACTGCTGCAGCCACGAAGTACTAATAGGAAATTTTCTTATATATTTTTTCTTCCGCCAAACAGAAAAGCCTTACAAGAATAAGAAATAATGAGCCAACTTGTCAATGCTGAAGACTGCTCGGATCAAAAAAGCTCATCATTAGCAAAGCATACCTTCAGTCCAGTTCAAAACACAATATTCTGAAGACTACTTCCTTTAAACTTTACAAAATTTGCTCCATTCCTTGGACAAAATTTGGAGCAATAAATTAGAGAAACTGAAAGAAAGACCCATCCTAAACCTGTGCAATAGTAGTCTTTCCCTTCCATGCCTTGCTGGGAGAGCTACAGGCAGCTGCTTTTGTGCATATACAACATCTCCAAAACCAAGTCAATATCAAATTATGGTTTCATATAGGTTTTTCTGTGTTTTTAAATTTTATCAAATATTGGATTTTCTACTAATTCTTTCGCAGAAGGCCGCTGAACAGGATCTGGATCCACCATGACCTGACAGGACATAATAACAAAAAGAATCAACCATGATGCAAAAGAGGCAAACATTATCAGAGTGCTTTGTATAATCAAAGATTTATTTATTAGATTCATTTTAACATACAACACTTTAGTTAGTTTTTTTTCATGCCCAAATACGTGGGCATAAACATTGCAAGACACAAAGCAAGAAAGAAAATACAAAACAGGAACACAAAGAAGATAGTGCCAATTGAAAGCATTTTCTCTAGTGTTTTGTTCAAGTGCTCTGTAGTAATTATTCTTCAAATCTACATTACAGTCAACAAAAGAGATTGACATGGGTAACAGATGATACCTTGAGCAAGTTCTGAAATTGCAATGAATGGCCAGGAAGTAGGGGCAGCTTTCCATCCCTGAGATTCAAAAACTGAGGTCCTGATTCTGGCAAAGGTGATCCTTTGATTAGCTCATACATTGTAGCTCCCAATGAGAAGACATCAACTTTGTCAAGATGATCATAATCTTCATTCAGGATTTCTTGAGGCATATACCGTGCATCACCCTCTTCAATTGGCAGGCTCTTATCAAGGAGAGTTGCACGTCCGAAATCACCAAGCTTGTAAACACCATTCTTGACATAAATATTATCAGGTTTCACATCTAGGTGAGCTATTCCTTTCTCGTGTATAAACCGCAAGGCCTGTGCAATCTGTAAAATTTTTAATGTCAGAAATGGCACATAGTAATGAAAAATAAAATTTGACAAGACATCCTTAAATATATAGTGCCTAGTTTCCTTTTCAATTATCATACGAAAGTAATTGTTAGTTTTTGCAGAACTTTTAGTAGAAACGAAGATCATAATTCAACGCCTTGCTATCAATAGCAATTTGGCTTTACTTCATGGCTCAGTCTGGAGTACTTAAAAATAACAAAAGATGAAAAATGATAATTATCACATTCCAGACACACTGATGCGGTGATGCCCATGACAAGGAGAGATGTTTCAGTTGATGTAGAAACAAAACAATTGCCCAAAGCTAAATGAAAAAGGTTCAATTGCAAGACATGCAGAGGATCTTTCAATGTTGTGGCACAGCTTTTGATTGATCATATATAGGATGCTTAGTTTAGTATTACTTATGACAAAGTGCTTTAGTCACACTTCTCTTTCCCTTTATGTTGTCACTGGCACTGCTGGGAAAGGTCCAATCCAATTGCTCCAAAGCTTTAATAGCTCAATCGATCTTTTCTAGGATTCCTTATCACGCCGCGCACGGAGATCTTTCCATTGATAGATAAGAGAGAGCCTTGAACAGACTCTTAAAGTCAGTCTGAAGACTACCTTTCTCTACGGAAGAGGTGTACTTTTACCGCCCGGAGGTCATATAGATCGAAACCCAGAGCGATAAGAACGAAAGGGTCGGTCAATAGCATAGCTTTTTCTTCCCCATATGCAATTTGACTTCATAATCACGTATCACGTATCTTTTCTTTTTATTTATGACAGAATTTATTTAAAAGTGCCCTAAATTGGATATTCGGACACTCTTCACTGCAGTCAACAGAGTAACAACTTTACACTACTGCTAGTATAGCACACTGAATGCCAAATAGCTACCAGCTATAAAGTTACAAATGTTAGATTAGTAAAGGCAATGCTCTAATGAAGCCCTGTTTTGGAGATTGGCTGTCACAGCGCAGCAGTTTCGAAGGGGCTTAAAAATGTTTACCTGATGTAGGGCTTTCAATACTTCTCCCTCGGCAAAGAATTGTGAAGCTTTTTTGTCAGACAAGCTGTGATCGCATAGCTCCATTTGAATGTAGAGTTGCTCATTTTCAAACCACGAGGAGTAGTATCCAACAATGTTTTCGTGCGACCCTACAAGGGCAACATGGTAAGATTAGAGGAAAATAAAATAGCTCTAGTTTCACATATATGAAGAATTATAAAGACAAACTCACACCTAAAGCTGCCAAAGCTTGAACTTCCAGTAAAGCTTTCCTCCTGCAAAGTGCAAAGATTATTGCATGACCACGATGCTTGATCAAGGATATAAATAAAAATAGCATGGACTTACCTCTCTGCATCATGATGCAACTGTCTTTTGCTGTGTTTTACAGCATAAAAACAACCATCAATTCTCTTCAACACTTTGAAAACATGACTAAAGTTTCCGGCACCAATTTGCTGCAAAGAGAAGGCTTACTACCACGTCACAAAAAGAAAAAAGCAACATCTAATATATGACCCAAGTTTTCATTGACTTTGGATAGATACCTCAATCTCATGAAAATCTGTATAATAGCGTGAAAGGCCATCACCTCCAGTAATTGCAGGGAACAGACCTGCAGATTTCAGCACTATCCAATTAAAACTTCAAGATGAAGAATACCTATGACCTTTTTTGGGGCAGCATCTGCCTCAAAAGGAGAAGGGGAAAAATAAAACAGAAGTTCCTGGAAACAACATAAAGATTAGAACCACACCAGCACATTTTGCCCATTGATTTCCAAAACGATCAATGTCCATTTCTGAAGCATCTTTTTTATAAGGGTTTTTAATGCATGGTGGGGGCATAACCCGACAGCGCAAAGCAACTGCTGATTGCGGGACATAATTATGAGTCTTCTGTGTTGTGTATCCCATTGCTTTGTTCAACTGAACTTCATCTGTACTAAATGAATCTTTTGCAAGATCAACTGTGTCTTGGTAGTCATATGAAGTAGGATCAAGGGGATTTACTAAAAATCCGTCTGAAAAAAAAATGAATATTCAGTTGCAAAAGGGAAAAAAATACATACAAGCATTATAAAGTGCGAAGCACAAGCAGTAAATACATGAAATGCAAAATTTAGATAAAACTATTATGTGTTAGGAGATGTGCATACATGAAATGACACTAATTTAAGAATCTACAACTACTGTTGCTGTTATACCCCATAACTACTGAGGAAGATATATACTCTCATGCCAATTTCTAAATAACCAAAAAAAAAAAAAAAAGTACAATTAGATCAACAATATAGTCATGAATTGGAAAATACACATAGCACCAATCAAACAATCTTTATTTAGCATGATCAATCATTTATACAGTTTCTATGGTTATAACAATTATCCTCTCCTATCAAGCTGCATTATTCTCAATAGCGTACAATATCTCATGTATGCAAAGTGCCCTTCCCAGTACATCACCCAATTAACTCAAGTAACTGCTATTACCCTGCCGAAGCTTTTTGCTTTTGACAGTATTTAGCTTCTCGGGTGATTTTGGGCAAGGAATGTTTTCCTGCAAAACAGATTAACGAAATTAGAAGAATGCATCTTTTCGCATAAACTGTATTGTTGTTCATGCTAATATCTACAATCTCACCATACCCTGTTGCAATCAAAACCGCTCACCGAGTTCTGATTAACCGGGGTTATGTAATCCGGCGTGCTGCAGACCACGATTTAATTTATTACCAAAAGCAGAAAAATAAAGTCAAAACGCATTCACAAATGCATCTTAATTTCAATAAAAAGAAAACCAGTAAAATCAAATCTTGATTGAATTAAGCATCGGTTTCTCTGAAACGACGATATTTTACCAAAAGAAATCTTGAGTGAGAATCAAATCTTTATCATCGACATCGGCTGCAGAGAGAGTGGCGTCCTGGGAGACGGATTCTAGATGGTTCTGGAAGCGAGAGGAGGACGACGTGGAAGAGAATGATTGGTGCTGGATAGCAGAAGAATACCCTAGCTGAACCTGAAAGTGTCTCGCTAGTGTTCCCTTCATTTGACTCTCCTCTCTTTCGCTCTTCTTCTGGCTTTTCCTATTCCTCTTCATGAATCTACCACTCCCTCTCTCGCCGCCGCTTTCTATTTTCTGCTTTGTATATAAAACTAGAATTTTTTGTCTTCTTTTTGGAGGATTTTGAAAAGTGTACACTTTTCAAATTGCGCGGGACGATTCAAAATCTTCCTTTGCAAGAATCAGAGGGGCCAGGAACCATTTGGATCTTTAATTGTCACCGTACAAGTTGATGCGATATGTCATGATAGACAGATTTGACACCCTCACTGTTGATTTAAGCGGTTCATTGGTGGCATGTTATATATTGCGCTATGTTGCGTAATGTGTAGGCTTTACCCTTTGGTGGGGGAATAACATATGATTTTAAAGGTTTTTGCCAGAAAAATTAATGGGCCTTCCGCCCATCCGGACGAACACGATAAATAATAAAAACCAAATATCTTTCCCCAAAGAACTAATTTGTAAATCCGGTAGCTTGATGGCACTGACCAAATTCATTAGGCATTTTTTTATTGAAATTAAGACTTTATTTATTATGACTTATTTAAGAGGTATAAGTATTTAGTTAATTATATAAATATTTTTTAAAATTTTTTATAGTGTTTAATTATTTTTTTAGTAGAAAATTTTTAGCTTAAATAAGTTAATTTACCTCTACTAGTAAAAGTCTAAAATTCGAGTTTTTGAGATTATAGATTAGAGAATTTTTTTTAAAAAAATATAATATTAAAAATATTCTTGACATATTTAATTAATTATATAATACCTTTTGTATAAAACTTATTCAACGAAAATTGTTGCCGCTATATAAATATATTGTTGCCGCCACTTCACTTTATCTCTTTTTTTTTTTTTTAATAACCAGCACTTTAATTTTACAATCTCTACACATACCCAACACTTGAGAG